>CAEMYA010000504.1:0-13018 GCA_903131615.1 Diplodus sargus
CTCCAAATCTGTGGGAGGAGATAGGTGCCAAAAAACGTACGGAAGAATAATAATAAATTCCAGATGAACAATAGTGTGAATGCTGTGTCAGCATTCACACTAATAAATTCCAGAAGAATCTGGAACCAAGCTCACCTGCCACATCCTGATCTTCTTCCAGTGGATGAAATGGGATGGATGCACAAGGAAGGTCAGTTAGTGCCACTGCTACTGTCTCTGCAGGGAGTTCACTTCATGTGGGTGTTCCAAGGGATGCCTCAGCCAACGCTGCCGCTGCAGGTATGTGTATAGGGGATTATCTGATGTTAAGCAATGTGTGCAAGATTGTACAAATACGATATACTGGTAGAGAATATCAGCCTGCTAGACTGCACACTACTACTTATTAAGAGATTGTTGAACCCATAACCTGATAATTGTGAACCTCTAACTGAGGAAAAAAGTAACACAGAAACTAAATAAGAGTAAGAATAACTAAAATGTATTCCAATGTACCTGTACTGTTTGTGATTTTTCTATTCTATTCTATTCTATTCTATTTAGAAAGAGTCACATGGAATGCATGGAAGCATGCAACTGCAGGAAACATGACAACACTTGCCAGAACATGGAAGAAGACTGTGAATAAGCTGCTATTGTTTTATTTGGACAACCATTAGCTGCACCTGGGGTCTGACATAAAATGTACAGCACATCAAAACAAAAGATTAAAAGCAAACTTAAAGAGTTGACATTAAGAGTAAAGTCACTGTAATGGATTAAACCATGACCTATGGATCATCCTGCGTTTTGTTCTTATTTGATTGACAACTTATTTATCACTAATGACCACCTCTTTCCCTATTGTTTGACTTTCAAGCTGATTATTGGCATTTGATCTAAATCAGGACAGGATGTTAAATTCCCCATGTTTGAAAACCACTGTAAACACATTAAGTTTGTACCTTGCATAGTCAAGAAGATATGTTCTTTGTGGGTGGGTGGGGTGGGTTGGGGTTATATTGGGGATGACCAAGGTTCCATTACAGCCTATTTGACCTCAAACGAAAATACAAAGTAAAAGAAGCCTGAAAACAAAAAAATATTAAGAATAATAATAATAATAATAATGATAGCTGAGCATGTATTCACTAAACAACTATTTTTGCAATACCTAAGCAGTTTCTTCACATTGTATCTCAAATCTGAATATGCCATTGGATTGCTCATGTAGGAAAACCTATAAAAGCACATTTAATTCATGTTTTTACCTTGTCTGGTCAAAAAGATACCCTGAAAAGTAGATTTCGGCCGGGGGCGGTGGCGGCCATGTTGGATTTCTCAATTTTGAGGCATTTTGGGGCATTTTTGAGCTTCATATACAGCAGATTTGGATTCAGCATCCCTTAATACCCCTAGAAATGTTGTATATGATAAATATTCACAAAATGCCTCCACCACTTTAAATAAGCACATTTTCAGAAATTCTGCCTCGTCTAAAAGAGATGTTTCAGTAAACACAGTGTTAGATGTTACTAACCAATCCAAAGAAACATTGTGAGTTCAACTCTTCACGCCCACAGCTGTCTCCAGAGTTTGACAGTCCCAACAATTTGTACTCCAGTTTAGCGTAACATTAGAATCTCCATTCTAATGTGAATAGATTTTTTTACCCACCCCTAGTGACAGGCCTTGCATATACCTTTTCAAAAAATGCTCAGCATCAGCGTCTGTTGAGAGCTTGGCAAACCTTTTCCTGTTCAGAGGTCAGATGGTCACCACATTTAATACTGACTCATATTGTAACTATGTAATGTTGACAGGAAGCCATGGGTTTATACTAAGTGCTGTATCTAGAATTACCATGACCTGGATCACTGAGAACCTTTATCAACATGGGTTAATACATTCCAAGAAAAAAGAAAGAAAATCAGAAAGAAAGAAAGAAAGAAAGAAGAAAAGGTGTGACTTTCAGTCCATAAACTTTGCATAAACTTGAGTTTGTCTTGTCCTTGAAAAAATATTTAAATGGATTAAAGGTGACAATGAGCTTATCTGTCTATTTGCTGTATTTGTGGATGCACACGTCTGGACACAGGGATGAGCTGGCAGACAAAGGATTACAGTATGATATATTATGACATCAGAATAAACGTTTTTGATCGTAGGCTTAGTCATACGAAACAGAATAGACCTATACCTTCAAAAATGTAACCTGTAATGACATGACCAGGCAAATATCTACTTTTTATTTTAGTCCACAGAGCAAGGAATGCATCGTGTGATTCAAGAATTTAAATTAAAGTGCGGAGGGTCATTTCAGTCACACAGAGACTGAACAAAGAACTTATAGGCTTGGCTATATTAAACAGAGCCATTATTAATATGTCATGTTGGTATGGATGGGTTCTTAAAAAAAACAACCATAAACCCTTCACTTTGGCCAGTAACGTGGATTGTAAATGCATTACATGTTGAAACAGTAGCGATATATTACTGAAATTATTATTAGTATACCTACGTTACCTCTAAAGAAACGACGGTCGCACTTTATTTTACACTACGTTAATAAGACTTAGCGGGCTGTACTTTGTATCAAATTAGACAAAACGACGCCAATAAGACGTAACGGGTCGTACTTTGTATCAAATTAGACAAAACAAGATGCTAATAAGACGAAACAAGCTTTACTTTGTATCAAATTACACAAAACAATACGCTAATAAGACATAACAAGTTGTACTTTGTATCATATTGGACAAAACAATACGCTAATAAGACGTAACAAGCCATACTTTGTGTCAATTTAGACAACTAGAAATAATGTAATCTTAATTAGACAGTAAACAAAAACATTATACCGTAATTAGACACCTTATAGCCTAAGAAAACAGTACCTTAACTAAAGTCAAACCATATCGGTTCACATCTGGTCGCTACTACACACGTCCCTGGTAACCTGGATGTTCTCTGGAGTCTTGTGGAGTTTGTAGGTGGCTTCCTCAACGCTCTACTACCATAGTTAAGACATCACACCATTTAAAGCCACGTCACTATCCAACCCCAGCAACATTAGACCAGCTATTGAAGCTGCCAGGACATTGCATCTTTATTTCCCACTGTAAGACCCTTATTACAGTCTTATTATACTTACTTACAGGCAAGGACGAAATTTTGATTTCAGAGACGGGGGGGACACAAGTATTTTTAATAAAACTCTAACTCTTTCAGTTCACTGTGTTTTCTAGTAGTTCTTATAGTTTTCTGTTGCAACTTTGAAGTTTACTGTTCCCTTTTTTGGTTTGACTGGTTGTGAAGCATTCAGCAAAACATTATCACCCAATTCTGTGTTTTATCTTGTTAGTCAACTTCACTCCAACTCAGTACCACCAATACACTTATTTTTGGAATATATGTTAAACAGACCTAATTTTATAGAGGAAAAAACGTAGTTTCACAATTCTCATGAGTTTGGATGTATAAAATCACATTTGTAATGTGAGGTTTTATTGTATTTTTCCCTAAATCTTTCATTGTTGGTGTTTTTTTAAGCAGTTGCTGCCTTTCAACATAAAAATAATACATAAAGGTAAGTGTATCTCTTTGGCATTAAATGAAGTAAAACAAAGCTTTTTAAAGTCTTTGCATTGTTGAAGCTCTACAGATATAATAATAATACATTTTATTTATCAGCACTTTCAATAAAACTCAAAGACAATTTATAAGGTTATTGAGAGCTTTGTAATTGATGAGGAGGATCTTGAAGTGGATATGCTGCTTTATTGGGAGCCAGTGACGGTGTTGCAGGATGGGTGTTACACTTTTCTTTGAGTACAGTAAATTACCAAATAATAGTCAGGTTATAATTAGCCGCAGGGTCCCTTTAAACGCTGGATGCAGGTGTATATTTTGATAAATAACCGCCTGTTCAAAATAAATGCAGAGTCTAATTTATTTATTTATTTTAAATCAAGGAAGAAGACGTGACCGCTGACACTGCACGTTTTTCTTCTTCGCCTTTTTCATGTATTGTGCTGCTTTCTGTCAGTCAATTTCACACTGATGATCGCCATGGCTCCGATGCAGCAAAACAAAAAAAGTACGACTTGTAATTTAAAATTTCTGTCGTAAAATATGCAGAGGAAAACTCAGTAGAAGCAGCTTCTAGACGTTTCTCTGTCGACCCAGAGAGTGAGAGAATGGTGAAAAAATCAAACTGAGCTTCAGCTTCTGTCCAAGGAGGACAGCAGCAGGGCCAGGCTGCCTGCTGGAGGGAGGAAGAAGGCTAGCATGCGGGGATGAGTTATCAACAAACAGGCACGCCACAAGGGAGGGTCCCGCAAAATGTTCAGGGTGATGGCGAAACAAATGTCCGCCACTGTGAGTGACAGCAGAGATGAGGAGTTTGCCGCAAGTGATTTTGGCTGAATTGTTCGCAAATCACACGCATCACGCACGCACATTCGCACATGGACACCGATTCAAACGTTAATATAAATGAAACCTCTGATATTACAATCCTTCTAGCTGACGTGACCTAGGCAGAACATGCGCCTCATTTACAGTGGCAGATTTATAAGGACTCCTGGGCAACTAGCAGACCGGTGTGCAAGCAAGATGGAGTGACAGTGGGGACGGCCAATCACACAAGAAACGGCAGAGCCAATCGAGGAGCTTGTGGGCGGGTCTAAACTCAGGGAAACAGGCTTCAGCTTGAGCTGCCGTTTTCCGCTTGGTCCTAGTGCTCGACGTGTCTCTGTTAAATATAGCGTAACATTGTTTTTGGACCGTAAAAACTGCAGGGGACCAAAACAGTCTTCTGAAAAACTGCAGGGGACATGTCCCCTGTGTCCCCCCCCTAAATTACGTCTGTGCTTACAGGGTAATTTGTGGCATTTTACAACAGAACTGTACTGTAAAATAAAGTCCGTTATTACAGTGTTATTAGGCCTAGTTAGGAAAGTCTGGTGCCTTTAGTCTCTTCCACATGGTATAAGGTGGATGGCATACAATTTATTATTAATTCAACAACGATATCGGATCGGTATCGGGTATCGACAGATACACAAAGTCCAGGCATCGGTATCGGGACTGAAAAAGTCGGATCGGTGTATCCCTATTTGGTACACATAACACGGTGTTCAGTTGCCATTATAATAACAAAATAATAAATAAATACAACAGTAAATCGGTGTTTAGCAGCAGAAGTAAAAGTGAGTGGGTGATATAAGCAGCCAAAACTTGGAAAGTGTTTGTTTGGAGTTTGAGTAGGCTGTACATGTCATTTTGTGTATTAACCATTAATTTAATTAATTTAATAAATTTAATATGAAGACAGTAATAGCTGTTTTTATATTATTTTGGCTAAAATCTGGTTAACAAGGCAGTTAACCTGTTCACACCCACCTATTTTTGGTAATTTTCGCCTATTTAGCATACCCAAATGGAAAAGCTTATAACACAATAACTACAAGTCCTAGATGGATGTATGATACTTCATTTGAAAGCTGACAACCTACACACATCCTAAATGACATCAGTTCAAACATGGCTCTAAAAAAATGTTTTTGTCTTCGAAAATAATAGGTCATATTTGAATAACAATAACTATGATGTGCTTTATGTAAGGCATATGGCAATATACCACATACCTTCTACATCTTGTCAACTACACCTGGATGAAATTTTAGACTTCTAGGCCTAACCTTATGGGAGTTATGGACCTTTTAGTTTGTGGTGTCACTGGCGTCCATGAACCGCGTCTCCAAATGGTCAAATTGTGCCAAATGCTTTTACTCACTTATGTGAAACTGGAAAAATTACTGAAGCATTTTGGTGACTATAAAACCTTTCTCCATGATTCAAAATATAATTTGCTTTCACACATTCATTTGATGGGTGGTTGTAGGGGTTTCCACACGCTTCTATGTGGCCATATTGAGATATTGTCATGTGACACGACACTAAAGAATAGTAACCATTATACAAAAATGACAGACTCTACTGAACTGAATTTCAAACAAGGATTTTATTATCTTTCAATATACTATTACTGTATGGACAACTGTGCCAATATCAACAATATACGAACAATGAATGAACTACATTCAGAATATGAACTAAATATGAAAAATATACAAAAACTCTAAAATGTGTATAAAAGTAATAAGTAGTGGAAATGTATCAGAAAACTTGTACAACTGTACTGTAATTATAAACATAACAAGTGCGCTGCGATGCGCAGTGGACATTTTGGGCCATTCTACATTCCATTTTGTGTGTGCCACTCAGTCCCTTGTGGCAACAAAACACAAGGGAACATCACACATTGAACAGCCAACTAGTGTCTTTTTGTGGCAGAGTGTGCAGAGCCATCTGCCGACACTGCCAGCATCCTGCTTAGCCACTTTTTGTCCCTCTGTGAAATAATGCAGCTTGTGGGATGCTGCTGGGTTTGGGGGTGCATATTTACACGAGGCTGGGATGTTGATGCAGGTCCTTGGTCCGCAAGCTCCTCAATAAGGGCCTGACGAAACTCTTTCTGCATCATTGACCCCCTCTGACACTGCTGGTACAGGTACTGGTGGATGCAGAAAAGGATCGTTGGCGCTTCTGACGACCGCCTCCAGCAGGAGAGAGGGTTGGGCGTCTGACTGTCTAACTTTAGTTAAGTAGTCGAGTAGCTAGCTAGCTAGCTAGGCTTAGCTAGGCTAATAAGACCCTGGGGCGCTAACCATTTAGCATCATTTATGAAATTCTAATGTATACTGTACTGTTCACTGTAAGCATAAAAACCCCCCACCCACTAACTTTCAATCAAATTTCACTCATGGCAAAATAAATAAATCAAACATCATCAAAGATAACGTTACTCACCGATCTAAGATGGAGTCCAGGCCCTGAGCAAACATCTCCTCTCTCTCTGAGTCGTACACACTATCTTCACTTTCATCAGATGATGCCATGATCAATTCCAGGTCTTCTTCCCGGACATATTTAGTTTTCTTTGTGGCTTTCGCCAATGTAAACTGTGAAAATGGCCGTACAAAAACGTTTAAATGTCTGCTGCGTCCGTTTACCGTGCACCCCTGCCTAAAGTGAGCTTGTTAGCTCGCAGACGCAGCTAAACCCCTCGGCTCATACACAACTGACCTGGGCATGCCTACCCTTGTTGGAAAGGTAAAATAATTGGCTAGAAGCCTGAATGATTGACATGTCGATAGCCAATACGCTGTCCCTATACTAAGGCAGCGAAAAACAGTAAACAAAACCTATTGGTCCTTCAAACAGGGAGCGCTCGATCTACTTCACGGGCTGTGCTGGGGTAAAAAACTGAACAGGAAAAGATGGGGACACTTTTATTTTGTAGCCAGCAAAGTGATGAAAACAAGCGTACCCAACAACACCATACAGGAACTAGAGTAATTCCGATTGCGGCTGGGAAAGTATGGATTCTATTTGCCGAACAAAGTTGGTAGACGGTAAACAAATGGACTTTACAGGACGATATTCACAAGCTGGAATAATTTGATGAAAAACCATTTTGATGCTTTTGATCAGTGGATTCTTACGGACAACTGGAATATAAATAATTGAGGAATGGACACATATTACAGCTGTAGGGCTGCGACAAAGGTAGGGAGTCGTCGTGTGTTTCTTCTATCTCACGTTTACCATGCTGGTAAATATCAATGATGTATGGTTTGGTGCTCATGATTTTTGCCAAATCAACTGGATGAATGAATTGCGGAGATTCTACCCTTTCTAACGACGTATAGTATGTCCGTATTGATGAAAGTTGAAGTGGAATACGTCACTGCGTAGTGTAGACGTACAGTCACTTATCTGAAATCGCCCGCCGGTGGGTGGGTGTGTGCGTAGAGGTTAAGCTCAGTTGTGAAGCTTAGGCAGTCAAGATATCAGCATTGAGAGCCTGTATTCACACAAGACTGTTTTTTGTTGTATTTGCAGTATTCTCAGTATTTTCCTGTGAAATGAAGTCACCGGCTCTGGAGCACTGGAGGCTGTCCACAAGGGTCAGAAAAGCGACCCTCTAAGAAAGTCTAAAAGGGTCTAACAGTGAGCGGCACCACTTTATTTTAAAGTACAGTTCTGTTGTTATGTGCCACTAATTACTCCTAAGTAGGCCTAATACGACTGTAATAAGGGTCTAACAGTAAGCGGCACCACTTTATTTTACAGTACAGTTCTGTTGTTATGTGCCACTAATTACTCCTAAGTAGGCCTAATAACACTGTAATAGTGGTCTAACAGGGAGAAGGTCTTCACTTTATTTTACAGTAAAGTTCTGTTGTTATGTGCCACAAATTACCCTGTAAGTAAGTATAATAAGACTGTAATAAGGGTCTTACAGTGGGAAATAAAGATGCAATGTCCTGGCAGCTTCAATAGCTGGGGTTGGATATTGACGTGGCTTTAAATGGTGTGATGTCTTAACTATGGTAGTAGAGCATCAAGGAAGCCACCTACAAACTCCACAAGACTCCAGAGAACATCCAGGTTACCAGGGACGTGTGTAGTAGTGACCAAATGTGAACCGATATGGTTTGGCCTTAGTTAAGGTACTGTTTTCTTCTAATGATCAATAAATGACTTTGAAAGAAAGTGAAACTATGTGAAAAAAAAACTCAAATAAATGTATTCTCCTCTGAACTCTGTGCGTTTTGTCCAACTATTATAAAGGCCATGCCCATTTACATTCGTCTAATTAAGCTATAGGCCGATGTTGGTAGCATTATATTATATATATTATGTATACTTTGGTAATGAGGGTAGAATAGCGTCTAACTAGTGTATTTTGTATCTGATATGAATTTGTGTGTGATTTTTTAATTAGATTAAGAACTTGTAAAATGGTGTCTAATAGTGTATTAGGATCTCCGGTTTAATTTGTAATTACAGAATAATTTGGTATAAAACTGTCTAAGTATAGTAGCCTATATTTTAAGTATTAAGACTATATGCAGTTTCTGAATACAGCATAATTTGGGTAGGCTATAAGGTGTTTAATTACGGTATAATTTTCTTGTTTACTGTCTAATTAAGATTACATTATTTCTAGTTGTCTAAATTGACACAAAGTACGGCTTATTACGTCTTATAAGCGTCTTGTTTTGTCTAATTTGATACAAAGTACGACTTGTTACGTCTTATTAGCGTATTGTTTTGTGTAATTTGATACAAAGAAAGGCATGTTTCATCTTATTAGCGTCTTGTTTTGTCTAATTTGATACAAAGTACGGCCCTTTACATCTTATTGGCATCTTGTTTTGTCTAATTTGATACAAAGTGCGGCCCGTTACGTCTTATTAATGTACTGTGAAATAAAGTGCGACCGAAACATATTACTGTAACACATTGCTTTTGTAATGAGTAACCCCGGACACTGCATGCTGTTGAATGTTGAGAATGTATGTGTACTGTAATGTGTTATCCTGTGTAACTGCTTTTGCTTTGTAGGATATAGAAAAGCCCCTAGTTAAACTCTCTTGATCACATGTATATTATGTTGCTTTATGTTATTCACAATTCCCCTAAAACAATATCCTTAAGTAATGTGTAATTATATATAGGCCTACATATTGTAAAGTTAAATTATAGCTCAAAATTATTAGTATTAATATGGTGCTAATAATTTTCTTCAAAAAACCCTCTATAATTCATCCAGGTAGGAACAGCCTAGTCCACTTAACAATATCAATAACTGCTCTTGTTGCACAAGACACACATCAACACACATTAATTTAGGGCGAATAATTTATTGTAATTCAAAGTAAAGCATTGCAAAATCGAAATTCATTCTGTGTCATGATGTAGTTGAATATTATTCCTGTCGAATTAAATAAGTGAAGTTTATTGAAATCTGCAACACAAGCTGACTCTCTGGAAGTCTGTAGAAAGTTTGTCCGAGGCTTCCAGTGGACTGGACACATTGTGGGTTTGAGCAGCTTTCAGCATGTAAAACAACTTTTAAGGCATATTACTGCAACTAACTGACTTGGAGTGTGGATCACAAGGGTTACACTCCTACCCACTGACAAATGCTCTTGCTATCGTGTGGCAGCCAGAAGTATTCCAAGTATGACTGCATATGTGTTAATAATGAATAATGATGAATACATGCGCTGTTATAACCTTAGATAAAAGACAACCATATGACAAAAACACAGATACTAACACACCTTACATTTACATAATGATTTTATTGTCAACTTCCCTTAAGTAAGACTTTATACATGTGCACAGCACATACAGTGTAATATTTTATTAGGCCCAGTATAAAACTACAGGACAACTGATAAAAGTAGTTGATAGAAAACTGTCATAAGACAGGACTCAGAACAGGACTATTTCCCTAAATACAGATGTCCAGATGTTTGGGATGCTGTCGGGTGGTATAATAAAATCAAAAATCAAGTGTATCTGTGATCAGTGTACAGCAGCATTTCTCCACATGGTCAGCAGAGACTGTCAACCAGCACCCTGGTGTTAACCAGTTGGAAGGTTTGAGCAGAAAGTGTGCTATACCAGTCACAGCTGACTTTGAGACCTATGCTGGTTTGGCTGAATAACCAATTGAGCAGCTAGAGTAGAGGGATGACCCTGGGTCAATGACTGAGGGCAGAAAGGTATTCTAATGTAAACATGATTAATACCCAGTGTGTGCATACAGATGGGCTGGCCTCTACAATAATGCTAATCATTTCTATTGAAGGCACTCTTGCTCAACAGAAAAAAACAGTACTATCCTAAACAAGGCTGGTTAAATGCATATATGCTATCATATGTGGAATGTTGAACCTGAGATTTCAAACCTCTTAGATATAAGACCAAATAAGAAAAAAGGAGAGTGTAGCAAAGAAAAAACTGTAAAATTGTGGTCACCTGTCTCTCAGCAGACCCTTTTTTGACCAGGGTTGTTGATGATTTGTAGATTTATTCCTCACTTACACCAAAGCCAGCCAAACAAATGCACCATGTGCTTTCAGACATCAACTTCCACCCAGCAGTGTTGGTTTAAAACTGTCTTCCCAGAACACCAGCACCTTTAGTTACTTTGTGGTTATATTTACAAAAATATAAAGAAAATGTAGGGTTACTGGCCCCAGCCTATAGTACAGTCAAACAGCTGTCCGTAAATATTTCTCCTATGATTATCCTTTCTAAAAGTACATCGTAGGGTAAAGATAGTCAGAACGTGACAAGGCACAACTAGGACAACATGGCCCCTGAGCTAGGCTGCAGTCAACTGCAGGGACTCAGAGTGAGACAGAGAGGAGAAAAATAAAAGAAACAAGGAGTCTGGGAGATATGTACACTAAACTGAACTAGTGCATCGAACATCTTATTTTGAAAGAGGTTAGCTAAAGCCTGACAAGGGGTGTTGCCTTTAGTAGAAGAGAGGGCACAGAAGGAATTGGAAATCGGTTGTACCAGAACTGCAACAAGGTTTGTATCCTCACCAAAATGTATTTGTGAGCTTATTTTATCTTGAGTGTGTTGTTATTCATCACTGTGCGAGGAAATGACTGGAGGGGAAATTCATTCAGTAAATGACACTGATGTATAGGTTGGGAACTCCCTTTACAAACCTGAAGGAGGATTGTGCCTGACTATAAAAAAACATTTAAGGAATAGTTCAACATAAGTAGAAATATGCTTAATTTCTTTCATGCTTGAGTTGAATGTTCAGATTGATACCACTCTCATGTCTGTAAATACTGTATGAAGCTACAGCCAACAGCTAGTTAGCTTGACTTTGCACTAGCTAGCCTACCAATATCAAGAATGTGCACTCTCTTAAGATGGAGTGAACACTTTTAGTTGAGCAATTACAGAAAGGTTTTCTGCTTAAAGAAAGGGTGCAAATAACATTTTTTCAAATCGATTTCGGATCTCGTGGCTTCCGTAGAGTCGTTGTATGCAACCATTTAATGTTTTTTTTGTTGTTTCTGGGGGGTTGGGGTTTGTTACATTTTAAAACAAGTGAGCAGATAATGACTGAACTTTATTTTTTTAGATGAAATTTTCCTTTAAGCTCACAACACTTTTTTTCTAGTCCTCACAACAATTGAAATATATAAATGAAGTATACTTATTGGAAGGATCAGGACAAGCCTTTTATACTGATTAAACAAGTGACATGACACCTGAGAGTGATGACCTGTTCATCTATCACTGAACAAGAAAGGAAATAAGCATTTTTCCAAGATGTAAAACTTGTCTTTTTTAAATCCAAAAACATTTTAAGTAGTTCTCAAGACAATGTAGCATTTGCTGAACAGCAGACCTTGGAGCTACAAATGAAAATTACAGCAGTAAAATTATAGAGGACTGTTATTGTGTGTTTTGGTGTGATGACTTCAACCTTTCATTTGTAAGAGTAAGACTGTGATATTTATTCTATCAAAAGTAAGATAGAGTTCCTTTAGGTCAAGGCAAAGATGACTAGGTGATGACATTTTCCAGGGGAGATCAATTTTGGCACAAAACAGGCAATATTGCAAATAACTGTTCGATTTGTACAAACCTCCCCATTCCAGAACAATGTTGCCCAACAATCTCTGCCATCCCCAGCAGAAAGACTGCCACAGTCAAGGCTATGGTTCTTCCATTGTATTTCAGTTCTTTGACCTTGCCTTTACATTCCCCAATTCTCCACTTATATAATGTCAAAGGGGATGCCTCTCTCTATCTGTGGTCTTATTGGTCTGACTGCGATTGACAGCAGGAAAGTTCAGAGTTCATCCCCCCTTGGTAGAGCTAAAAACAGAGCTGTGGAGGTTGTGGGAGTTTTCTACTCCCCCCTCCTCCTCTTCTCCCTGCCCCTCTCTCCCTGACAGTAAGATGATACTATTTCAATTAGACTCCAGTGCCGTACAAAAGAGTTGAAGTGTTGGGCAAAAAGTGCCACTTCTGACACCAAAAACACTCGCGCCCTAGCTCTTGCACCTCATCTTTCTCTTAGGCTAAGACTTTAAAAAGTCCTGTTCTGGTGAACATATATATATATATATAT
>CAEMYA010000504.1:13219-30737 GCA_903131615.1 Diplodus sargus
TATATATATATATATATATATATATACACACACACACAAACACACAACCATACAACCCACCCACACACACACACACACACACACACATGCACACAAGACCATATCTAATATGATACACTTGCATGAAGCATAAAAAAGAGTAAAAGTGCATCATAGTCTGGAGTCCCCCACCCCCCATCTCCATATTGAGGTGAAGTCTATTTTTGAGGCCACTAGATTCTTGGCAAGAAATGTGTCACCGTCATGGCGGGTGACACTCGGTTTCCTCTTTTTGTTTTGCCATTCTTACTCAGGCCAATGAACATCCTTGGGTAGACCACAGACTCATAGGCATTGTAGTTGTTGGCGAGAAGCTTTTCTCTGAACTTGCACTCGTTGTTGTAGTGTAACTGAAAGAGAAAAGAAGCAGATGTAAGGATTATTTGAAAATGCTGATTGTTTGAATGCAAAGACAAAACAAAGATGCCAGCACAATTTTCTTTTTAATGGGGGAGTGGGGAGGAGTAGTCTGCATTGTTCATAGTGATTACTATCAAACAATTGCTTTATTTCAGGACTATTGTACAGGAGCTGTTTTAGTCAGAGATTTAAACAAAAATGAGATTGTTGTGAGTAAGACAAGATTCAGGATAACATAGTTTGATTGTGCTATTTTCTCTCTGTGACTTTAGTAATACCTTGTGACCTGGCTCTTTCTAACTTAACTTAGTTATTTATTCATTTTTGGCAATTGCTTTATGTTTGTCTGGTGTTGTATTCTTTACAGAACCAGTAGGTGCAATTTGTCCACGTGGGATGCCCAAATATTTGTAAAATTGTAAATTCTGTTTCCCATAAATCAATTAGACTACAAAAGTGTAATTGGTTTGACTTGGTGTAGCAGCCCAACGCAACTGGAACTGCATTTCCATCACAACAATTTTCATTTCCATCACTGCTAACAAAGTGGCTCAGCTAATTCAGGTGCCACACCTTTCATTTATATAACTTCTTCACAATAAAAGCTCCCTGTTATTTGATCAATTGTTTGTTTTTTTTTATTATGAAGCAGTATTACAGGAAATGTTGTGTTTTTACTAAACATGACTTCTGAAACAGCTGAAAGCGAACACGGTGAAACAGTAAAACACAGTAGATGTTTGAAAGTACAAACAGGACAAAAAAAACTTCAGAGATTCAGTTAGAAGCTACAAAAGTACTGAGAGTGGAACATACTGACTTTAACATCTTGCTTTCAGGTTTCCTGCACAGAAATGAAAGTATCAATTTGAGACACACACTTGTTTGAGGGAGAGATGAGTGATGTTACAGGTTGGCCGCAGTTCCGAGACATCACCACAGCCCACTCGGAGGCAGAGCAGTTGCGGGTTGGCCCTATTTTCGAGCAGGTTTAATGAGTACATGCATTAATGTGCACACGCACGAAATGAAACTCCAGCAGTAGCCTCAACCAGACAAGACAATGATTGTCTGGTCTCTCAGTCAAGTTCACGTACTCTGGACTAACTAGTTATTAATTGGTAACTAATCAGCAGGAAGCTGAGCCTAAGCTCAGGTCAGCAGGTTAAGGTTAAGGTTAAGGTCACAAGGTCTAACGAACCCGACAATAAACTTAAATTCTAAAAACATAACGGGAAGCATATCACCAGAGTGATTGACAACTAATGCTGTAGCTAGCTACCATTAGCTAATTAGCTAAGTAAGTGTGTCTGAACCAGGACCTCTGATCATACAGGGAGTCACTAAAGGTGATGAGGCCCAGCTCAGCTGAATTTGACAGCCTGAGAGTGAACACAGCTTTCAACCACACTGGGAGGCACAAAATAGTTCATAGACACCTTTGACAGAACACCAACACTGTAGTTTCCTCACATTCTGTGGATAATTATTTATATTTTGTATGTTTTGTGTTTTAAACAAAAATTCTGGCCATTAGGTGTGGGGGATCCAAAAAATGTGGCTTCAATCACTTACTAACTAATACAAGACCAATATCACTGATATCGATACCATATGATACTGACACTTTTTATTATTAAAACACAGGACTGTTTTTAAAAGGCACACTGCCTTACACTTACCATCTCCAGATCCTCTATAGGGCTTGTGGGAGAGACTTTACAAGTTTAAAGTGAAACTCTCGCCAAAATGCAACCTAGGCTTTTTTGTGTGAATGTACCCGAGTCAGTTGCTATTTTTTTCAATTCAATTCAATTCAATTCAAACAACTTTATTTATCCCCGCAGGGCAATTCAGTTTGCAGCCTCAGTCACATAGAAACAAAGAAACAACAACAAAAACAAAAGACACATATAGCATCCACTCTGTCAGTACCGCAGGCATAGGCAACCGGAGCTACTACTTAGTGTTTTTAAAACACTAAGAAGACTCAACACAACATTAAACTTTGCTCATAGTATCACCGGGGTCTCTACACTTGAACACGAGCATTGAGAACATTGTTTGTGTATACAGAGTTTACTAAAAAGAATGTTTTTGAACAACTCACGTTAGCAGTAGCTTCTTCCTCGAGCCGTCATTATGGCAGCCCAGACGTACTCGGGGATCGACATGTATGGGTAGAGTGTATGTGGTTCAGTTGAGCTATGTGAAAGACCCTGGTGATACTACGAGCAAAGTTTAATGTTGTGTCGAGCCTTCTTAGTGTTTTAAAAATAGAGAATTTGATGCTAGCGTAAAAGTGCCCCATGCACTCCCATTGAAAATGAGTTTGAGCCAAAAACAAAAATACGGTCAATCTTAAAAGTGCCTCTTTCATCGTAACTATGCTTTTACACTAAGGTTTGACTCAAGTACATTCACAAAAAAAGCCTAGGTTGCATTTTGGCAAGAGTTTCACTTTAAGCTCAAATTTTACCTTTCACAGTTATGCAAAACGGTTATCATAATAGTTCAATTAGGTTACATTGACCCTTATACATACAGTATAGGGGTATATATATTATTATCTTAACATTATTTTTCATTTTCATCAAATTTGTTTGTTATTCAATTAAAAATTCGTACTTACATTTCAGTGGGCTGAATATATTATGTGAATGTCTGAATATAGTAATCTATATTTAATCAGTTTGACTAAAGTATTGATTTCCCTGTATATACAGTACCTGGATATTGCCTGCATCTCTGAAAAGACCCTTCCAGTGAACTCTGTCAGGGGTCGTGGTGCTGAGGCATTTCCCTCCTCCTTCTGTCTTCTCTGCTGCGGTTCTCTTTCTCTTGTTTTTTTTGTGTGTGTGTTTAAACAAGTTTGGGGTGTTGCCACAGTGGTGCACAGCCTTCCTGCACACATCACAGTTCGCAACATTTTAGATTGCAGCTGTGAAATAGCTCCAAACAATGCACCTCTTTCGTTCAACCATCACTGTATGTCAGATTAAACTAGAAAACTAGATGCATGTGCACAGTGCACAAGTTGTGTACATGACAGGATAACGGCACAGCAGTGGAGAAGCAAAGAGCAAGCTTACATATATTCACGACAAAGTCACGCTTTTCGACAGCTCTACTCATTCATGACTTTGTGGGTCCAATGTAGATAAGAGAAACTGAACTGGATCATTTTGAATCCATCCAATTGATTTGATCTTTAAAAGGAGTATGGAGCTCTGGTCCCCTTTAAGCCATATCTGACTAATTGCATCTTTAAATAATTTAGTCTATCAGTGTATTGTTTTGTCATTTACATATATGGTATGATTATTGGACTGTCAAAGTTTTTGCATTTCTTCATTACTAAACGCATTTTTTGAGGTCAAAGATGTCAACCATATTCCATATTACTTATTTTACTCTTCAATCCCAACAGGTCATTTATCAGCAAGCTAAATTTTGATTATTCATAAAGTTGCCTTAGTAGCACTTGCCCTCTGTAGTCACTGGGTGTAATTATCTCTAACTTCTCTGTGGTGCCACTAATAGATTAAGTTTTTCCTCTAGTGATGTGCAAATCTCCATCTAATGAGCATGTATGTTATCACACAGTCACGCTTAGAAACAGGTGATACACACACTGGTACAACCTGTTCCTGAAAGTTTTGTCCGATGTAACAGACTCATCTTTGCTAAACTAGATTTTTTATTTGAGTCTTAAATTGTGAGTCATCGCATTATTAGAATTAACAAATTACAAGGGCTGTAGCACACCATGGTCATGTCCTGAATATTTTTCAGGGAATTTGTGAGTGTCATGAATCATAAGGTACTATGGTGATTAATTGATATCGTGGATTCCAGTATTCTAGACTCAATACCTTCATATCACTCAGGATAAACAAATATAAAATCAACAAAGTCAGTATTTCCCAGAGATTGGTTTCTGGCAGTGTGGAGAACGATTTAAATGATGCATTAGAGAGTGGCAGACAGTCACAGTGTTCTACACTCACAGATCCATACAGCTTTCCTCGCTGGCTCATGGCCACAAACAGTCCACTGCGAACGCCCAGCAGAGTCACCACTCCTCTCTCTACTGGAGAAATCTGCAGAAGACCTTTAGAGAAAACAAACCACCACTGAAACATATTCTACTGCTCCATAGATAAGCTTCTCTTCCCAAAAGATAAACTAGACAGTCAGAAGCTCATCAGAACGATAAACAGTTTCCATTTTTTATCAAAGGTTTGATCTGTAAATGCTGATGAGCACTTACATTGAACAGTTTACAGGTGATACAGTTTGTCAACTATTTGATGCACAGTAACAAGCAGATCGACTTTAGCTGTCCTTGTTGTTTACTGGGTCTGCCAGGTGTGGCCCTGTAAACCTAATCTCATTCTAGGTTCATACCTTAAACAAATATATGTTTGAAAATTTGTGGACTGCATTCATACTGGGAGAATTTGTAAATGAAAGATGACAACTTTTCCACACCTAGAATTTCCCAGTAGTATAATTGTTGGCACAAATGTGTAACCTGGATTGTTTAAGTTTTCCTCACAGAAGTATCTACTAACAACAGAAAACATGTAGTCATTCATTTAGTCTATGATGGACATGATGCCGACAGAAATGATGCCATGCGGTCAGCCTGATTAAATTAATCATTTTTCAAATGCACAATGAAGCGAGGATTATAGGGAACCATCCAATGTCATTATTCAATAGCCACTGTGCAATAAAAATTTACTATGCCAGTTTAAGTTTAACCAAGCTATTTTAACCCAACTTTACTCCCAATCTGGGCTCACACAACCTATTATTATAGGTTCTATCTGAACAATATTTCTTCTGAGGTTTGGTGTAACAACTGACCAAATAGCTCTCACTCATCAGTCACTGTTACAGTAGATTAAAGCCATTAAATGCAAAGATATTTGAAGAGTCACTGAACCCCTGCTGGTGCCGTCTCTCACTTGGCAAGCTGATGTGTTCCAGCAGACCCTGTCTGTGTTTGTGTGTGTGTGTGTGTGTGTGTGTGTGTGTGTGTGTGTGTGTGTGTGTGTGTGTGTGTGTGTGACCTTTGTTACTGCTATCATTTTAAAATGCTTCACAGTAGCTTGAATTCCTCAAAGACATTGTCTGTAATGTATCTCCCTGAATTTGTATGCCTTGTCTTTAAATAGTGCAAGGAAAAAACAACAGGCAGCCTGTCATCTCCACTGTATTAGGCTCCTGTCCTGCACATGGGAGTAGAGGGATTAGCTTTGACATGTTAGGTACAGAAATGTTTGAAATGTTCTCTTTATGTCTGCATGTGAGTCGGCATAGGTCTTGTCTTGGCCGGACTGCTTGGGCTATTCTGTCTTGACAGATGGATCTAGGCGCCATGTCCTAACTTTAGTTGCTGGCTCGCTGCTGGCCTGGATCACAGCGAGCTCTGGTTACACACAAGGCGCAAAGCACCAGTACATGCATGCTCAGCGGCACTAGGGAAGGACTCCAGATGTTGGCTCTAATGCCTGGCTCAATAGCTTATCTGTAGCCTTAAGTGTTCACTGACTGTCAGCAGAAGCAACTTCTAATCCAGCAGCACATGGAGTGAAAAGTAAAGGTTGGGATTAGGTGTCAGCAGGTGCCGCGGGCAGCTTCGTAAAACATGATAAAATAACTATGTAGTGTATAATCATTCTAGTTCTCTAAGGGTGAGTCTGTTGAAACAGAATTTCCTAACTTCAACAATAACTTGTCATTTACGTTTGACACCAGAAACTGTAAGACCTACACTTATTTAGGCTTAACAGGTCAAAAGTGTAGAAATGATCGGCAGCATAATGCCTAAATTATGATAAATAATTGGCACAACTTACTGTGGCGGTTTTCGTCGTGTACTCCGGTTATTCTACCGTCCGGTAACACTTGAATATGAAAGCCAATCCCCACGTTGCAATAGAGGCGCCGCAACCTTTTTATGCCCAGGAGGTAGTCGCTATCCCGTCTTATCTCCTCCCGCTTTTCCCCCGGGATTCGCGCCAGGGACCGGGAGTAGAGAGCTTCCAAGCGATCCGCCGTCCCGTTTAGACCGGGGACGCATCCCGCCAACCCGGTCACAAGGACCAGTACTAAGACGGTCTGCAGGGCCGCCACAGAGCCCATCCCGGTTCTGGCTCCGAAAGCAGCCTCCGGACGTCTGCTTTCCCGATGAAGTGAGAAGAAAAATAAGAAGCAGCGGTGCGGCAGAGAGCGAGTGGAAGTTGCGCTCATTCCCAGACCGACAGGCGCACTAACCTCAGCGACGGGGCGACATTGATCTGCATGGGCGCTGTGCAACCATGCCTCTATATTTATACCTGGAGACACATTACATCACAGCTCCACAGTTAGAAGATTTCTACAAAGTACATTTTCTCATTCCAGACCGGCGCAATAGACGCTTTATTGGAATGAATAGCTGCCTTATCTGAGAGAAAAGTCAGGAGTTTGTAGAAAATAAATGAATAAAGGCGTTATAATAATAATAATAATAATAATAATAATAATAATAATAATAATAATAATAATAATAAACATCTTTGTGTGCGTTCATTATCAGCAGCAGAATATCATAATTTATGTATGGGAGGATGTAAAATAGGAAACGGCCAAGTTAACAGACCGTAGTGTCGAGACAGGAGACAGTTCTATAAATGAACAATAACAGGAAAAAACACAGGTCCAATTCAACCAAATGACAAAAAAAGCGCTAACTTAAGACGGCAGAAGGGAAATCATGTCCCGGGCCCTTATAGATAACAATGGTACGACTAAATAGAGAGTTTGCAGCATGATAAGTAGGCTGTCATTGTCAATGCCAAGAGCTTATACAGTTCTGTATAAACAGTGTATATCTATATATATGTACATATATATATATATATATATATATATATATATATATATTGTCAGCCTAGACCCATATTTTCACATTTCATGAAAGGTTTATTTTATATTTATTTTATTTATAAAATTTTATTTTAAGAAGTAATTATTTCATATTGTGTTACTTTCATTCAAACAGCCTAGCTTATTCTTACTTTTTGATTTTATTTCTCTTTTCAGAACTAATACCACCCTGAACTGTTGTAGGGTCACACCAAAATGAGTGGTCTCAAACATATAAAATAAAAACATAAAACCTTAAATGCTTCTCTGAAATAATAGATTGTTTGTTGAAGCATCTGTTGTTTAAATTATGATAATCATCTGGTGTCATGGCAGCAGGTCTTTGATGTGTCATGCATGACAGTCTTTCAGATGCACTGGTGCATTGCTTTGGATGTCCATTGAAATAAACCAAACTAAATAGCACACCCTCCCTTTTACATCAGATTCTCATCATTGGTATTATCCCTGCTCAATCTGTGTTGAGCACTAACATTTACCCTCTCTGCTGAGAGTCCCATTATTCATCTCTATGTTCTGGTACTGAAGGTCTTCCTTCTCTGCCAACCTCAAGACACAATTCTTTGATCTCTGGGGTGGCTCGCTTCTGCTCCTCATTGACCACGCATGACACATTTTCTCACGTTCACATTCGGCTGATCCTCAATATACAACTACATTGTTTAGTTTTGTGCTGAGAATGGCTCACTGAAAGCAGTCAAATCTCTGAGACGAGCCTGTGGTACATAATAAAGAATTGAACAAAAGAAACACAAAGTTTTAACTCACAGATGTTTTTGCAGAAATGCACTTTGCTAACATTCATTTTGGTGATTGGGTTAGGGCAGCTGATGACCTACTGGACGTGCAGGACAACTAATTAATCTAGGTTCCAGTGTAGCTGTATGGCAACTGTATCACATTGAGGGGATATCACTGATAATACCATTACACCTTCGTGAAAACTGATTGATCGCTGGATAGCTGCTGAATTGTTCGAGCGCCAGGCTGGTTAAACTGGCTGGTTAGACTATTACTGGACATGAAGACCAAGGATGTTTGTGACCCATGTAGACCAGCAGGGTCTGTGCTGTTGCTGTCCATGGTTCTGCAATCTCCCACTACCACCTTCCAATAAAATGATTTTGAGATATTCTCTCCTGCTCTACAAGACTTGTAAGTTATTTACTGCTTTATATTTTGTTTATGTTGTACTGAAGTCATTGTGGTGTTAGGTTGCATGTATGCAATAAATTATGTTAAGCGATAGAGGTTTTAGATTTCACTGTGTGACAGCTGGAATTCAGAGCTTAAAGTGTCTCAACATTCAACAGAAACTTTCTTTCGCTCACTATTTGTTTCATCATTGAATCTTCTTACAATTCATAAATGCAACAAATGACCATGCTCTTTAAATTAAAACAAAAAGCATCATCATTGATTATAAATATGGAGAAACTTTGCGTCTATTGACCCAACCTCCTTTTTATATTAAATGATGACAACCGTAGAAGATGGAAGAACCTTAACAAAAAGCTATTTTCCACCATTATGCATTATTATTAGAAAGATTCTCCTCACACATGTACTAAGTCATAACAACTCTCAAATGTGTCTGACAGAAAGAAAATAATTACCACATCAAAATCACTATTATGGAACCTACTGAAGCCCCCTTAAAATATTCTTAAGCCCCCCTAAATAATTTGGAGTTTTTATATATACTAGTGCAGTGCCCGTAAGAAAATATTTATTCCTATAAAAAAGTGGGAGGTTAAAAAGCTTTTTCATTGATGGCCAAATGAGGCTGTGTTCGAAGGTGGAACTTCAGGGATATTTAGGTTTGTTGTGAAATCCGATATTCCAGGGTATAATTGGCCGTTTTTGACTATTTTTGATTTTGCCATTATATTTCACCTTAAAAACTATTTACTTGGTGTCATTATTTTCAGCACAACCTCACATGTGTGACTGTACAGTTATTTTTTCATTTTGAACTACTGTATTAACACAATGGACCTAAAATCACAAAAAAAACATAAAATCCGAGTAGGAAAAAGTTAGATTTTTTTACTGTGAAAACCACAAATGTTTAACAAACCATTTTTATACCTATAATGCAAATATAAATTGTTGTTTGCTGAATATGTGCATACATTTTAAAAATGTACACAGTTATGTGTAACTGTTTACATTTAAATGCAGGCAATGCTCAGGTCTGCCTGAGCTCCTTCCAGCTGAATGAAGAGCTGCACTGCCTGCTCCACATTCAGCTTCTCCTGTTCTGACTCATTAAACAAAAAAACGACTCCACTACACACTAAACACATTACACCGAACACTACATAACACACTAACTATACACTCCAAACACAACAACCAAACTTGCTGCTTGAACACTTTTGTGACAAAAGCCCATATTTACCATTTCTTCTGCACCAGACACAAAGCAAACGTGACGGCAATGTTCGCGAAAAAGCGTGGCAGACATTATTTACCCTAAGTCTGGTTTTGGATGTGCCGGTGGGTCCGGTCCATCGCCTCGGGAGGTGGGCTGTCTGGGTGAGCTAGCAGCTAGCAGCTAGCTACACACGAACATCCACAGATTACGATTCCACTTTGTTGTCCGCGCGTCTCCGCATCTCCTCAGACCCGAACAGTCTCGGCCTGGACTCGTCTAGTCTCATTAATCCACAACAGTCAGTTTAGATGCACAGAACACAATGGGACCGAACCGCCGGCAAAATCCCGGCCCAGCTCGCGCTGCTGCCGGTATAAATCCGCTCTCCTCATACCCGAACAGTCTCGGTCCGGCTCGTTTAGTCTCGTTAATCCACAACAGTCAGTTTAGATGCACAGAACAGAATGGGGCCGAACCTCCGGCTAACTCCTGGTCCAGCTTGCACTGCCGCAGGTATAAATCCGCTTCTTTCTTAACGTATGTCATGGGCTTGAGCTCTGCAGTGACTAGCTCTGGTGTGCATGTGACTGTGGTGGCTCCGGTGGACAATGCTCCCGAATTTGTAAAGCATTTATGAAATAATTTATTCACGTATCATTGTAGTCCAAACAAATGCGTCAGTCTGATCCTGATCCGCGGAGATATTTTAGGCACACACAGACAGACAGACAGAGATTCCTTGCTTTTATAGAGAGATATATTAGAGCCCGACCGATATCATCGGCGGGCCGATGTTATCGGCCAATATTAGGCAAATTGTCCAAACTATCGGTATCGGCATTTATAATGGCCGATAAATGAATATTTGAAAAATTAAATAAAAACGGATGAAACACCTCCAACCATGTTATAAGTGTTGGCGTCCACCAGAGGGCACTGCAACAGGCAGAGTCTATGCCACCTGATTGACGTACAGGACGGCCAGTCAGAGATCTTCTTGTCGGGTCACGCATCACAGGTCACTATGCGTGCGCAGATGCGATAGCTACTGCAAAACACAAGCGAACTAAGTGACCTGGTTTGCGGCTTCAACTGATATCAACAAAAGAAGGGATATAAAAAAGTGTGCACTTATCTGATCTGTCAAACTACCATCACTATTCCGAAGAAGGGGAATGTTGAGAGGCACTTTCAAACTGTTCATAAAAAGTGCGACACTGACAGGTTAGTCACTCTATTACGCGAGAGGATGCTGGCCTGAATGTCACCGCTTCTCAATCCATAGCAAAACTATTTTTTCTGTTGGAAAACGAAAGCCAAGTTGTCCCGACAAGCTCTGGGGCTGTGCTAATAACTTTATGGCTGCACACCGGAACAACTTGCTCTGTGGACTCACCTTTCTCCGCTGATCAGCTGTTAGTGTAGTGCCAAAACTACTTGTCTTACTTATCAAAAATCTGACTTTAAATCTATAAAAACACTCACAGGTGGAGTCTCAAATAAGGATGAAACAGCTGATCTTCAGGTCAATGATGTTTAATTCACAACACAGGATACATGCAGTGAGCTCTCCCGGGAAGAACTGATTTCTCTGTCTGATGGCTCTCTTTATATACTATTTGGGTCCGAGGGTTTCCACGCCCTTGTATCCTCCTACCTTTTGGCCTGATCAATACCCTTATCCACAATTATCTCCTATTTTTGGTTTATACCGGTGGAAAACCTTCTGAATAAGGTCTTAAAAAAGGTGCCAGACCCCCCATGTTCGGCCCCCTCCCTCCCTGGGGCCTGGGTGTCATCTGGCATAGGTCATCTTTTGTTTATTACATTCCTATCATGCATAATCTCGATATACAGCAGTCATGACTTCATCTTGTGTATTGCCGGTCTCTTAGGTACTTCTTAATCTAATGCTTAGCTAGACATTTCCTAATTAGGACAGTGGTTTGTGACTCAAATTTAGACTCTACATTAGCCTAGCAACGCCAACAGCTGTTAGCCCCGTTCAAATCGATGTAACGTGCTCAATACTCTGTGGGCTGTCAATTATTGCTCCGCTGGTCCTCCCTCTACCACAACCGTATTCACCGTCTGACTGCTTTGTCGCTCTCCTCTGCTGCTGTGGTCTCTCTCCCAGCTCACGGCGATGTTGGATGGTCCTCCGGACGCAAGTCTGTTGATACGGACGGTACTATTCCCTCCGTGTGGACTGACAGGCGCTCCATTTATTCTTGGTTTTGTTTGTTCTGCTTTGTTAAGTGCTAAGATGATAAAAGAGGCCCTTTTTGAGGCAGCTGACTCTTTGTTTCAGGATTTTAAAAACAAACTACAAATATTATCATCAATCAAAGCTCTTCAGCTATCAAGAATTATTACAGTTACACAGCGCTGTGAAGTAATGGCTGAGGATTTGACACAGCAGCTTTGGAGAGACATTGCAGAATTTATATCGAAATATCGTATTTTTAAATGACCAAATATTTCACATTTTCCCTGCGACCTTTCTTGCACTCGGTACCTATGTGTGTATCTGGAAGCACACAGAGTGACCAGAACAGCATGAGGAGAAGAACGTGAATGAAGAAAAATGGAAATAAGAACGTTTTTCAAGAAAGTAAGTATTCATCACTGCTGGTAGCAACAATTAGTTAGCTCCAGCCCCCAGCTAACAGCAGGAAGTCTGTCAGGCGTGTTCGTTTGTTTGAGAGGTGAAAGTAGACAGACCAATAGAGAAGACAGACTACGACGTACTGTTAACTATTTAATAAGAAGAATTGTATCATTAAGCAAAAGCAAAAAAGCTTGATCAAGGTCTTTCTCTGTTTGAAAAATCGCAGGCAGCAGAGCCCTAAGCAGCAACGCTGTTAACTGCAACCAATCGCCCAGAGAAAAGAAACAGAATTTCAGCATGTAATACATTATATTACTGTATGTGTTGAATTGTCATTGGTAAACCATATAGATATGATGAATTGGACAATCGAGTAAAAAGGTGGGGAGAAACCGTGGTTTAGACTTTAGCCCTCCCATCGTTGGTACACAAGCTGGTCCCAGTTTCTCGGCACACGAACCATGATTCCTGGAGACGTCACCCTGTTGAAGAAAACAAAATGTCCCTGGCCTGATCTGCCTGTTCTCCATATCTGCCTTTGTTTATACGCACAAGGGATTTGGGAGGTGATATCGCTGGCCTTCCTCGTGGGAAAGGGATGAGTGAGAAAAGACAATCTATGTGTCACAGTGTGGCAGACGTCATAATTTATTGAGCAATGAACGATGTGTGTGTAGGTTTCATGAGCAGTGTGTTTGTTAAGGGGAGTCACGGGCAGTCATGGGCAGTATTTTTATTTTTATTATTTATTTATAGAGTTAAGTGTGCACTCTTTTTACCATATACTATCTTTGGGGTGACTTCCCTCCGGAGCATCAGCTGTGTTTCTCACTTTATGCATGGATGCATATGCACATCGTGAAACAGGAGCTGAGCTCATTCACGTATGATTATCATCAGTGGATGATAATAATAATACACTAATAATAATCACTCCATCACCCCTATTGACCTGTAGGAGTCTGGGCAGAGGAGCACAGGGAGTGAGAGGGGAGAGACCACTCCTGGAAAGGTGAGTCTAAAGGATTTCACAGGATAGAGTCATTTGTGATGCAGACAGTCTTGGAATTTAATGGAACTCAATATAAATATGAAATATGAAACATTTCATTAAAAGTGCTCCATGTAAGACTTATTTAACTTGAGCTTTTATTGAGGAGAGTAATGATTAGAAAGTGGAGAAAGCCAAGATGTATATATATATATGTATGTATATATATATATATATATATATATACATATATATATATAAAATAAAATAAAAATATATAAAATGTTTAGGAGCAAACAATTATTGTGTTGTGAGTGAAAGTCATGGCATTAGCCTCTATGTTTGTCAGTTATTAATTTGCGCTCTACGTTCGCTCACATCCTGTGCATCTCTTTGGGGCTAAGCCTCCCCTGCCCTTAAAACCTAGTGACACCCCTGGGTATTAGTAAGACTGTTGCACTGGTGGGGCAATCAATTTTTTAACTGTACACGACACACGGTGCAACTGTCCCACTATTGCATGGTTCACATACAGTAACAGAAGACAGTAGTGTCATGCTGTCCATAAAGTCCAACAACTAGGCATACATTTAGTGTCTTTATATCAAACATAGGCTTACAGAGGTTTTTGTCTTTCACACATGAGCGCACACTCGTAACCATACAGATATAGTTAGTTTTAAGTGAAGTATAAATGTTTTAGGCCTTTCTTATAATGTTGTGTAGTGTAGGCATACACATGAACCGCTCAAACATGAATGAATTACAAAAGCAAACACAACTCAGAGTTGTTTCTTATCACTTAAAATGTGTAAAAGACATTCTTCAGCCAAAGAGGCCAAGCCCCCACAGTTGTTATGACCTGGACGACTGAGAACCTTCATCAACATGTTTATGCCCTGATGACTCTTTGAAGTGTAACACGGTGTTTCCAGTAACTTAATAAAGGATTTTATCATATTTATTAGTCACAGTTTCTTCATTAGTATTTGCACTGTGCATGAATCATTCGACACAGGGAAGCTCAAACATTCAACTGTAACATCAGGGGGACTTTATTTTGATTACTGGGGCAGAATTCATCCCATTTACTTATTTTCTTTCCCTTCTTTCATTATTCATTCTTTACATTTTTTAATGTAATAAATCTACTACCTGGTGAATCAGGCACTACAAGACCTGAATTCATGAATTCATGTCACACATGTCTGCAACCTGTAAATAGGTGTCCTACCAAGGGTGTCAACAGGATTACAAAGAAAAAAACTGACCTTGGACAAAGGATGTGAATAGACCCCATTAACTTTTAGTGCTGATCCGGAATTTTATCTCACTTTCTTTACCATTGCGTGATAGGATGTATTTAGGAGGCTGGCATCTGTGAGGGAGTACAAATGGGGACTGTTGGGCCTTGATGGGGGTATTCACTCTATTGAAGGACATTCTAGATCTATGTTTTGCATAACCGTTGAAACACAGTGTTGTTGCTCTCTGCACTAAATAAAGTCTCTTGTCTCATCTTACCTGCTGGGCTTACCAAAAAACAAAATCATTTCAGTAAATGTTTAAATTGGTTGAAACATCATTTAAGTCACGAAGAATATCATTTTATATTCATGGCCTTTTGTTACAACTAGAAACTCTGAAAAGATTCGATATGTTTTGCGTTGAGTGGCTGTGCATTGCCTACAGAGGACACTGTACCGTAGTAGCTCTACCATATGAGATCATTCAGATTACAGTTTTTCTTGATTGCTTTGACCTGTTTAAACAAACTGGAATCCACTCGGTTTTCATCATCACTGTCTCAGCAGAGCACAAGTCACCTCTTGCAAATGTGATAACCCTTTCTCATTGAATTGACACCCTTCTATAAAGTATAAGAAACAGCCACTATTGATACTCAGTCTCTTCTGTCTAAACAATGGGGCCACATGGCCTCATCCACATCACATTCATTATCCTCTCTTGCAATGAACCAAGGGAAAAATCTTCTTGCATGCCATCCAACCTTGACATTCCTCTGCACCTATTTCTCACTCTCATCTGCCTTAGACCTCTTCAATCTATGTTGGCAAAGAACAACACAGCCACTGCACTTTTTAAGGCCTGCAGACTGATTGCTCATTGAATATTTGTGTTTAGGAGTGTCAAACAGGTGCTTTAGTGATTTCATACTGATTTAGGTAGTTTCTAATAGTTAGGAACAGATGGTTTCTGTTTGGTTACCATAGCTAAAACAATGGAGTTTGGACTGCTTGAATGACATCTGTGTTAACTGTTCTGCAAAAGGGTGGGGAAAATGTGTCAATTCAATGAGAAATGGTTAACACATTTGCAAGAGGTGTCTTGTGCTCTGCTGAGACAGTGATGATGAAAACCAAGTGGATTCCAGTTTGTTTAAATAGGTCAAAGCAATCAAGAAAAACTGTAACTTCTTTTCTATGTTTTAAAACAGGTCACTTGTTCAGGAAAATGCTTGCTGTGAAGCTGCAGAAATGTTTTGTGAACTATGACACTACCAGCATTCTTATTTTCTTATACTCTAATAGATTTTATTTTGGTTTTCATGTATTTTGTGTAATATTTACAGTATTTCAGTTTTCAGCCACAGTTTGAAAAAAACAATCAATGGAATCAAAAATGCATCAAAGCATTTCTGATTCTGGATTCAATTCTTTGCAAGAAGGCAAATTTGACAACAAATGGCACTGGCATGAAAGCTACGTAGAGTAATAGGCCACAATGACAAGCAATAGTGCACCGATTCGCACTGAGTGCTTTATTTTGTATTTTGTTGTCCACTGTGTAATGGTTGATTGGAAGAGCTCATACATTTGTTTGTAAGTTGTGTTATTTGAAGGCAAAATTAGCTTTTGTTGCATATTTTAAATGTTTTGGCACGGTGAGAGCCTTTTGCAAACAAAATGAGTCATTTTGACCATGAGTGCCACTGTTTGGCCTGTGTGTTAACCATTTTGAAAATGTGGAGTTTGAATTGACTGCTGCTTCAAAGCAATCAAAACTGTAAATGTTCCTTCACACAAGGCAACATGGCCACCAGAGTCTGGAAGAGCGACAGCTATCTTGCTCTAGGGGTCGCTATTTACAAGTGAACATGCCTGTACTGCAGTCACCTACTATGAGCTGTTTCACCACCCTACATTAATTGTATTGTACAATTTGAAGGCCTCTCAAAGGTCAGAAGTAGGCTCTGATAAAACTTGTTCAGTTTAAGGTTCAGAACATTTGTGTACCTTTATAAAATTGCCACTACTTGGAACAGTTATTAACAACCTTTGAGTATTGTTTTTATGAGCATATATATGTTATAAGGCAACTTGTAAACCTCTATAAAGGCTACATTATTAGAAAGGCTCTTGTCTCTTGTTTTACCTGATCACACAGTTTTTGTCAGGAACTCTCAGCTGGACTTTGCAGTTTCTTGCAGCTGTGATAAAAGTGACTATGTATTTCCCCCTCTGAATGATGGGCTGATAATGATTTACAGTTAGAATGCTATCAAATTAATCCTTAACCCTGCACCCCTACAGCCCATTGCATATTGCAGAAGAATGGCTTTTCCTTTGTTTAATTTAGACACATTTATCTATTGAATGTCTTCCTACATGTCCTTACTGTCCATGACATCCCACTGAAGTCTTTGCCCTTCTAAGATTTGTCAGCCCAGCAGACAGGCACTGAGAGGGGCCACAAAGGGCCTTAACCCTCTGCAGTCCCACATTCCTACTAAGTAATATTAGATTTTGGCACTCATAACAACATAGTAAGGTGCTACACTTTGTATGACACAGTTTCTGCTTTCAGGGGGACCTGCCTTGTGTATCCAGTCTGTGGCTTTTGGTCGGTGTTTTAAAAAAAAAGCCCAAAAGTCTCAGGCGGCATCGTTTCCCAGGCCCCCCTTGGGAGGAGCTATTGTCCAAGCAAGGAAGCCTCCCCAGCCCGCAGGTATAGGATGACAAGGCTTTATATGCTGCTACCTATAGATGAGAGTGGAGCAAGGAAAAACCTGAACATCCAAAAGACTCAGAATGCTGCTTGTGATGAATTTTGCATTGATGGTTGTCTTTGTAGTTTCTGCTTGGTTGTGTTGCAGCAACAGGTGCGGCACTTTAACAAATGAGCTGCAGCAGGGAGAAAGGGATAAGGTCTCGTGGGGGGGGGGGGGGGGGGG
>CAEMYA010000504.1:30744-43387 GCA_903131615.1 Diplodus sargus
GGGGGGGGCTAGCTAGCACTCTAAATGCACCCCCTCCCTCCAAGTTATAATAAACCTAGCTAACAGTGTAACAAGCACACCTGACTACTTCTGGTATATACAGGAAAAATATGGCTGTTCTCTATGTAGGTCTTTGGTCCCCTAAATCATAATTAAAGGATATGTGATTGAGTACAAAAACTACAATAATAGTATTTAGTACTATTAATTCATCAAGAGACAACTGATGGATAACCATTTACAATGTATTGACAGTAGCTGCCATGGTATTCAACAGTGAAATTTGATGTCATCAGGTTTTGTTTGAAGAGGGCAGATTAACAGAAGATAAGCTGTATATAATAAAGAAAATGTTAAGCAAATTTGGTCGGGATACCTGCTGTTTTAAACTTTTTACTGAAAAAGAAAAAAAAACTTTTGTGTGTGTCTAAAACACTTCTTTTTAAGGGAAAATAAGATTTTGAGGTCTGTGAAAAGCTTTGGCTATGAAAACATGTTTCAACAAATCAAAGAAATGTTGAAAGAAAATAATCAGTTGTTGCCTCAGTTAAGTCAGTATTATTTGTTTATGTTGGAAGCAGGTGCAGAGTGAAAACAAAAAGCAACATCGGTCAAATGCAGAAATAGTCTTATCAATAACTTACACCACAGGCACCAAATAAATATTCTTATCATTAGACCAATATACAAATACATATTTCAGTTTACAGTAGACTATCACATTGTAAGAATGTCACAAATATAAACAGGATCCCATCTGACGCTGAGTGTCCATTTGCTTCTTTATGTGAATCTGTCAAAAAGTGCTTGACTGTGTTATGTCTTCTCTTCAGTATCTGCTTTGTTTGTAGCACTTCAAAATAGCAAAATATCCCATTGTGTTTGTCATATCAGCTTTTTTTTCAAATGAAAGGCTGTAAATTCACTGTACATGCATAGCACCTAATGTATTTAGAACTGTAGCACTGCTTTGAAAAAGTTTAATGCTTTTTGTGAAGTTAATGGTAAAATTATGCCTTGAACACAATTAAAACCTTTACAAACTATGGACTTCAACTACAATAATAAGTGTATTTATTTATTTCAATAATAAGACAGTACCATTGATGTCAGTAAATAAAAGAAAACACAGCTGGGTGTGTGTATGTGTGTGTGTGTGCATGTGTGTGTGTGTGTGTGTGTGTGTGTGTGTGTGTGTGTGTGTGTGTGTGTGTGTGTGTGTGTGTGTGTGTGTGTGTGTGTGTGTGTGTGTGTCCAAGTTTCCTTAATCTGGCCCTTCTTTCCGTCTTTGTCCGTGCATCCACGACCGACAAAAGCTTTGAATAATCCAGAAAGCAGGATCCAAACAGTTTTTTTTTCAGTCATCATTGCAATCAAGCTACAGTATGTGCCAAGATCAGGGGTCCATGTTTGGATAAATCATTGGGCCATGGGGTCAACTCAGAATCTGCTCAGTTATCTGGCCTCTGGCCCCGGCCTTTCCTGGCACGATGACGGCGTCTCCGGCGATCACTGCTGCTGCGGTGATGATGCATGTGGTGGTGTACACTCTGACTATCCCTCAGTCGCCTCACCATTTCATGATCCTTGTTGCCCAGAACCCGAGGCAGAAAAAGTGAGGCTTTGTCTGTGCTTCGTGTTTTAAAGCCTCGTCGTGGCCGGCCTTTGCCATTAATGGAAACGTACCACTGGCGCTTGGCACTGGCTCGTCGCTTGCTGCTGCCACCCCCTAATTGCAGCGGCTGCTCTGTGGAATGGTGGCGAGATGCGTAGGTGTTGTACCCCAGCTCATGAATCCTTTCCACAAACTCACACTCTCTATTGAACACTCCCTAGGGAGAAAGAAAAGAGTAAGCCACATTTGTGGTTGACAGCAGGACAACCAATCAATGACACTGTGAAAGTTTCCATTCCACTCATCTCTGTGTGGGCTCCCACAATACAGACTGCCACTACTACCAGACACTAAATTAGCCACGAAACAATGCAATGTACACCAGATAAATATATGATGTTACAGTAGGTAAACAATACAGCATTTTTGCCTTGTCATGTATTAGGCATTTAACCTGCTGCCTCTGGGCCAGTGTCAAACAGGAGCTGGGAAGTGTTGGAGAGAGGGTAACACATTAGATGATGACATGGCATATTTACCCACCGAAGCATACAGCCGCCCTTTATCATTCATGGCCAGATATCTGCCTGAGAAAAGCCCTTTTATGGCCACAACACCCACATCCACTGCTGTGATTTCCATTATACCTGAAAGACAGATAAATCTTTACCAGTTATATGGCTTAACATCTGTATGCTGTATGGCTGTGGAGAATGTGTATTAAATTCATCATGGTAAAAAATCCTTTCAAAAATAATTCTGCTTTCACTGTGGATGTATCAATCTTTCATCCAGTTAGTCTTTGAAGCTGGAAAAGCAAAGCAAACTAATTAAATTCCGGTTATGTTTGACACCTCCCATGCCAAATGGTGCGTTTATTGGCTCTTTTAATCAGTGCTTGATTAGTCAATGGCCTATTCAGCGATGTAGAAAGCCTCTAATGGCCACTGATTAGATAAATACATCTCATAGGACAGCGCCTTTGTCCCGGCCGGAAGCTGATGCTTCTACTAGAGATAAACCTGCATGCCGGCAGCTATGCTCTCTCTCTCTCTCACTCTCTCTCTCTCTCTCTCTCTCTCTCTCTCTCTCTGTCTCTCTCTCTCTCTCCTTCACACACAAGCACACACAAACACACACACGGATGGACATTTACGAGCGCGCTTGACTAAGTTACTGCCAGTGAAACGCTAATATATTATCAACAGAGATCATCACAACGTGGCCTACTCCCTTAGCAAATATTGAATACTGTAAAGTCTGATAATTCTAATCACATATGTAAAACATATATTGACCCGATGGTGAAACTTTATTATGTTCGTTTAATTCAACCATTTTGCATGAAAACAACAATTTTCATTTCACAGCTTGATTGCATGTCTTTGATAAAAACAATGTTCACTCGATAAATCACACAGCGTCAAGTCAACAGTCTTTGTTATTATATCTGTCTATGATAGTTTTGCCTGTGTTAGTGCAGTTCGCATTAGACCAAATGAATACTCACTGAACGGGTTGTTTTCCTCCAATGAGCCATCTATTTTCCCATTAGAATGGATTTGTAAATGATATTTAGTAGCACAGTAGAGTTTCCTGCTTCTTGGCGCACCTCCGAGATGTTCGTATACACCTCCGCGGCCCCCAGCGTCCCTCCGCTGCCGGGGGTCGCAAGCCTGGCCCGGGGCGCAGTTAGCTCGGGGACTAACGGGATCCAACAGGCTCAGCAACACCAGCAATGTTATCATCAGCATCGTGGCATGGCCGAGGACCCGCGACTGTTGAGAAAAAACGGGGAAATCCTGTCTGGCTCTTGGCTCCCATTAAAGTTTCGAGGCCCCAAAGCTGGAGAGCTCCTGCCTTGCACACATCCGAGCCCGAGAGACGAAGCTGACAGCACAGCCGCCTCCGAGGTGGGATCCTCTCCTTGCCTCTGCTGCTGCTGAAAATCCCTCCTGCGGGTCTGACTGAGAGCGTCTCCTCAGACAGAGCGCAAAAAAGGATTGTGGTGACAATAGGCTGAACTCCAACCAATTGATACAAAGGAAAGGGGGAGGCAAAAGGTATCAGCCCTGTGTGAAGTGAGAGACTGCGGCGTGGATAAAATTACATAGTGGCTGAGTGCGGAACAGCTCTCTCCTCTGAAGTCCTCTTCATCCCAAACTATACAGGCGGTCTGAACCCGCGCCAGGGACTGCAACAGGTGAGGAATAAGACTTCTGATGGATGTGCTGGTAAATATAAAACCTACTCAACCTTGAAAAAAATAAATAAGAAACCTCAACACCCTGCATTTTTTTTTTTTAAAGCGGAATTCATCACACGATAAATTCATATCTAAGATTCGATTTAAATACTTTATCTAGGCCTGCCAAATTTTCTGATATTTTAAGAAGAATTCTGAATTAACAAAAATGTTTGGTTTAGTTGGTCCACATCTAACTAGAGAATGAATACATTCATCCGATTTTATCAGGTGCTTGCAAGCTTACACAGTAAACCCATTATAACAGGCTGAGGTCAATATCCCTCTTGAATCAGAGATCCTTGCTGGTAGCACAGTCCTGCACATGGTGCAGAGATCCACATAGTTCTTCTAGAGGTAGTGGGAAACCACCACTGCAGGTTGACTTGGGAATCAAATCCAGCCTCTCAGGAGTTAAAAGCTCCCAGGCGTCTTTGTTTCCATAGACTTCTTCCTCCACCAGACCTGTAAGCATATCCTGCCAAAGCTTAGGGTCATTTTAAATCTGTTAGATTAAGAAAAAGTAGAAATGAATAGTCTATCACAGGGCTCACTCCATGTGCTCCTCGTGCCACAGAATCTCTGTTTTATGCGTTATTCTTTTTCCTTCACCCAAGCAATGAATTGTCCCAGACTTTTCCCATTCTAATGCCCCAGCTCTGGCGAGGCAACAGCCGGTGGGCGGAAGAGCAGCAGGCTAAATGACTACTGCCTAAATTGCTTCCATCTTGGTCGCATTATGGTTTGCATTCTGGTAATTAGCACCATCATCTACAAATCTCTCTGCCCTTTGGCGCTGCTCCACTGCTGCTATGAAGGCCTGTGCTGGGTATCCCCCTGAGAGTCGATGGTTAATTTGTCTTCCCCTCCCATACATCACCCAGCTAGCAGCCTCTGTCACTTTATTTACTCCGACGCTCAGAAAAAGGCAGCTCTTTTAATTACAAATGTGTGCACATTATGCTTCTGAGACCCCTTGCAAGTCAGACAGCACACCAAAACATCAGCCAGGCCGTGTGTAACAGAGGTTGTTCTGGTTGCCATTTCTAAGTGAGACGCTCTTAATGTGGTAAAATGCTGGAAGAGGGTGGAACCTCAGATGTGGTGTGCTGTTTCTCTCAGAAACTATTTTAATTACGCTCCCCTCCACACCGCCCACAAAGCATCCCAGCAATAGGCAGAGCTAACGCTCTCAATTTGTGATGCACACACACACAGATGCACACATGCGCACGCACACACACACACCTCACTCTTCACATTAAGATAAGCGTGTTAATGCTAATCTAAATTTTAGGCCTAATTCAGATCCTGTTTCCAGATGTTTTTGAGCAGGTTTGCATGGTCAGGGTTATCCCTGTTTGTGACATCTGCACTCTGTATTAAACTCCATGATTCATTTTCCATAGCGTTCCCTACACACAGCTTTATACTTCCTTCCAGGCATTAATGAGTGAAAATGTTTGCCTGGGTTTGACTTTATTTACTTTCTTTACTTTATTAATCATGAAGTAAAATATGGTAGAGGCCTTCATTTGTAATCTGAAACACAGTCATGGAAAAGGTACCCAAATATGAATGGAGAACGTGATCAGAATAGACTTTAACATAACTAGAATGACACACAGTACAGTGCATATATCACTCTAGTTTTTGTGTTATCCTATGGACAAACCAAAACAACAACAAACCAAAACATAATCTCTATTCAGAATGCATTTTACCTTAACACTTTGACTACACTGGATATGTAACAAGTGGACCATTTACATAGTGGCTGTGCTGCGAAAGTTATCTTTTATTGGCCCTAATTTGCAGCACACCAGCAAGGGTTGTGTGAATCACAGGCAAAACAAGACAGTGAGCTCTCACTTTGGGTTCAACAGACAAGTGATAAAGTTACTAAGCACATAGCAAAATTAAATTCAACAGGGTGATCAGCAGAGTCATAATCTGAGTTTTGTAGGGGTCTCTAAAATAACTTACCCTAACCCTAATTAACATTGGATAAATGATGGTTGTACACCAACGGTTGCACCCAGTGTTGCCAACTCTTTTCCAATGAAAGTAGCTAGCACTAGCTCCAAATGTCGCTAAAAGTCGCCAGATGACTCCACACACTCATTTACATATTTATGGCGTAATCACGTACCAATTTGCATATATCTTACTGGTTGTGTCTCATGCAGTGAGGGGGAGATTTTTTTTAAGCCATAAATGCAAAAGGTTTATAGAGAAATCTTTACCAAAATTATCACAAACTCACTAGAGATACAAGCATATTTTAAGGTGACAGCCTTCAATTCCGACACCCCCTCCATTGCGAAACCCCTCCATTCCGAAACACCCCCATTCCGAAACACTGATGTTCCGAAATGAAACACCGCTATCCGTGGTGCTGAAATGGAGGGGTTTCCCCAATAGCCTTTTCGAAATTGCGGGGGTCTTTGAAAAAAATTACGATGAATTGAAGTCTGTGTTCGGAACAGCGTGGTTTCGGAAAGGCGGGGTGTAACCATATTTTAAGTAAAACATTAAAGGGAAGGAGAAGATCAAACAAACTATGCGCATTTTTACAAGATAGAGGAACATCCTAATCTGGAGAGAAAGAGTGGGCAAGAAGATCTAGACTCAGCATCTTATCACCGGTGAAGTACCAGTGGAACCACGAAAGACTAAGAAGTCAGAGAATTAACAGATCAAAACAGAGTAAACAGCAGCTATCCGGTCTCAAATCCACAGAGCGAGCGGCCACGGCATCCGCTCATGCTGCCCCAGCCAGCCCCCCCGACACACACACCGGCCTGCCGCCTGCGCAGCCGCGTGAGAGGGGAGAGACCCCGGCGCTGCTGCAGAGGAGCCATGGACTGCGATGAGCAGCATGCGAATTACAATATAATATATTTCTCGCCTTTCCCCTAATGATCTGAATAAGTCGCTAAATTTGTCGCTAGTCGCTTTTTAGAAATAAAGTCGCTAAGAGGGTCTGAAAAGTCGCTAAATCTAGCGAGAACATCGCCAAGTTGGCAAAACTGGTTGCACCTCCAGTCACCAGTCCGTCAAGCTCCTGAAGTTCGCTGATGACACCTCGCTCATTGTGCTCATCTCTGGCGGGGATGAGTCTGCCTACGAAGGTGGATTGACCATCTGGTGACCTGGTGCAGCCAGAACAACCTGGAGCTTAAGGCTCTAAAGGCAGGAACACACCGGCCCAACCGTTGGACGTCTGAAGCGTTTGGGGAGACTCGGACGAGGTTGGGAACAAATATGTTTGGTGTGTTCAGCTGCGTCGGAAGCTTTCGGAGCCGCGCGGACGTGGTCGGCTCCGATTCAGCATGCCAAGTCTGAGGAGGTGGGCTGTCGGACGTCTGAGCCATTGGATTCTCTGACTGGTTGTGTGCCAGCTGAATGGCCGTTCTGATTGACGGTGTGCTAGCGAATCAGCGCGGTGTGAGGGAGTTGTTTTGTCCATTCTGGACGAAATAATAATAGTCTCTACATATATATGCTGGTCCTCCCTGAGCCTGCCATCTCCCAGAATGAGGAAAACAAGCGATTCCTGCATGGTCTCTGCAGCCCACCCACTGGTAAAATGGCGCTCCTACAGGCTGTTCAGATTCACCTCCTTTCGTTACGTAACAAAAGGAGTCATTATCATAGGCTGACCTCCTCTGGCAGTGATAGGGGATATCTGAGAGGGGGGCGTTCATCCCCGAGGTGAAGTTCGATGTGTCCAGCAGTGAGACAGCAGCGTATCGCAATGTTGTCGCTCAAAGCTGGACACGCAAGTAGCTCTGTTTTTGGTTGTGAAAATCAACATAAGTGCCTATATTCTGTCCCAGCTACAGAACAACAGAAGAGACAGTAGTTGCGTCTTCATTTTTTAACGACAACGTTAACGACAATGTTAACCCAGTGCGGTTTGTGTTAGCTTGTATGTGTGTGCTTACCAATTTACATCGGACTGCTTCAGTAACGAGGGTCAGTACAAAGCTGGCTTTGCCTCGACACTGACCCTCTTAAAAGGATCAGTTCCACCACCCAATCAGTGCAACTGCACCCGAGCCACCGATAAGTGTCGCCGCTGTTTGATAGTATTCACAGTTGCCTACGAGTCTGGAGAAGTCCGCTGGAAATCGGCTAACTAGTTAGCTCTGCTTCGGTCTGCTATGCAGTGGCGTTTGAAGCGAGTTTGATGTTAATAATATTACGAGGGAGCTTGGTTGTCACAGTAAAAAGTCTGGAACATGTGCAGACTGGAGACAGAGACGATGCAAACAGTATCCAAGGGTTTGGAAACTGTGTTTGAGACAAACACAGCTTTCGCTAGCTGTTAGCCATTAGCTACCTGACAGTAACTGTAACAACACATACGAACATACTAAGATTATTCAGGCACACTAATCATTCTGAAACGTCCTGCTGCAGCCGCAGAGTCTGTACTTCTTCAGGAGCCTCTCCTTCTGGGTCAGATTCTGGGTCAAACTGGCTCTCCAGATAGGCGTTGACAGACGGAGCTCATTAGCATTTAAAGGTGCAGGAACATAAACAGACTGCTCTGAATAGAGCTCTGTAGAGCCACTTCTAGACAGCTGAAATTCAGGACCACGCATGGGTTTGGGGCAATGCATATCGAATACAGAGTTTTTGGACTTCTGACAGCTGTGTGAAATTGATGAAAAACAGTATAATATGGGACCTTTAAAGACAGTGGAGATAGTCGTGGACTTCAGGAAGAACCCAGCCCCACCCGCCCCTGTCATCCTGTGTGGCTCCCCAGTCGACTCTGTGGAGTCCTGCCACTTCCTGGGCAGCATCATCTCCCAGGACCTAAAATGGGAGCTGAACATCAGATCCCTCAACAAAAAAGCTCAACAGAGGATGTTCTTCCTGCGGCAGCTGAAGAAGTTTAACCTGCCAAAGACAATGATGGTGCACTTTTAGACTGCCATCATCGAGTCCATCCTAACCTCCTCCATCACCGTCTGGTACGCTGCTGCCACTGCTAAGGATAAGAGCAGACTGCAGCATATTATACGCTCTGCCAAGAAGGTGATTGGCTGCAACCATCCATCCCTTCAGGAACTGCACAGCTCCAGGACTCTGAAGCGTACAGGTAGGATTGTGGCCGACCCCTCCCATTTCCGTCTTTTTGACACTCTCCCCTCTGGCAGGAGGCTGCAGTCTATCAGGACCAAAACCTCCTGCCACATGAACGGTTTCTTCCCTTCTGCAGTTGGGATCCTTACCAGGTCCCGGGACCCCCACTGACACTGACTCTTGCACACATACCCATCACCGCCCTTGAATCTATGCATTACAATAATGCAGAATTTGCAAAATTCAAAAAGAAAAAGTTTAATCTATTTTTTTTGTCATTCCTGTACAGCTCTTCTATCCTTATTTATCAATCATCCCACACTTATGTCTCTGTTTGTTTATATTGTTTACATTGTATATATAATAGTCACTGTTTGTTTATTGTTTATTGTCTCAATGTATGCACCTTATTCACCGAGACAAATTCCTTGTTGGTGTAAAACCCTTCTTGGCAATAAATCTGTTTCTGATTCTGATTCTGATAAATGTTAGCCAAATTGGTCAATTCACACCTGCCATTAAATGCGTCTCGAGATGTGCCTTGAGTGACCTCATGTGATCAGATCTCACTTCCTCACTCTATATGCAAATATACACCTATGGGACTCTGGTAACTTTCTCCACGGACAACAAGAAGTAGCCTACATAAGTTACAGCTTACTTGATGCTAAATAAAATGTTGTTATGATATAAAGTTTGATGTAAATGGTGTAATCAGTTGAAACTGCTGGGAGTTGCAACGCACTTCAGACATGAAGGCAGACAGGATGCACGCAAACAGACAGGCTTTTACAGCAATGAGGCAACAAACAGACACTTTACAGGGAAAAAACATGGCAATGCATTGTATTTCATGCTGGATTTAGGCACCAATGATTTAGATACTGCTGTAGCTGTTTCACAGAGTTTGTTTAGTTTCATGCAATAACTCTTAAAATCGTGTGATTTGTTCAGGAGTCTGGTATATTGCCATTACTAGCGACTTCACTTTATAGTGTGGTCAAAGTCCACCACTTTAACACATAGCAACGCAGTTCTTGGAACAACTGTATCAATTAGACCAAAACAACAGTTAATTTAGATAATCTATGAAAAGGTATGACAGCTAGCATACTCCCCAGGGAGAGAGAGACTTACACTGCATGGTCATTGTCATTGTCGTGAAAGAACATGGTGCATAGCTCCTCCAGAAAAGATTCCTTTAACCAATAATTTAAAAGAAATATTATTACATCGACAAATTCATCAGTTGTGATTAAAGTGTTTTTTGATAATGTATGAGTGACCCCCATAGATCTATTATTTTACTGCTCAGCTTCCATGTAACTTGAACACATGGTGATTAAGACACTTTATGATGCACTTCTGCATAGAGGGGCTGAGTATATAGTCTTAAAGCAGCTTCTTCGTGAACCACATGTTATGTTTTCAGTGTAGCCAAGGGGTAATAAAGACACAACACCAACACATGACGATGTATGATGCTATGTTAATTAAAGAGCAGTCTCAGTAAAAAAGAATAGCAACATAGCCTACTGGTATAGTTCTCATAGTGACAGAAAGTCCCCAAATAAGCCAAATATACTGTATGTCTAGTGAAGTATCAGAGCTCAGGCCAGAATGAAAGTTTTTGCAACATCTTTTTTAAAATGTCTTTTTAACATTCACTATTGACAAAATGAATGTTTTTGTGATGTCATTTTTGAACATCTTTTCAACGTCAATTGCAAACATCCAAAGGACGGCTGCTTATGGGTGCTGCTTTTTATGATGTCTTTCATAGACCTCAGATTCCTCCTGGGATCTCCTCTTTCCTTCACTAGATTATGTTATTAGTCAAATTACATGGGACAAAATTCATCCTGCTGACTTGCAAGGCACTTTAACAAGTGAGCTATCTAGCTAGTTGGTAAAGTTAGTTTTTTAATGGTAATGACTGAATCCTTCAGTGTCCTCAGTGCTTATCTAAGGCTGAATAATGTGTTTTGGTCATCTAAACCTACGTCAGATAAGCTATTGTTCCAAGGTTGGGAGACCAAAACATTGTATTCAGTAAAACTGATTCAAAATTAGACAGTGTGCTTATTTGTGAGTGACTGAGCCAGGTGATCACTTTGTATTTCATTAATGTCTTACACAGCGTCCCTATTTTGCTTTTTTCTTCTGGATTGGGGTTGATTAAGCTACAAACTGGACAATATATCTGATTCCTTGGAAGATCTTTTGAAATTTCCCCAAAAAGTCTGCCCCTTTACAACTCTCATGTGATTGTAATTACCCTGACTTTGAAGTATTAGCATAGTATCAAATACCCATTGTATTTAATAATTGCCGTTATCGCTTTAATTTCATTATATACCTTTTTTTAACAGAATTAATTCAAACTTATTCAGTTTACACTAATGGCAATAAGATTGGATTAGATGTTGAACCTGTGTTAGCTGTCTTTAGACGTCCAAAACGGGTTTTCGCTTTCTTGCATGTCCAAAAACATCCAAAAAGTCTGAGCTTGACATTCAGATGCTCAACCTGTTGTGCATGTCCGCAAATGTCCAAGAGGGTCCCTTGCCAGACATTTAAATATTTAACCCATGTTGCATGTCCACAGATATCAAAAGAAGGGTCCAAATCGGATGTTCAGCAACTAAACACATCCACAAAAGTCCAAGAGGTTGTATAACCAGACATTTAAATACTTAACCTGTCTCTGTCAGACTTTCAGATACCAAACCTTTTTCAAAATGTCCATCAGATGTACAAAAGGGCGTCTGGACTGAGGGATGTTAAAAAGATTTGATCAGAAGTTTGCTAGGTTTGTAAAATAAATTCATAATTGTAAATCAAAAACTGAATGTCTCCTGTGATTATTTATGTATTCTCTGTGTTGTAAACAGTTATTGTTGTTGTTAGCATGATTGTTAGCCCTTCACTGGCAATCCTATGATGCCTTGGGTTGATGATGAACATGATCATCGTTAACACTCGCGAGAGTGAACAATGCTCATGGCATGATCATTAGTTGCAACTGGGGCCAGATTAGGGTTTGTGCCTCAGTGTCTCAAATGCATCTTGAGCGAACACTTCCCTGTTCTCTTTTGAATGTGGGGTAACTTCAACCATAAAACAAAAAGACACATTTATGTTCAACCATAGAGTGAAAGGAGGTAGTTTCAGCAGCTGTTTGATTGCTTGGCATGTGTACAGTCTTGAACCTTGTCCGAAATGTTTTGCACGGGCAAATTAATCATGTTTGGAAGCTTTGTCCTATCTGCACAACACAAACTTGACTAATTGTTCCCTCAGTGTGGCTAGGGAGCCATTCAAGTTCACATTAGACTGCACACTTGCATTCCTGACTGCCTCACAATGTAGCTGAAATGATCAAATCCCAGCATGTCCTCTGTACTTTTTGCATGTATTCACACCTGTGTTAAGAGGAGATTAGACATTGAGCAATGCTTTTGCGAAAACCTTGACCATTTCTCAATTATTTGCAAAGCTATAATGTTTCTAACCATTTCTTTTGCCACCATCCACTTGTCAAATGAAACCAAACCTAACCACATGAAGTGCTTCTCCACAAAACCCAAAAGCATACATTTTTAATTTTTCTCTCCTCCAGCCATGACTGAAGGCAAGAAAGCATCAGGGCTCCTTTTTTAATTGAACCCCCCCCCGCGAAA
>CAEMYA010000505.1:0-17390 GCA_903131615.1 Diplodus sargus
CAGGAAAGGCCACATGATTAGTAAAGGAGCCGCATGTTCAGGCTGTAATCTGGCAACTGAATGGGTGATAAGACACGTCTGCATCTGATCGAACTGAGCTCAGTAAGTGGGATCGATGACGCAGCACTTCACTCATCAATTTCCTGTATGATCACTTGTTTTGTTACAGACAGTAACCCTGACACACGCCACGCAGCATTCATGCAATCATTTCATTCATGCTCAAAAAAAGCCCCGACCAAGTCTTGACTACATAAATGAACATACTTTTCAGAGGGTTAACAGTTCTCTATTATATATATTATATTATATAAATATTTCACATTGAGTGTGATTAATCTAGAATACATGAAAGTTTCATTTTTAAATTAAATTGCAGAAAAAAAGACGTTTCATGATTTAAATTACGATTTTTTTGAGATGCACCTGTAAATAGCAGAAAACCAAAATATCGCAATGTCAGTTTTTGTCTTTATCCTGCAACTCTAATCGGGAAGAAAGTTACTAAACTCAGACTATAAAGATATTTATTGTAAAACTAAATAATTCATTTTAGGATAAGGACACCTGTGGAGTTGTTAAGACTTTTTACCTTCGAGCTTGGCTCTGTGGGATTGTTCCTTCTCTAGATCTCTTCAGGAGCACCTTGCCTTCACCTGAAGTTTACTCTTTCACAACTGTGAGCACTCTTTATTATTTCCTTTACGTAAATATGTCTATATTAACAGTAAGATAACATTATGTCGTTCTTAGCTGTCAACATTAAATTTCTAATTTCCAGATATCCCTCACTTCAAGCGTTCTAAACAGAAAATTAAATGATGAAGAAGAACAGTCAGGGTCAGACAGTCAGTCACAGCTGGAGATCTCGACAAAATACATATCAGCTGTTTAAGGAAAGTACTCACCAACACTAAGCTCGATGTTGAATGTTTGACTGTGATGTGGAAAAATGCAGCTGTAGATCCCGCTGTCTGTCACCTTCGTATTCTGGATCTTTATGGAGGCGTTGCCGTTCATCAGTTGATCTTGAAAATGTGAGACTCGACCTCTGAACTGCTCATTTTGACCTGTGCGGCCGTTATTGTAATGAATGCCTGAATCATACAGGAACACCTCCTGCTGACCGTCTTTCTTCCAGTCAAAGGTCTTTGCTATGAGGTCCTCCTTGGTGCTGATCATACAGGGTAAAACAGCATCAGTTCCCTCTTCCACGACCACTTTGGCGTTACCCGAACCTGAAAGACAAAGCAATTTCAATTTCACTTGGAATAAATCAACTATCTCTCTCTCTCTAGTGTTTAATGATACTGTTTAACAGAGAGCTGTCAGGCTACATCAGAGTCACATCTATTAAAAAGTCATGATGATAACACCTGTTTACAAGTACGCAAGTAATCAGATTTCTTAAGGTTATTTTTCATACTGGCATAATTTAAGTGTATTTATGATACAGTACGATATCTGATGGGTTACATGACGCAGCCCATTGTAAGAGAGTTGACTGAATTATTGTATGAATTTTACTAGAGCTGCACGATATATCGTTTGAGCACTGTCATAACATGCAGACTCTGCATGTGCAGCAATCCACCAATCACATTAGTTCTTATTAGACCCCCCACCAAGTTGATTTGATTTCTCTGGCACAGTATCACAAGCCAATGTGACCAATCTGGGAGTAAAAAATGGACTCAGACCTTAAATTTGACAGCCAGATTAAAGCTGTGGTGAAATCTAGCTTTTTCCAGTTAAGGCAGCTGGCAAAAATCAAACCAGTCCTTCAGAGACAGCAATTTGAGACAGTTATCCACGCCTTTGTGACCACTAGGCTGGATTACTGTAACGCACTTTATATGGGGGTTAGCGGGTCCTCCATTGCTCGTCTTCAACTGGTACAAAATGCTGCTGCCCGTCTTTTAACTGGCACAAGCAAGTATGAGCACATCTCACCTATTTTAGCTTCACTCCACTGGCTGCCAGTCCATTTTAGGATTCATTTTAAAATTCTTTTATTTGCTTTTAAGGCCTTGAATGGCCTTGCCCAACTGTACCTCTCTGAGCTGCTGCACCCCTACATGCCCAGCCGTTCTCTCAGGTCAGCTGACCAGCTGCTCCTGACAGCACCTAGAGCGAGGCTTAAGCTCAGAGGGGACCGAGCGTTTGCCATAGCAGCTCCAAAGCTTTGGAATGGTCTGCCGCTGCACATTAGACAGGCCTCCTCTCTGTCTCATTTTAAAACTCTTCTTAAAACCCACCTCTTTGGCTTTTAACACCACGTAGAGTGTTGATTTTTATGTGTTTTTATGTGATTGTACTTGTTTTATGTGTGCACATGCATTTTTTCTTTTTAATGTATTTATTTATCTATTTATTTTATCTCTGTTTTATCCTTTTGTGCAGCACTTTGGAAACCTTGTGTTTGTTTAAACTCGTGCTATATAAATAAAGTGGATTGGATTATTCAATGTGCCGAAGCAGACCACGATCCTCCACATGGAATGAGTCGCTGGTAACAACATTGAAAAATGAGAAAACCGCCGAAAACGAAGACTTGGTGGGAAAAATAAAAGCTACGTCAGTTATCTGGAATTATTTCGGCAACAAGAAGGACAATATTGACCAAACACGTGTTCTGTGACGACAGTGTCTTGCATCTGTTGCCACAATGAGAGGTAACACTACTAATTAGTTTGACCATTTAGGTCGGTACACACAGCTCAGTACGACAAAAACATGTGAGATCAGTGCAGGTTAATTGTCAACACGATAGCAGCAGTGCAGCATAACATAAAGTGCTATTCAGGTCATCTGATGACAATTCCTGTATTTCTTCATATCGCAATATATATCGCAGAGTTGAGTAACAATCGCAATGTCAGTTTTTTCCACTATCATGCAGCCCTAAATTTTTACTAATGATTAGTAACACAACGGATGAATGTATAAGTTATATCACAGCATTTGATGCATTGCTTGAGACAAAAGCCCAGAGAGTGACAAACACCTAAGCTGTGTTTTCATTTGCAAAACAGCAAATACGGAGTTCAACTGAGCTGTAATATGAGAACATTTTAAAGTTACATTAACGTTCAATATATTTAATAAGGGTGTCATGAAATCGATCGAAATTGAGTGACAATCTTGAACTTTGATTTAAAAAGTGGAATCGTCGATGTCGTCACTCCCCATGTCCAAACCTGTACATTTTTTCGCGCCCGCTGCTAGCAGTCCCACCACCCCAACCCAGCTCCAGTATCCCTCACATTTTAAGACAGGTGCACAAGAAAGTTAAAATCAAATCACTTCTTGTCAACCGCTTACAAACTACAATTGGCTTTATGCACAGCTGCACTACTTCCTGAACTTCAGCCAGCTCCTTTGTTTCCTGTCTGCCATTATTGGACAAACTGATTAATCCAGGTGTGTATGATTATTGTTGTTGTGACTACTTTTTTTTGGCAGGAGGAGTGCCTTCACTGTCCTGGCATCCATCATCCATCTCTGTTTTTTTTCCTTCTTTTTTTTCTCGCGCTGTCACTAATCATCTGACGTCACACACTAACCTGGCGACACCTGCCATCTGCAGTAGCTGTAGTAGGCGACTGCAGGTGGCAGTTATCGCGAGGCTAGCGACAGAGCTCGGATTGGGAATGTTTGTTTTGTTTTTTTACTCCGCCCGGCAATTATTCATTTTTAATAACGCAATTTAAAATACGGGAGATTTACGGGAAAATACAAATACGGGAGGACGGCGGGAAGGAAGGGTCAAATACGGGACTTTCCGGCCAAAACGGGATACTTGACATGTATGCATGTCACGTGCGGTCGGCTTGCCAAGCGGGAAAACACACCCGTGTTGAAGTGCTGCGAGTCAACCTCCTCTAACTCAGCTATTAGCAACAGCCAGTCTAACGACAGCATGGTGTTCCACCATTCCTGTTCCGCTCCCGGACCGTGGTCGGGAAGCACAGGGGAGATGATTTCATGTTGACCTTCAGGGTGAACTCCTTTCATGCGTTAAGCTATACTGTACACTTTATTTCTGTCCCTACGACTGCTGCTCCTTCCGCTGCTCCTTCCACACGTACGCACACTTTCTCACTCCATAAAGGGGCTATGACACTCTTACAACAATGGCAACTGCAGATGCAGGAAACCCAGGGTTTCCCCCAGAAAACTTGCTTAGCCCGGTGGAAGGTGGAAGGGCGGCCCACCGGCAGCGAAGCATATTTTATTGTGACAGGGGCCTGACACAGGCCAGCAACTGACTGATGGCAGTGGGTAACAAATTCATGACACAGTAGAGTTTAAAGTGGTTCCATACTTGCCTATAAGTAGAGCAAGGAGCTTCAATAAAAGCTCTATGGCTTGTGTTCATGTCAGGAACCTTAGACAGCACGACATGCTTTGATATCTTCTATAAACTATGACAAGATCTACTCAGAGAATTGCAAGAAAATGAAATCTGAAAAGTATTTCAGAAGTCAAGCAGGAGGGGAAAACGCTGTTTTTTGAAATTCTTTAAAGACACCGGTCTATATAGCAGGATATAGTGCACTAAGGTGCGAGTCCCATAGATGGCAGCAATGCAATTTTTGCATGTCGGCTGCCGTAAAACCCCGAAGAAGAAGAAGACGACGACTTATTAAAACAGCTACTATCAGAGCTTGTCTAACGCTGAATTTAATGGCAACGTTTTACTACTAAACCACTGTTAAATTAGCGCACTTATTGTTAATATTTTCATGTATTGCAAAACAAACAACATAAAACTTACTATAATTGTTAAGGTACTGTCACCCGCTGTACAAACTAATTTGGATTAAAATAGCTGGCTCTATGTTTCCCATCGCGGCGCAGAGAAGGCTGCTCTGCCACTGCAGCGGACGAGTTAACATCCATGCTAGCTGCCTCATCGAGCCGTAGCCCAGCCAACATCGCGCCGCTGCACACCTGGTCAACAGGTGAACCAGCAGGTTTAACGTCTTACGTCTTCGGAAGAAAAAGTTAGCGTTTTTGGCTTTTTCTGTGTGACATCCCGTTATGTTCAATCAAAAGTAGCCTAGTTAGCGTGTAGTGACAGTAGCATTGGTTTGTGGGCGTTAGTGATGAAAAGACACCTGACCTCAGACCTGCCATGTGTTCGCGTTTTTTAAATTTTTATTCAAATAAATAGACGATGCTTAGCCTGGCGGTGGGAAATTTAAGCCTGGCGGCCCTCATAATACACTGGGGGAAACCCTGAAACCCACCGACAGAACTTGAACCCCTCCCTCTTTTCACTGAAGTCACCAGTGTGGAAGTATTTTGGATTTCCAGTGAGTTCACGTTGTCAACAAAAAAAGCCTCAGTCTGCAAGCTCTGCAGAAACTAGGTGTCAGGTTATTTTGTTTAAGTTTCCAGTTGACTGAAGATTATTGATACATTATGTTGTTAATAAATGTTTTACATTTGACAATGTAGTGTGGTACATTGTGAATAAAGGTCAGACATTATATTGCATAAAAGTCTAAGAATGGCATTGCAACCTGTGCTTTAAAAAATAAAGTAAAAATAAAGAATCGAATCGAATCGTGACCTTAGAAACGAAAATGTAATCAAATTGAGGATTTGGAGAATTGTGACACCCCTAGTATTTAACCTTTAAGTTTTGTGCGTGCAGCCTTTTGTCACTGTGTCCATGGAAATGATGATGAATACAGCGGGTAAGGTGTGGCTCAAACGTTTTCATATATGACTGCATGCACCAGACTGTGTCATACGTAAAGTGACGGTTCAGTGCTGCTTCATGTTACATGTAAGAAAGAAAGAAAGAAACTAGAAGCGTGACGGTTCATGATGTACCGTCACGCTTCTAGTGATGCAGCTGTGATGTAGTTATCAGTCAAGCTTAATGTTTGTTTTGTTGGGATGTTTAATTATATCCAAGCTAATTTCCTTGTGGAAGTCTGGATTTGGGTTGAGGGTTAAAGGGCACTTGGAGCAGAGATGTTTTGCAGCACAGGTTTCGAGGAAGCTCTGTGGAAGGGTGCGGTTTACTCTCGCGCAACACTTCCTGTTTTGCTTTGTATGACATCAACCTTTCTCTGACCGAACTCACACAGCGGTGAACATTGTTACCATGCGCAGCACTCTGCTTGTATAATCAGTTCATTTTTAAAAATTCCAACTTTTATTTTGTTCTTAACCGAACAGGGGCCACAGTCTGGGAAAACAACTGTTTTTTCTATACACGCTTCTCTTTATTTCCATCCTGTTTCAGCTGATCAATTTGATCTCACAGCATCTAAACTGTATCACAAACACCACAACAGATTCCTCAACAACCAAGTCATGGACAGTTTATGGCCTGCAGCAGCGATAGCAGATGGAAATCTCTTTTTTCATCATACATTTTAGTGCTGATAAACAAAACAATAACATGTACGAAATATTTTGCTTATGATAAATTAATAACCTCTGTTAAGAATTAAACTGGTTTAGCTGGTTCCAGCTATTTTATCAATATCCAATCTGATCATGCACCCCTAGTACAAAGGACCCAGAGAATTAAGTCTGTCTCACCCCTGTTAAACTCTTTTTTTCAGACCAATACTGCATAACCTCATCATATTGTGTATTGTGATGTTTCCTAACATTCCTTCAACACATCATATTAAAACAAGCTCTATACATGACAGTGTTATGATGTTAGCGAAAGTTTTGTGATTAATCAGATATGAAAGAATCAAACAAGCATTGTAGATGAATGAGATGTGTGCGCTTTGAAATAACATCATGAAAAAATAAAGTTAATGTATGTAAGCTAATGTGTGACACCGCAGTTCTACCCAGAAGTTACTGCATACAAACATTGTGATTAGGCGTAATGGGATTGATTTTGTTGAGCCAGTAGTTGAATAAAGGATCTCCAGGGGAGGAACTGATTTATGGATTTCTGCAGCTACATTAATCAGGTCAAGATAAGGTAATAAAAAAAATAAAATTATTTGGACACATATATGAATTGAAATATGATTCACAGTTAGAGTCATGAGGAAATTAAATTACGATGCGGCATTCATCGGGGTCCCTACCAAACAAATGTGTTTTTAACATCTAGAAAACAACATTTACAACAACTGCAGCTTCTGCAGAGTCTGAATACAAAACATGTAGGCAGCATGAAGGAGTTACTACTAACACACATGTCAGCTGTGTTGATATGGATACTACACGAGTTCTGTATGTGTAACTGACTGTCTGAAATCCTGACAAACTGAGCAAACTTCATCTAACTCAGACAGTTTAGACACCTGGAGTAAGAAAGCCATGATGCTACAAACAAACCACCTGAGCTGGTTGTAGGATCGTAACGTTACAAAACCAACAAGACAGCTCCACATTAGCATGATAAACATTAAAACACGGTCTGTAACAAATCAAGAGGATGCTTTAATCTGATAAAATCACATGTGTCGTGGAGGAAAAGGTGAAGAATCAGAGATATGTGGCTGACACTGATAAGCTGTGAGCTGAGCGTCACTTTCTTACCTTGTTCTTGTCCAACAATTCCTCTAATCAAAGTCAGTAAATAACAACACAAGTAAAGGAGCCACACAGCTGATACTGAGGCACTCATGGTGACCTGAATACTAGCTGGATAACGTCCTTTACACTCAAAACCAGTTTAACTTCAGGTAGCTGGTAGCTGCGATGGCAGTTTGTGCTAAAAACAAAACAAAACCACACACACACACTTTCTAATAACCAGCTGCTCTCATCTTCCGGTTTCTCGGTGCACAGGAAATGACTTGTTTCCCGTTTAATGGGGAAACCCTGGAGAGAGCACACAACATTAGATTTAGGCCCTTATTGTGACCTCATAACTGTTCATTGATCACAGATGAGAAAAACCTCTTCTTTATAGTTTACTGCAAATAAGAAATACATTTACACATCTTCTTTAAAGGGCATTTTATTGGTATCCAGTTCATTTGAAGATATTTAAGACCTTTTTTTATTTTTAATAATTGTACATTGAATCTTTGGAAAATTAAGTGTGTATCAGAGAAATAGGTTTAAATCAAACTAACTTGTAAATAAATAAAAAAAATCACTCTTTCTTCCCTGTAAAAAACACTGATTTAAATGAGGCTGCCCACCTTCTCTGCTCAGTTTAACAGTGATTTCATTTCAAAGCAATAGGAAACTGAACTGAAAATGAGGGATTTCAAAATCATATTTCTGACATTTCTTCTGTTGAATTCTAGTTTGCTTTTCCTCTGTGTGTTGACACTGACATTATTTAAGTGATTTCAACTCGTAAAATCAACTAAAAAGTGACAGTCGCAGGTTAAAAACTGGCATTCATGTGGATCGTTGGGGCTGAGTGGGTCCACACAGTCACACCTGGACCCACCTGTAACGACCCAAATGAATGCCAGTTGGGTCAACGAACGCCTCACAAGTTAAACTCATGACCTTAACATGACCATCACCACTCTGTAAGGTCACAACCACACAGGGATTGAAACCTGCAACTCCCCTCCAGTTAGCTGGAACTGAAGAAGCCTCTTGGATGAGAGTTTAAACGTCTTCAACAAACTGACACGAGTCCAGTTTACAGCGATACAGCATGTAGGATTACCAGAGCTGGATGATGACGACCTTCATCAACATAAATATGCACAGATTTACACCACAGTCTTCCTTTCTTATGAGGGGGCACACACTTAAATTAATAACACTCATTTCATCATTTCACAGCACAAACGCCTGCTCACTTCTGAGGTTTAGAGTCATGTAATGTATTTTTAATTAACTGCTGTTATTTTGTGTTGTTAATTTCATTTTATCCAGTCTGTGTCAGCAGACTTGCTGATGACTTTCTGTCATCAAACATCTCAACTTGAGTTCAGGAGATAAATACACTGTTGGACAGCCGACATGTTGGTAACATGATGATAATACTGAGGCTCTCTTACCTGCGTGCTGCCTTCACGGTCCGATACCTCAGTGACTCTCTGGACCAGGTGACACATTCACAGTCTTTGTTCCGACCAGTAGACCCAGTTTTAGTTCCTGCAGTAAGAAATGAAACCCGTCCTGTTTTTCTTCAGAAGCATTCAGTACCAGATAGTTCTGTTCCGTTGTGAAATCTCTCAGCGTGGCTCGTTAACTGCCGCGCTTTTGAATCACTTCCGCCTCAGAACAGACATGCGCACTGCTGTCAGTTTGTGTTGAGTCCACCATCAGAATCAGCGGTACAGAACTTCTGATGAGTTAAAGGATCCACTCTGAACCAGAAGAGACAGATGTTCAGTGAATGATTTACTTCCATGACTGAACAAACAAACTGAAGCTGTTTGAGTTATTCTGACGGTAGATTTTCCAACAATAACTGGTGTCGCTGTGATCCGTCCTGCAGGTTCTGCTGGAGTTTCTATGTTTTTAACGAGTGTGTGGTTTCTCCTCTGTGCTTTGAGTGAACTCAACAAAATTAATTCCAGTCAGTCATGCTGAAGGCGATAAAGTTCTGAATCTTTCAATGCTGCTTGAACATTAATGTATCAGTATTAACATCTAATAATGTCACATAACATCAGATATCAGTCACAGGAGACATTTTACTGCAGAATGCATTTTTAATTTTGAGTTTAATCTGCTGATAAACTTCTGTTCCATCACTTTCACTCAGCAGTTGTGTGAGTACTTTTACTGCAGTAAAGGATCTGAGTACTTCTCCACCTCAGACCAAAGAGCTCACTGTACAATAACTTAATGCTGCTGTCTCATGTTTTAACATGATTATCATTTAACAATGTGATGATCAAGCAAAGTCCAGACAAAAAGTAACTTTGTGTTTATTCAGTTTATTCGGCACAAAGCTCTGACAGAGCTTCATATGCAAATTCAGTCGTCCTTTAAATCAGCTGATTCTTTAGGACTGAAGTCTCTCAGGACCTGAGATCAACTATAATATTTATTAAAGCTGCTGTAAATGTTAAATTGCTCTTTATATTCCCACAGTATTCACTGTTACAGACGGTTTGGTCAGTAAGTAAAGACAACAGACATGTTCTGGTACCCCTGCCCACTTTGTCCAATCAGAACAGAGAACTGAAGAGGTGGTAAAATAAAGAGCAGGGAAAGCTAACAGCAACACAAACAGGAAGTTTACAGCAGCTTTAATGTTCAGCACACAAAGATCTTCAGCCCATAATGAGAGTTACATGTTTATGTCACTGAAAAACAAAACAAACCAGGACCACTGCAGCTGTTGTTCAGACAGAACGTGTTCAAGACAATTTCATACTTTTATTTTACAGCTGAAAGTGGATGACAGGAAATGAAGGTACTAAGATGAAGACTGAAGGAGTTTCCTGCTTAAACAAAATGGAACACATGAGAAAAAAACAACTGAACAACCTGAACTGCAAAAAAGCTGGAAAAATCTTATTTCAACAACAAGCATCCATGGTGACATTAGAGCTGGTCTGATTGAACCAGTTCAAAGGAAAAACTTGAACTTTCAGTGCAAATGACACTTAATAGTAGAAAAACACGAAAATAGTAAATGTATAAAAGACATGGGAAAGTTTTTATTTATACCCAAAGTCGTAAGATTATCCTGCTAAACAAATCATCATAAAAAGGCATAAACTTGTGTTTTTCAGGGATTCTTTTCAAAAATCTCATGTGTTTTTTGTGGACGAGGACGATGCCATCTTCAAATAACCTACAAAATACATCATCGCTACACTACGGCAGGCTCAGTGGCTGTGAGTGCATCATTGTCACTGATCATATTTAACTACCTGAAGTCTGATTCACATGTAAATGCTCGACATCAGGCTGACAGTCAACAGTCAGGGCAGTAATTCAGTGAGCACCTGTGGCTGCAGCTGCTGCAGGACAGAACCTGTCAGAGGCTTTTTGGCAAATTCAGCACATAGACTCGGCTGCTTGCTGGTGAGAGGAATCACACTGATTGTCTGATTAGGTAAGTGAGGCAGTGCACAACAAGTGAAGCGTAAAGAGAAACCAACAGTCGACCTATAATGCAGGTCCATCTCTCTTGGCAACGGCAGCTATCCGGTATCAAATCCACCCGCGGCTGCGGCATCCGCTCCTGCTGCCTCAGCCAGCCCCCACACACATCGGCCTGCTGTCTACGCAGGCCCGCGAGAGGGGACGGGTGAGCCCCCGGCGCTGCTGCAGAGGAGCCGTGGACTGCGATCACTCTGAGCAGCATGTGAATTACAATATCATATATTTCTCGCCTTTCCCCTGATGATCGCTTTTTAGAAATAAAGTCGCTAAGAGGGTTTGAAAAGTCGCTAAATCTAGAGAGAAAGTCGGCAAGTTGGCAACACTGCACGTACATTCCAACATGAATATCCCTCAGAATCGACACACCGAACCAAAGTTCTGCGGTCAGCGTCTCTGTGGATGAACGAGGAGGGTAAAACAGTTTTTAGTCCTGACTAAATGAAATTTAAGACCTCGAATGAAAATGTGGCAGTTTTCAAGATGTTTTAAGGTTCAGAATTTTAGACTTTTAAAGACTTTTTAAGACCCAGCGGGAACCCAGACTTCCTTATATCAGGATGTGCTCTTTGGGTTTTTTGCGGTCATCATGATACTGACAAAAATGTCCACCTTCACAATAGATGTGACCTTCTCAAGGACTTGAGTTAGGCAGCTTCTCCTGGAGGAGCTTTATAATCGTCTCTCTGCTGGCAGGGACCTGCAGAAAACACAAGGGGACAACAATGAATCAACTTTTATAAAACACAGAACAGATTTTGGTGGCCAACAAAAGATTTTTCTAACAGTCAAGAATAAAGAATGAAAAGTTGCTCTGGATAGTTTCAGTGTGTCTCTGCAGTAAGAGAAGAGAAACACTCTGAATGTGGGTTTTGATCAATATTAGCCAGGTAGCTAACTTTATGCTATCCTAATAGGTGGGCAGCTACACAGCAACAACATTCGGTGTCCGGCTAATATGCACTCGCAAATGGGAACATTTCTGGGTTACTTAACTTTAAAATGAAATACTTCTGTCACATCTGATGAACAATAAAGTTTTCTGAATCACATTCTCAAATTCAGTGTGTTTACATTAACTCCTAACATGAAAACATCTAAAAAGCTTGATGATGCCTCCCTTCTCGTCACAGGGCTCATCAGTACTTCAGCTCAGTTAAAAGGAATGATCACTCTGTAGTTTATTGATTTAGTAAGAACAGATACACCTAGTTGAAGATCTACTATTTGGAAACACAATATTAAGGTCAGTGTGTATTTCATTTTCTTTTAATTTAAATCGGTCAGTATTAGAACCAGAGGCCTCATGTAAATAAACTGAAGGGTTCAAATCTGATGTTTCTGTAATGTGGATGTCTGAACATGATGTGTTGATATATATTGATACAATACATAACATTAACTTACCTTGATTACAGTTAACTGTAATGCGCTTTGTAGCTACAAGCAGAGCAAGAACTGCAGCAAGAACTGCAGCTCCTAAAACAAATGTACCAAACAGCCATCCGATGGCCACTTTGGTGGAGCAGTCCTCACAGAGTTTCTCTGAAACACGTCACAAAGAGTTAATGTGAAACTCAAAGTGATTATCATGGACATCACACTGAACATAGACGACACAAAACAACATTTAAAGGTGTCTAAATCTTTAAAAACTAATAACACAAACAGTTTTGTGAGTAAAACATCAATACAGAAAACTCACCACTGATAAACATGAAGGTCTCAGCATCAATCTGATGGCCAAGTCCCTCCTGAGTGACCACACAGCGGTAGCGTCCTGTCTTGGTAACAGTGATGTTGATGGTAACGTTGTAGCTGCCTCCACTTTCTAACACCTGAGGCTCCTCAGCAGGAAGGATGTTTCCAGAGCTGTCCTTCCACTCGACTTTAGGTTTTGGAGAAGCTCCTCGAACTTCACACTGCAGCAGAGACCAGTCCTTTGTGGCATCAACTATTTTGAGGTGTGGCTCTGGGCAGGTACCTGTGAACATCATATAAACAACAGCTTGTTACAAACAGCTACGGCAATAGACATATACAAAAGGGCATGTTGTGTGTGTGAAGAAAAACAAAGACAAACAGAAAAGCAAACAGAGTACGGACTACTCACGCCAGCAGTGCAGGGCTCCAGAGTGCGACCATTTTGGTCGCATATGCGACCAAAAATTTTAAGAGTGCACCTAAGGATTTTTCTAGGTCGCACCGGTGCATCTAAAAAATACAAATGTACTTTGCAAGCACATCGTCTCTCTGTGTTCTCCTGTGACTGAACTGACAGTCATGGTAGATCATTATCTTGGTCTAAACCGATAAAAGACAGAGTTTGGGCGGAACTTTGCCTCAGATTGGCTGTGGTCACTGCTCTCCGTTGTGTGTATTTAAAATTTGCGAGCGGCAAAAAACAAAAAAAAATGCGAGCGGTGCGAGCGACCTGAGCGCCACAGCAGCGGAAGGGGAAAAGAAAAGAAACAAAACGAGTCAAAATGAAGAGAGGCAGAAGTATTGAACGTTTTTTCACTAAACAATCTAAGCCGACCACCACCCCTGCTGCCACTCCCTCGGTTCCTGCTGACATGCCAAGCCCCGGTCCTTCGGCGGCATCAGACTCGGAACCAGAGGAGACAACCGAGTCAGAACCCCTTTTTAGATAGAAAAGGCGGCACATTCGCTCCAAGGTAAGGGCGGCAATTTGCCAGCCTGTCTTTCTAAAACTGAGGCGTAATAGTCCTCCTTTTCCAAAAGCCGCCTCTGAGGTCGGCGTAAACATGTGACGTGACGTGGAGCTGGAAGTTGGGCTGTGAACGGTGACATAGAATTTGTCTTCAAAATAAGAGCTTTACGTTGCACCCCACTGGAGTTTAGAACTGGGTTCTTAGCGGGGGGATTTTAATTTGAAAGTAGCGACCATCCTTAGCTTTCCGACATAACATCAAGCTAACACAACAAAACAGCTACTGAGACCGAGGCTCCTGGATCTCAGCGGCTGCTCAGTTGTTCATCTTAATGTCTGTGGATGAAGTAATATACTGACTGCTGTGACCAGCTGTTTCCTGGTTTTAAAACTCCTCGGTTGTGGGTCGCACAACAGTACAGGCCATTGACACCTCCGCCCAGCTCACCCACGGGCCGGCACATTTCCGCCTCGGTTTTAGATAGCAGTCGAGGCGGAAATAAGTGTACCATCCGAGGCGGAAAATCGGCGAACACAACAGACCCCCAATTTGCCGGCCTCTGTCTAAAACCGTGGACCGAGCCGCCAAAAGGACGGGCAAATTGGCGGCTTGGTGCTCTGTCTAGAAACGGCTAGAGAAAGAGCCCGGCCCCGAGACTCAAAGTAAAAACCTGCAAACGTATTCTTTCAGGCAGGAGTGGTTGAAACAGTTTCCCTGGTTACGGTACGATAAAGGACGTAATATAACGCACTGTGTACTGTCATGAGTGCGGTCAGAGTATGGCCGGCCGGTAATAGTGCATTTGTAAGCGGGTCAACAACGTTTCGTGTCAAAAAAACACACTACATGCAGGGACCGGTGTGTGGAGAAAGTGGCCCCTCTCCCAGCTGCATTTCAGCGGCAGGCAGCAGCTATCAGGTCCTCTGAGGAATCAGAAATTATTATAAAATGTAATGTTGCATACAACATTGCCAAAGAGGAGCTGCCTAATAGTGAAACACCTTATTTTTCTTATGTCAATGTCCTTCAAATAAAGACAAGGATTTCTCAATATCTTAGTCTTGTTTGGAAATCATTCACGTTATATTAAAGTTGTGGAGCCAGAAAGGTCTCCTTATGGCGTTAAAATTTGAGTGCACCTACATTTTGTGCCAGTGCACCTAAAAAAAAAAAGTTAGGCGCACCAGTGCAACCAATGCAAAAAGTTAGTCTGGAGCCCTGCAGTGTTTAATGAGCATGTTTACATATTTTCATCCCCTTTTTAGAAATATTTTTTTAGTAATTTTGTGTAGATCATTTAAATCAATCAATGAGCATTTGATTATTGTTTGTTTATCAACAACAATTCAAAATATTTTATGGCACCAGTTTCTAAAATCTAATACATTTCTCACTAAACCATAAATTGACTGAATTAAAAAAAAATAGAGATTCATCATCACTGTACATGTCATCTGCTTTCAACTTTCTCTCATCTCTGAGATGAGATGAGAGAAAGTTTCTCATCATTACCAGAAAAGGAGAAATCAGCAGCAATTACCTGATGATGTCACTGATTTCTACATCTGCAATGTGAGCTACAACTTTGTGACCCAAAAACTTTTTAATCTACCAACTCTGTGGTGGATCAATAAGAGCTGATCAGAAATATCTTAAGCTCAGATGCTGATCAGCTTTGAGTGATCAGTCCAAATGTTGTTCAGTGCAGCTGATTTAAGAAAACAGATGACTTTAAGTGTTCTTACAATTAGGAAATACAAATGGATTCAAGAGAGTTAAATAGGATGTAAACAATAGAGACTTGGCTAAACAATACAGAGTAGTTTAGAGTAAACTGTGTGTGTTTGAGTTTCAGTAGCTAATATAGGTTGCAGATGTAGAGATCAGTAACATCACTCACCGATGATTTCTCCTGATCGGTCTTTTAAGGTCAGCTCTGAAAGACAAGAAGGAACATCGGTATTCACACACTGCATGGATGATATGAACATGTCAGCTGTTCTCAGCCTCGTCACTGAGTTATAATTTGAACTATCGTCTAGAAAGAACATGCATGATAAGATTCGTCTGAATCTGTCCAATGGAGCTTGATTAGACTACACCACACTTATCAATTCCCTAAATACACTGATTTTCGTAACCTGCGTCTACGTGTCACATGTTAGCAATGCTACATCATCCTCAGGCACTTGAGGTGGAAGCATCCCTTGGCAGCTGGATTCACATGGGATATTATCTTTATTTGGCTTCATCTCACACTGTCTTCCCAGCATCAGCAGACTGATGTGGACCTATCAGAGCACATCACGCACGGCAAACGCAGCAAGACGAGACAAAGACGTAAAAGCCGTAAGAAGCCGTAAACAGACAGAGAGGGAGACTGGAATGTGGAGAAAAGGCGTGTTAGTGTCTCGTATCTGCAGAGAGTTTCTGATTTTCTCTCTTTGTTGCTGCTCGGGACGCTTTACCAACCCAACATGTGTCTGTTTGACGTCCTGGGAATGAGACTCAACAATCAGCTGTCTTTGTGGTGCGTTCAGGAACAGCTGGGACAAATCCTACTGATTCTACCTTTAACTTTAATAGTCTTTGAGTTCTATTAATATGACGTGAGCTTCAGTTAGCTTCGACCACAAATGTCCTTCAGAGGGAGACTTTTTACTCTGAGACTCTGAGTACATGTCAGAGCCTGTAATCTATTACTTTACTGGAGGAAACAAGCTGGATCAGAACTTCTACTTTTACCAGAGTCTGTTTTTACACACGCATCTAAAGTTCTACTGGAGGAAACAATGTGTGGACGTCTGTCACCTCTACAGGTGGATCCTCAGGTGGTGCCCTCATGTGTATCTGTGGTATCAGGACAGTGTGTGTGTGTGAGAGAGATTGAGTCAAAATGAACTACTGTGTGTGTGTGTGTGTGTGTGTGTGTGTGTGTGTGTGTGTGTGTGTGTGTGGTCATGGTAAGAATGTGGCTTATTAATGTGTTTTCAAACTCAGGTCGGATATTCAGCAATAGTCAACAATGTGATTTGACGCACGTTCTCTGTGCCTCTATTTGCTCCGCTAACAGAGAGCAACAATAGCTTACATTAGTTTGGAAATGGAGTCTGTTAACATAAACTAATGACCAACTTCCAGCACAACGCAGAAGTAATATTAACTGTTTAAGGAAAATACTTACCAACTACAAGCTCAATGTAGAATGTTTCACTATGACGTGGAAAATCACAGCTGTAGGTCCCGCTGTCGGCCATCGTTGTGTTCTTGATCGTTATGGAGGCGTTGCCGTTCATCAGCTGATCTTGAAAATGTGACACTCGACCTCTGAACTGCTCGTCTTGACCTGGATATCCGTTATTGTAATGAATGCCTGAATTATACAGGAACACCTCCTTCCGACCATCTTTCTGACCATTTTTCCTCCAGTCAAAGAGCTTTCCTGAGATGTCCTCCTTGGTGCTGATTGAACAGGGTAAAATGGCATCACTGTGTTCTTTCACCAACACCTTGACAACTGGCCCTGTAAGACAAAGCATTTTTGACTCATTATGTTTCATAGAGAGCCATCAGGGTAAAGAAAAAGATCAGATAACACATTTACATGTCACCTCAATTGCTCTGAAAGAAGTATGTTAAGATGTTAGTCAGATTATTTATATGCAGCCTGGACTCAAGAAA
>CAEMYA010000505.1:21236-36456 GCA_903131615.1 Diplodus sargus
GGGACTAGATAAGCTTTGGCTTCTCCCGCTTTTCCCTTTCGGCCATGTGTATTGTATTATTTGAACAATGATGAAATGTGATGATGATGAATTGACATGCCCGAAATAAACAACATAAAAAAAAAATAAAAAAAACTTGGTCTGAATGTCATCTTAGGATGTTAAATCATGTCATGTGATCTAAATCCACAGAGGGCAACAAAAGACTGTGAAAGCTGTGGAATTCTCCAAAAATAGGGGTGGAACGGTTCATCAAAAAAATCCGTCCCGTTCAGTACGCTTGTCACGGTTCGGGGCGCATTTGTACCGTTTGGTTCATAGGCACGTGCAACTTCTTTTTCTTATTTACTAACGAGGCGAAGTGTGTACACTCCAGAGCAGGTGGCGGTACTGAGCTGGATGCCAACCGCCAGTAAACAAGAAGAAGCGGGTGGAGGGTGCGGGATTTAGTTGTATGATTAAGACACTCGAGCCACAATATAAAATAAAATCCCTCCCGCAAACACTAAAGCAACACGGTAATTCCCGCACTTTATGAAGAGACCCGACGAGGAATTGTTAGAGTTGTCTGACAGCCTATGTAGCGCTTACCAGTGATGGATGGACCTCCAGGGCTACTGAAAGTTTCCTGACTGTGACTGCCCATTACATTAGTGACAGTGCATATATATTTGTTCTTAGCATTTGTTAAACATAACTTTCTTTGCCAAATAAATGAAAAGCATGTTGTAACTAGCAATGTCTCCTCTCTTGCAGTGCCAGAATCTATGGAGTAAGATCGCTGTCAAAAAGACGTGTGCATGATTCTAACATCGTATTCGTAATGTTAAACTTTTGTGTGCAAATAAAAATGTTGTACACAAAATTCTACTGTCATATACGTAGGGTTGTCACGATACTAAAATTTTCAACTCGATACCGATACTCAGGAAAATATTCGATACTCGATACCATTTTCAGTACCACAAGGATTTAAAAAACCTCCAAAATTTAAAAGAAACATTTCTATTAACAAGAAAAATGCAAAAATAACCTCTGTTACAACATGTAACAATTAACAGAACCACACGTTAAATATTTATAATAAAACAGTTGTGCAAAAAGAAACTGCAACTATGATAACAAGTTTCAGGTCTGAGGTAGTGCAAAAAATAATCGGTATCAATACTTTTGAAAATGAGTATCGTATTCGATACAATATTTTAGTATCGATACTTTTTTGAGTTTCGATACTTTTGACAACCCTACATATACGCAAGTCTGAGAAATTGTTTGGGTTAGGATTGTTTTTATGTGAGTATGAATTTAAAAGCTGTGAGTGCAAAGTCTTGTGAGCACAACTCTTAATTTCTACAACTACGAAGTCCTCACTGTGAAGACGAATTCAAGTTTTTGGGTACGAGTAGAAAAGTGTTGAAATGACGTCACGTAGGTCACAGGCAGGTCACAGGAAAAGTAATCGAACCTCGATCACTCCAAACGGTGCACTCACTACCTGTCCTCTGTGAGGGGGGCGGGTCGAGAGGCGAGCTGCCGGAATCTGACCGGACCGAGACCCCAAGACCAAGAGAGAGATTTACTGAAACTGTAGCGGAACCACAAGGTCCAAAAGACAAACCATCCGGCACCCAGTGAAGGAAAAGAAGGAGAAGGAGGAAGACATGAAGAAGATAGAGGTACAGTAACGTTAGTGTGATGAAGAGAAAGGAAATTAATAGTAGTTTTAATCATAGTTACCATTGTTAGCTTGCTAGTTTACTTCGGTCGAAAGCAGCATTGTTTAATAATCAATAAATAGCTGAGTCGACTTGTGGTAACGTTAATGTTACTCCACCTTAAATTCATCAGGGACGTTTGGAAAGTTAACGTTAGGCCTGTTCAGGTGTTATTTTACAGGTGTCGTTCCTGCTTGTATGTCAGTTAAAATGCTAGTAGTTTTCCATCCCCTTTGTAACAGGGTAGATGTAAGCTTTTGGTTTACTGTGTCACAGTTTATGTTTGTTAACGTTTACATCAGTGTTAAAGTGTATTACCGTTAATACTCCACAACTTAGCTTTCCCATATCATTCATAGGCGAATGAATATATATGTAGATATAGATATAGATATACACTGCACTTGTACTCTGATTAGACCTAATTGTATTGCAATGACAATAAACTGAATGAATCTCATCACATGTCCATTATTAGTCTTACGTATAGCATCTGTTTAAAGCATGTTTTTTTTTCTTCTTTTTAATAAAATGTAACATGCAGTGGTTACATATACTTCTCTTCTCTCTTCAGATGCAGTTTTAAAATATTTCACCAGCCCAGCATCAGGTCCCCCTGTCCTCTACCTCAGCACAGCAGAGAGACACAGCATCAGGACTAAATGCTGACTGGACATCTCTTCTGACTAGTTCACAGAGGACCAGTTCAAATAAAAAGCAGTTACACATTTTCCAAAAACAAAGATGGGAGAGTGTCAACATGACTTTTGTAACAGAGTCTTAGTCAATGCTGAAAAAATCAAAAGAAGCTGGCTGATGTACTCAAACAGAAATGAGAGCTCGCACTGCTTCTGCTGCTAAATGTTTTCTCCAAAAGAATACAGACTTAATAAGGACTGAAGGACTGGAACAATGCAGCCACTAGCTGAAGGTTCATGTAGCCAGGAGCACAATACCAACATGGCAACATGGAAGGAGTTGGAGGTCGTTTTCCAAAGCAGCTGACAATAGATAAGAGAGAGACGGCACTCTGAGGCTGAGAGATAATATGTTTGCACAATGCCTTATTTATATTGTATTCTTATCGCTTGTTTCTTTCGTCGTTTTTTACTTGGTGTGATATTTTTAACTAAAAATACATAAAATCTTGAATACATACATGTAGTGTCTGTGTGAGTGTATGAACACTGATTGTGATCTTGCCAAGGGAACCAAATGGCTCATGGCCGGCACTGTGGGTGGAGCTGCCAGCTCAGGTGAAGCATCACAGGTAAAGTCAATAACGTACGTATCCAATATTTATTTCATAAAATGGTACCATGTCAAATAATATGCAGTTCATGGAATAACAGACTTACTGCTTTAGCTTGCAAGCTAAACTGACATAAATCTGTCCATCATATAAATCCGGTTTCTGTTCCTCTTTGCTAACCCTCCTCTCGGTCATGTGCGTTCGTCAAGACGACAAGAGATTACGGGTCACGGGGTGCGTTTGTGTTGCAGTGCTGCAGAGACAAGAGCTGGGACACCGGGTCGGAGGCTCCATTCTCCATGTAGCCAGTTACAAGTCGTTAATTTAATCAGCACTTTTACTCTGAAGCGGTTTAATTAACGCAAAAATAAACCATAAGGCAAATGTGCAGCATAGTTCATTTTTAGCCTCTTTCCACCTGTGCTCCTCTGATCAGAGCGGCATCTATAGCAACTGTCTGTTTTACAGAAATTGACACAATTTATCGATAAAGTCGTACTTTGATCAACATTATGACTCAAATTGATCATTTCATATTTTGCAGGTCAGTGCTCATTAACTAGCACAAGCCAACGTCTAATGCTCGTAATAGTAGCACTAATTATGCGTCACCGACATGTCGTTAGCTTGCAAGCTAAAGCAGTAAGTCTGTACGTCCATTAACTGCATATTATTTCAAATAGTACAATTTTATGAACAAATAATGGACATACACGTTATTGACTTTACCTGTGATGCTTCACCTATGCTGGCATCTCCACTCCACCCGGTCTACTGCTGTTAGCTAAGGCTTTGGCGCATGCGCGTTTGGAGTAATCGGAGTTCGATTACTTTTTCCTGTGACCTGCCTGTGACCTACGTGACGTCATTTCAACACTTTTCTACTCGTACCCAAAAACTTGAATTCGTCTTCACAGTGAGGACTTCGTAGTTGTAGAAATTAAGAGTTGTGCTCACAAGGCTTTGCACTCACAGCTTTTAAATTCATACTCACATAAAAACAATCCTAACCCAAACAATTTCTCAGACTTGTGTAATTGACATATTTTTTTTGCACACACGTGTTATAACATTACGAATACGACTGTTAGAATCATGGACACGTCTTTTTGACAGCGATCTTACTCCATAAGAATCTACCTACTTTTAACCTCAGACTGTCACAATGATGTATCAAATGTCAGACTGCCTCATTCTTTCAGTTTTAACCTGACTATACAAGACATAATTGATTTTCCTAATGATCAGCATATACTGAACCAAACCGAAAACTGTGACCACAAAACCGTGATATGAACCGAACCGTGTTTTTTTCAGAACCATTCCACCCCTATCCAAAAACACCTGTTTGGATCATTTCACAGGTAAACATCCTAGAAAAGGCTCAGTCGTTCAGAAGCAAGGATGGGGCGAGGGTCAACAACTTAAGGAACTTTTGTCAACGCACAATTGCTGGATTCTACTCCGAATATAATCCAAGGAAATACTGAAAATCTCTGCATGTAAGGAGCAAACCACAAACTGCAGCCAACACTGTGGCTTTGAGGTGAAAGAGGCCTGCATGCGTCCACGACTCCACATCTTCTCCCACTGAAAATATGTGACGCATTATAAAGAGGGAAATACAACCATGAAGACATCAGACTGGTAAAAACACTTAAGATGTATTAAGCAAGAAAAGAAAATAATTTCACTTTTAAAGCCTCAGTTCCCAAAACAGAGTGTCCTTACACTAAAATGTGACACAGTGATGAAGCTGCACCACCAGATTCAGAATGAATGAATGAATGTATATTTATCAAACCTACGTCTCGTCTCTTTGTGTTATATTCACTTCAGTATTGATCAAAATTGTTTTGCAACAACATCTGAAGATATATTAACCCACTTTAACAACACAGCAGGAACACAAACAAACAGCACGCTGACGTTATTGGAGACTGTTTCACACATTAGTTTGTTTATTAGCTGTTTTATCTTACGGACCCTAAAATTATGATAACCACCTATTGAAACTGGGGTCCTGCCCGGACTGACGAATAACGGTATTCGTAGTTATAACATGACACTGTGCTGACGATGATAAAAGTAACTTTCTTACCGTTTTCATGTCCAGCTGTTGCTCCAGACAAAGTCAGCAGCCAGACGCAGACTGACAGAAGCTTCACAACTTCAAACTTCCTGTAGCTCGGTTTAGTTAACATGCTAACAGCTTAGCTCACAAAGTTATCACGTTGGGCGCCGTTAACTGAGATTAAACTAAACTAAACTAAATTGCGGACGCAGTAGATACGCCTTGTCTTTAAGCACTTATACTTGTAACTTTCTTAGTCCTAAACTTTAAAACGAGCGTATTTAACACTAATAGCTGGAAGTGCGGTGTGTTTAGCTTCCAAGCTAACGCAGCAGGCAGAACCTCTCGGCAGAACACTACTTTCTAGGGAGGCGTAACAAAAACTCCCTGCTTCCTTCCTTTATTTATTTTTTTTTTCCCTGCTTCCTTATTTTGTTTTGGGATATTAATGCGCATCACCGCCACCTACGGCAGCGGAGTGGGATCAGATTGAATACGCATTAATCCTGTTTGTCTCCTAAACTCAGATGCTCGACCCCATATTGAACATTTCAAGTAATTAAATGTTTACAATGTCAAATTAAAAGGTCACGTTCATCTGTGAGGATTTTAATATATATCTGTTTAATCCAAGTGATCACAAACCGACTGAGGACTTTATCAACACAATGAGCAGTTTAAGCTTCATCCAAAGATCAGCAGAGCAGCAGGATCACTGAGCCACACTGACACACTAATGTTCACTAATGTTGGAGACAACAATGCAATAAATGGATTAGTGATCAATGAGCTGATCAGTGAGCAGCCACCAGAGTTTACAGTCTCACAGTGACGACAAGAAGGAAAAGCAGGACATTAAACTGGAGCACAAACCAGTCAATCAATCAACTACTGAACCAAAACTGGGAAATTTCAAATAAAAAGTGACACTGACAGCTCAACTGAGGACCAGCGTCTGTCTGTCCCCGCTGATCAGTGAGTGCTGCAGGATGGTTGTTCCTCTGACAGTTTCTCCACAGGATCTCTGGAGCTCAGACACAGTGAGCTTTCTCCCAGAGTCCTGCTTGTGCAAACCTTAAATTTAATAATCATGGAGGCCGCTGGCCTCTACAGGACTTTCAGTGCAGCAGAATCTTTTTATACTGTTCCTCTGTCTCACCCAGTCCTGTCTGAGCTGCAGGCATCGACCCCGTGACTCAGTTGGGAGGCTCGTGACAGAGACTACACTATTGATCTGTTATCATTTACACGCTGTTGTAATCCAGTAAATGTACTTTTTAGGGTAACGGTGAAAAACATTCAGCACGACGTGTTTTCTACGATTCACAGCTCCTGGTAGTGAAAAATAGAACTGAAGTGAACAGAATCAGATTGATGGAAACACTTTAGTTCTGCTGCTTTTTGACAGTAATTATTTAAGTATTAATAATTATTCTCCAGGTTTCCACCAGTTGTTCACGGTTTTAATGTGACTTCCTTGGTTGTTCACACAGAAAGAAACGGAAACAGTTGAGATCAGGAGATAAACTAAAGTGATACATGTTGGTAACATGATGTTAATACTGAGGCTCTCTTACCTCCGTGCTGCCTTCACTGATAGATTAATAAGGTGCCACATTCACAGACTTTGTTCCGACCAGTCGAACTTTGTTAGTTCCTGTTCTGTGGTCATAAAAGCGGACATATGGCGCCTCACGTTCTCCGCTGTTGCTGAGTCAGCGCTATATTGGGTGAGGCAGCTCAGCGGCCGCGAACTAACACAAGTCAGTGCAATGAACTTTATAAAGCTCCTCCTACAAAGTGCTGTAAGTAAGTCTCATATTCACATTCACACACGTACGGATATATTCAGGAAACAGAGAGGAAACAAAAACACCGTCTGTAACGCCGTGAACTACTCCTCATAGGTTCAGGATGTCGGAGGTCGGTAGAAATATATTCACAGATTCGAACTTCCCGGATCAATAACTAATGAGTGAAATATTGTTAAAACACAAACGACGACTCGTTCCTACCGCAGTGAGGAAGACAGCGAGCTGCAGCTGTATCTTCATCAGAACCAGCTCCAGTAACTGGACAGAAACTCTGACGGTCAGCTGTTAGAGACGAGGGCGCAGGGACCGTCTACAAAGTGCAACACCGAAGAGAGAAACTACAAAAAATATTCAATAACTTCACTATTATTTAGTGTAGTGTCACAAACATCACTGCGCACATCAACGCTCTCCTGCTGGTTATTCTACAACAGTTTGTTTGTGGAAAATGTGCTTTAGAATAATTTTAAAGAATTTCTGGGGAGAATGTCCAATAACAATATTCAGTGTGGCCAAATTAGTTCAACCACCAGGAGTTTCCCTGTTGGATAAACTACAACTGCTAGTTTGAGAAAAAAGGTTTTTCTGTCACTTTGAGGAATTTCTATTGGGAATAATATTCAATAACTTCACTATTATTCAGTGGAGTGTCACCAAAATCACTGCGCACATCAACGCTCTGATGCTGGTTATACTGCAACTGTTAGTTTGGACAAATGTAGTTTGGCATAATTCTGAGGAATTTCTATCGGGAAATATGTCCAATAACTTCACTGTTATTCAGTGTAATGTGCCAAAAATCAGTTCAGCCACCAGGTGTCTCCCTGTTGGTTGTTCTACACCTGTATAACGTGTCTGCCTCATGGCCAACAGCCTGTGAACCAATCAAATGAAGGATGCATTGGGTGACTAAGTCACCAGCCAATCAAGAGCAACTTTTAATTAAGCTCCACCTGCAGTGCTCATTTTTCAGTTTTTACTGTAAAACCACTACGATGAGGAAAGAACTAGTGACCGACCGATTATCGGCCACCGATATATCGGGGCCCGATAGAACGGCCTAATTTCTATCGGGGGTTCTATCGTATCGGTGAAATGTTGCGCCGATAGAAAAAAAAAAAGTGTGTCAATGACAAAAGCAGGCGCTGAGCTCAGCCAGAGACTTTGGCTCAGCTCACATTTCAGTGAAGTCCCTTCCCCACTCTACACCAGGAAACCTCCCGACCACCTGACCAACCAGCGGACAACCAGCAGACTTTTTCCACAAGCCACAATTGATGTATAATTGTGGACTGGATTGTCCTGTGTGTTTTCTCCATGTTTGTGAGACAACGCGGAACGCTCCCCACTACGCGCTTCCTATAGTAACTTTTAATTGATTGAAAACGTTATTAAAAGTTTGTGCAAAAGCACCGAAGGGTACAGTTTAATACAAATACAATGCTAAAAGGATTGAACCAAGAAAGCACTAGTCTCCCCGACACGACGCGGGATCACTTTTATTTTATCGTCGTCATTCTGGCTTGGTTTGATTGTGTGTGTCCACAGCTGGGTTGGTTTATGGAGGGGACGAATGAACAACATGTGTTTTGGCATGCATTGCTGACCTGGACATTGTTTCTCAATACATTAGAAAAACCTTTCCTATCATTGCCTTTTTCTGTGCATGTTTGAAGGAGATCGCATCCACGCTCCCTCCTGCGCCGAAATGTCCCCTTTTAGTTATCTAAACCAACCCGGGTGTGTGGACACAACCGCCGCATCAACTCGCTGCCCGCATCTATTTAAACTGTGTCACTTTGTTTTGTTCTTTTGCCCTGATGAAGACCTCCAGGCCATGTCTGTTCGATAACACAATAAATAAGTGACGTCAGGCATATTTAACATAAAGATCGCTGGTTCGAATCCCAGCTCCCCACGGCGGGACTGACCACATGTCGAAGTATCCTTGAGCAAGATACTGAACCCCAAAGTTGCTCCTGATGTGCAGTTGGCACCTTGTGAGGCAGCCACTGCCATCAGTAAGGGTCCTGCAATGAGCTGGCGACTCGTTCAGGGTGAGCCCTGGCCTACGCCCATTGTGTGAAACTGGATTTGGCCCCAGTAAGCCCCGCAACCCCTCAGGGGGAAAAAGCGGCAACATCCCGCGACCCTCATGGACAAGCGGACATGAAAACGAAAAGCTACGAGCGTGCCGCATCACTTCCTCATCAACGCTGGTGTCTCTTATTTGTGGCCGCTGCCAGCGCCACACGGGCTTTACCTTTCAGCAATCATCGCTGTTTTCGTCTTTGTTAAAAACAACAACAGCAGCAGCTGTAGGCAGCTGAGATCGCTGATCCGTCTGTTTTGCATGCAAATATGAATTAACACAGTGAAATGAATGGTTCTCTATTTACAAATTTAAAAATGCATAGGTTAAATAATATAAATGTTTTCTTTTCTTCATTACACAGATGGCTGAAAAAAGGAGCAAAGTATGTTAAATGTTAAAAGTCTTGAATAAAGACATTGGTTTAAGGAAGCATCTGTCTGTACTTCTGTCACTGTGACTGTACTATTGCATAATCATATCGGTGCAAAATCTATGCACAATCCAAGGCCTGTTTGCATTCCAGCTCAAAAACTCACTATATCGGTTGCATATCGGCTATCGGTGATTGCACCTCCTCTAATATCGGCAATCGTTATCGGGCCAAAAAATCCCTATCGGTCGGACACTAGAAAGAACAGTGAATATTAAAGTTATTGAATATTATTCCCAATGAAAATCCCCCCAGATTCTGCTAAAGCACATTTTTCCAAACCAACATTTGTAGAATAACCAGCAGGAGAGCGTTGATGTGTGCAGTGATGTTGGTGACACTACAGTGAATAATAGTGAAGTTATTCAGTGTTTTTTGTTTCTCTTTTCAGTATTGCACTTATTAGAATGTTTTTATGAGTGTTTACAGCTGCTAATGTAAGTAACGCTGTTACTGTGATGACACGACAGTTAAATATTTAATCTGTGTCAAAAACCAGATCCTGACATGTGAATGTGACGTCTGTGGGAATAAAAAGCACCAACGTTGTTTTTTTAATAAATACAGTGATTTCTGATCATCTAAGTACTAAAATAATGATCATGGAGACCAAAAAAAAGAAAAAAGTCTGTGAATCAAGATCAGAAACTGCAACTGAAGAGATAAACTCCATGACAGAACATTATAAAATATGTTAATCTATACAATAACATTATGGTTAAAAAAAAAAAAGTTAAGTTGCAGGAAGCTTCTATTATAAATATGCTCCATATAGTTATATCATCAAAACACCTGTTACATGTAACTCTCACTCTGACACAATAATAACACACTTTAAATAATTAATTAATCAATTAAAATTGTGAGAAGGTCTCGATCCATGACAGTAAGGCTGCATTTAACCGACTGTGACAGTTTAATTGCGTCATAAGGTGCATGAATTACTATCTCGCACGTGCGACCTAAAAACAAAACAAAAAAAAGATCCACGTCCCTCCAGGACTCCGTAGTTTCTACCAGTTGTTCACAGTTTTAATGTGACTTGTTCACAGAAACAGTTGAGATCAGGAGACAAATACACTGTTGTACAGCCGACATGTTGGTAACATGATGTTAATACTGAGGCTCTCTTACCTCCGTGCTGCCTTCATATTCACCGTCTGTGTTCCGACCAGTTGACCCAGTTTTAGTTCCTGCAGTAAGAAATGAAACCCGTCCTGTTTTATCTTCAGAAGCATTCAGTACCAGATGGTTCTGTTCGGTTGTAAACTCTCTCAGCGTGGCACGTTAACCGCCGCGCTTTAATTTAAATCACTTCCGCCTGCAGTACAGACATGCGCACTGCTGTCAGTTTGTGTCGAATCCATCATCAGAATCAGCGGTACAGAACTTCTGATGAGTTAAATGATCCACTCTGAACCAGAAGAGACAGATGTTCAGTGATTGATTTACTTTCATGGCTGAACAAACAAACTGACATTAAAGCAAAAACACAGTTTATACTGTTAAACTGTGTTTACATGTGGTGGACCCTGCCACCTTATAGCTTCACACAGTGTTCTGGAAGCTTATTTTCCTCTGAGAACAGCTGGTTGATTCACTGATGGAAACATTTTGTATTATTATCTCATTTATTTTCTAAATTGTATTATATTGTTTACTTTTTTTACTCTTATCATTGTTTTTTGTAATATTAATGTTCTTTGGCTGCTAATAAATAAATGAATAGATAAAAATAATACATTTCCACATTTGCGAAAAAAAAATGGAATTTTGATTTTGATTCTGATATTAAAATTCTGAGTGTGAATTCCTTCAAAACTGCACAGTGTCTGTATGAAACACAGTATATTTCCCAATCATCTCTCACTTTAACTCATTGACGTTAATGTTTTTAATCTCTGTTCCTACATCAGTAGTGTCTCCTTCTCTGAATTAAATGTATTAACTGCATATTAATAGCAGTTTGAAAATCATTAGTCTGTATTCACTGTGATGAAAACCACCGATGAAATGGAAGTGTTACAGATTTATCTCTTGTCTTCCTGCTCTACATGTTATCTTTGTTCTGGTTATATTCTGTTGTTGTTGCACTTTTATGTCTGAATGTGTCATTATTCATTTATGTTGCACAGAGATCCTCTAAGTTCAGCTCTGCACTGTAAATATAAAGACAAAGTCCTCTTTATCTTTTAGTATAAAAGAAGATTTTCTTGTTTTATATTATGATCCTCAAAATGAAGAAGCAGCTTCCTGAAGCTTCTCACGCTGAGCAGCTTTGTGGACTCGACTTATTTTCACTCTGTATACTCTACAATTCAAAGTTAGGAATGCCTGAATATTAAACATGTGTTTCCTTAAACTCCTCACATGACAGACAGTTATTGTCCCAACAGTCTTTCTGTTTATCAGGATTAAAATGTTATGAAACAACTTTAATATGAAAATCAAAGTTTTATTTCCAGTCATCAAACAGTTGAAGAGCACAGAAACACGCTAAAGGACTGAAGTGTGTTTGATTGTGTTTTGTTTCTTCTAACAGCTAAAAACATCAGAAACAGTCACAACACACAGTTTGATGTTTCTCCTGTAAATGGAGTTCTTCAACATTCACCAGGTGAGGATGTAAAACAGTTCAAACTGGCTCCACCTGCAGCTGCAGCAGGAAGATGCTGCTTCAGTCACAGTTACAGTCAAAGAACTGGACCAGAACAGAAACTTCACTGGTCCTCATCACTAATACTGGATCAGCGGACTGGTCGCTGCTGCAGTGTGAAGTTGGAGGAGCTATTTCTGTTCACGCATGACTGCAGCAGTGTGAATGTGACTATCAAGTTCACTGACTATAAATAACTATTTGACAACAACTGAAACACTGAGGAAGAAGTTCTGGTGTGAAGTTCGTCCTCCACCTTCAGCTTCAACATGAGAACATCTCTGGATCTTTGTTTCTGTCTGCTGACTCTGTGTGGAATAACACCTGTACTGTACGGTAAGAAAGATGATCATCACCAAAATGTGATTATGTTTTGTAAATGTTTTTCCACCATCATATTGTTTTATAGAAGAAACCACCGTCTGTCTGGTCGACTCGTTACTTTAATTCTACTTAATTCTTCTCTGTATCTTGTGTGTCGACTCATTAACTAATTTAATCACCTTTGGTTCGTTTCAACTTTAATCAATACGACTTAGTTTCACTTTCGTCTGACTGCGCTTCATCCATCAACCACGTTGATTTGCGCTTCGTTTATATACCAGGCATTACGGTAAAAAGTGTAACAACTGATTTCAAAATAAAAGCGCATAAACTCACATTCATTAGGTCAGTCTGTCAATAATGAATGAATCCATTGATACATGAGATAAAACAAAATTGATAAATGTATAAAAATAATAACGACTAAATAACTTCTGCTTTTAATTCGGATTTTAAAGATTGTGACTTTGAATATGAACACTTTGTCATCTCAGTTTTGAATAATGAGTCAAACTTATTGATAACAGATACAGTTGGAAACATCATGTGGACCTAAATGACAGACTGTCATTAAGAGTCTCCTCAGACCAATAACACAGCAGAGTTCACCACAGTATCATATATTTTCACTGTGAAGACTCTAAAGTAAGACTGGAATGTTTCTGCAGACTCATTTTAGTTCAGAAGGACAGTTCATCACTTCACAATGACAAAGACGCAACAGCAGGAAAACATGATTTTAGATTTAAAAACTAGATCCCTTTAATATTTCATAAATAGGCTGTGTCTTCTGCTCACTTTAGACTGATATTATAACTAAACATGTCAGCAGTGGAAACATGTTTCATTTATTCATCTTTTATAAAAAATGTAGAACCTTCGGATATAACAGTTAATTTAATTAATTTATGTTTCTGAACACAGTTTTCATATCTAGGTCATCCAGGTCTGATGATGTCATCACTGAAATAACGCTGAGGTTGCATTAGTCACACAGACTGATTTATCAAAGCTTCTCCTGAGGGAGAATATTTCAGTAGGTGTGATGTGGAGGAACATTTAGAGCCGTAAATAATTTGATTACTTACAAACATGCTTGTAAACTGTTTTCACCTGACGGCTCTCTGTTGAACATATTGATTAAATTTACTTTATATTTCTGTTTCAGGTGTCAAAGTGGTCGTGGAAGAAGGCAGTGATGCTGTTTTACCCTGTTTGATCAGCACAGAGGAGGACATCTCAGGAAAGATCTTTGACTGGAAGAAAGATGGTCAGAAGGAGGTGTTCATATATCGTTCAGGCTTTCATTCCAATAACGGCTTCTCAGGTCAAGATCAGCAGTTCAAAGGTCGAGTCTCACATTTTCAAGATCAACTGATGAACGGCAACGCCTCCATAAAGATCCAGAATACAAAGATGGCCGACAGCGGGAACTACAGATGTTTGTTTCCACTTCTTGAACCGAGACAAACCTTCTACATTGAGCTTGTTGTCGGTGAGTGTTTTCATTAAAAAAACAGTTAATGTTCTGTAAGACAGGCACACTGACAGTACACAGAACTGAGAACATGTTATTAGTAAACAAGAAAAAGTAACTGTATCTAGTTAGTTACAGAAAATGATGTAATCAGATTACAGATTATGTAAACAATTATAAACAATGAGAGCTCAGTCAGGAGGAATTCAACAGTCTTGTAGAGCGACAGAGAACAGCAGATTGTTCACTAAGGAACTGATGGTTGATTTTAAAGATAAGGAGGCAAAGACACACATTCCTGTCTGCATCAGTGAGGCTGAGGTGGAGCATGATGAACAGTTTAAGGTTCCTGGGAAAAATTAAAAAAAAAGCTCTACTTCCTGCAGAGAATTATGCTGCTTTTCCAACAAAATTAGCGGTTCAGCACAGGTTCTTTAAAACGTTGGTCAACCTGCTAAAAATCATCTGTCACATGTGGGTTAAAGGGGAAAACTATGGAAATAGGAGGTGGACCCATGTGCAGTTACTCTCAAGACAAGAGGCAGGATTGAGGGAGAACAAACAGCGAGCTTTAATTTAAAACAAAAGCTGATGCCAACAAAAAAAATCCAAGGATCATAAATGAAAATGAGTCTGAGGACCAAAAACCAAAGTGCAACAGAAAAGTTTCAACAAAGTACAAATCAAAATGCAAAAATCTAAATCCAAAAAACAAGGAACATCTTTGAGCTTGGACACATAAGCAGGATCAGAGGCAATGAACAGGCGAGGAGTGCCGGGAAGACACGGACTAAATACACAGACGTTAACGACAAGACGAGGAACAGGTGAGGTAACGAGGGGGAGGAGCCCAGGTGAGGTAACGAGGGGGAGGAGCCCAGGTGAGGTAACGAGGGGGAGGAGCCCAGGTGAGGTAATGAGGGGGAGGAGCACATAGAAGAAGACACTGACAGACAGAGGGAGACAAACTGCAACAAGGGGAATACACAGGAGAACTTTACACACGAGGGCATGAAAATCAAATACAGGAAACTACAAGACACAAAACCACAATATGAACATAACACAAAGACATGAATCCAGAGTCATGACACTGTCAACATCCTTCCTGTGCGGCCCAGGACAGGAAGCTTTACTGCAGTTTTCTCTTCACCCATTCAGTTATCAGATGTTTGAACATGCAGCTGTCTCATTTCATACTAACGTGAATACCCTAAAACTTTGTTGTGTTGAAAAATGAATCCATTAATAACATGCAACGAGTTCATAACGTCACCCATGACCTGTGCAAATGTTCTTATTTGTCCTTCAGGACGGATCTTGAAGGACCGATCAGGAGAAGCCGCAGGTGAGTGATGATGTCACTGATCTCTGTACCTGTAA
>CAEMYA010000506.1:30384-50227 GCA_903131615.1 Diplodus sargus
CTCACAGTGTTAAAAGTAGATAAATAGTATGGTTCATTTCTGTTTAATATTAGTTATCATTAATTTATGATCATTATAAAAGCATCATGTTGATTTAAGCATGCATAAATTGATATAAAATTGTCAAAAAAGACTTTGTTTGAAGGAGACTGTGATCATTTCTCTGTCAGTAGACAGTAGTAGAAAAGTCAAGAGAAATGTTGCTGTCTAATACTGATCTTCTGCATATTCTTTATGTTCTTTACTTTTCAAATCATGCTGAATATCATCATTTGATCTCAAAGTGAAACTTCATATATGAACTATGATTTAATAAAGCAGTGAATAATAAAGAGTCAGTGTCTTTGTATTTCTTTCATCATATAATCATGATTAAGAATACCTTCTTGATCATCTCACTATGGTTCCTGATATTCTTGTATACTTAACGGTCCAGGAAATTATTTGCTTTTTCTTTCTTTTTGAAAATTAAACACAAAAACCATGCATTCAGATAATGAAAAAGTTTGGATTAAAGAAATGAAGAGCATAAAGCATAAAAGACAAACTGTGTTCCTACATGGACTGTTGTTATTTCACACTGTTCTGTGTCACTATCAGAAATGATTTTATTTTACATCACTGGTTATAGTTCAACAAGAATGCAACTTTCCCAGCTTATTGATGAGGAAACTGAATGAACTGACAACAGGAGTTTAGAGTTTAAAACTGTATATGAGTGTGTGAGTTAGATTCAGTTTTATTTAGGTTCATTGTGGTTCTGCTTGATGACTCTTGTGTTCACTGGACCAGTTCTCCTCATCACAGTCTCTTCACCAACCCTCTGCACCTGCAGCCGGCCATTTTCACTTCAGTCTGACTGAGGGAGGTTTTTGTACGACGACAAATCATTGTGTGAACACTCCACCACTGTGGTAACTCTTACAGTAATAAACTGCTGCATCTTCAGTCTGAACTCCACTGATGGTCAAAGTGAAGGCAGAGCTGCTTCCACTGCCACTAAACCGAGCTGGTGTTCCTGATACACGCGTATTGGCATATTTTATTAAGAGCTTTGGAGTCTGTCCAGATTTCTGTTGGTACCAGAACATAGCATCATCACCATCATCATATCTGTGAACATCTGGGTTAGTGTTACAGGTGAGAGTGACAGTGGATCCTGGAGCAGATGTCACTACTGGAGGCTGAGTCACAGTCACCTGACTGCTGCATCCTGCACACAGAAACAAATCATTGATTTACCAGCAGAAATCAATGAGAGAAAAGGCAGCACATCATGTCTGAAATGTTGCTGAGTGAACCAACCTGTAAAACAGCAGCAGGCCAGCGTCCAGATGAGGATGGTGATGAGAGTCATGCTGGTTGTGCTTTCTGCTGTGTTGACTGACAGATGTGAGTCCTGCAGTGTTGAACTCACATGACTATAAACCTTCTCAGTTCACTGGAGGATCAGCTGACCATGCAAAGCCTCCTCTCTATGGAAATGATTTCTCTGCTCTCAGCACACTGAAGGCAACGTGGGACACAACATGAGGAGAAACACTGCTTGGATTTACACCATCTATGATCTTAATGGAACAGAGGAACATATTTATATTAGAAGTGCAGTCGAGGATTTAAGGATGAGTTTGTGAACACTGTGGTTGTTATGATATGTCTGTTTGTCTGCCTTTCATTTACTCACAGGGTTAAAAGTAGATAAATAGTATGTTTCATTTCTGTTTGATGTTAGTTATCATTAAATTATGATCATTATAAAAGCATCATGTTGATTTAAGCATGTATAAATTGATATACAATTGTCAACAATTACTTTGTTTGAAGGAGACTGTGAGTTTCTCTGTCAGAAGTAGAAAAGTCAAGAAAAATGAAAGAAATTATTCTTATTTCTTCAATATTTTCAATCCATAACATTGAAAAATCTTTGTAGATTCAAGAAATGTGAATATGTGTGTGTCTATTATAAAAATCAGAGAGTGTTTTCAGTGGATAGATGCTTGTTCACAGTGCAGGAGGTTTTTGTACGGCCACTTAATGAGTTTGTATCACTGTGGTGGACTTTTGGTGGAGGAACCAAACTCATCGTTGACTGTAAGTACCAGATATTTTTATTCTATACAACAAATGGCAGATATATGTTTTATCAAGTATTTATTGAGATTCTGATGAAGTTCAGTGTTTGAATGTTGTTGATAAAAATGATGATTTCGTGAAGTTGATCACAACCTGAGAGGAAACTTGGCAGAAATCTATAATTTTTGTAATTGCATATAATCTAATTTTAAGAGGCAAAAAGTAACACATCTTTTTTAAATTTCTGTTTTTATGATCCCTTTAAAAAATGTTTTGCTAAAAAATGTTGAATGTTCACCTCACAGTAAAACCTGATGCTCAAAACTTCAGTAATTTCATTTTATTGAAATGTTTTATTCTGAACAGTTAAACAGTTTTTAAACACAAATAGCATTTTATCAGTAAATGCAGCTTATCTTTGTGTTCACGCTTCATTCATTTCACACGCGGTTAAAAGGAAGTGAAAGAGACAGATGACAAAGGTTGGAACTGTGTTCACATGAGTGTTTCAGCTCTGTCAGTTTGAACAGAAGAAAATCATCACAGGGACGAGTTATTCACTGTCACACATTATGAAACACACGTGAAGATGTCGTCAATAATCTTCATCAGTGAACCTTTTTAGTTGCATTTCCACTTGAATGGTGTGTCTGATGGTCTGATACTGAGTGATTTATGAGAGCAGCAGCAGCACAACTTATTCTGTTTGATTGGATCAAATATAAGAAATGAGCAGTTTGTCATGTGTCTTTATTACCAAGCCTTCACTCTCATGACTTTGTCTTTTCTCCCCCTCTCCTCCCCCCCTCTCTCTTTCTCCTCCAGTGGGTGTGGTGCGGCCCACCCTGACCGTCCTCCCCCCCTCCAGAGAGGAGCTGCAGCAGGGAGATGCCACACTGGTGTGTCTGTCCAGCGGGGGCTTCCCCTCCACCTGGAGGCTGGGCTGGAAGGTGGGGGGCAGCAGCAGCTCCTCAGGGGCGTCACACAGCCCGGAGGTCCTGGGGACGGACGGCCGCTACAGCTGGAGCAGCACCCTGAGCCTCTCTGCAGACCAGTGGAGGAAGGCGGGCTCAGTGAGCTGTGAGGCCAGTCTGAATGGACAGAGCCCCGTCACTCAAAGCCTGGAGCCTGAGCGCTGCTCAGAGTAGAGCTTCAGCAACACTTCCTGTCTGGAGATGATGCTGCTGCTTTCATAGAGATCTTGATGAAGCTCCCAGATCTCCTCTGTTCACATGTTTCTGCAGGTTTCACAGCTCTCTGCTCAGTGTTTTAGTCTGCATGTTGCTGTCTAATACTGATCTTCTGCTTGTTCTTCTTCATGCTCATTACTTTTCAAATCCTGCTGAATATCATCTGTTTATCTCAAAGAGAGACTTTGAACATGAGCTCATCATTTAATAAAAGTATGGATTATAAAGAGTCAGTGTCTTTGTTTTTCTTTTATTATATTTTCATAATGAAACATATCTTCTTGATAATCTCAGCATCATAACTGATGTTATATTATACATGATAGAACAGGAGAGGGTTCTACTCTGTGAAATCTCACATTTTGAACATGAAATAATTTTAGTTAGTACAATAAAGTCTAATAAACTAAAAATGGCATTCCTTCTTTTGACTTTTTTTTTTACTTTTAGACAGTTAAGTGCAGCTATTAACAGAGACACCTTTTTGATATCAGTGGTTACAGTCCAACAATAACTGGTCTTTATCAATTTTCACCTAAAAATACATTACGTAAGTTACTGAAAAGGATTTAAGTTTAAAACTGTTTATGGAAAAATGTCTGTGAGTCAGTTTCAGTTTTATTTAGATTCATTGTGGTTCTGCTTGATGACTCTTGTGTTCACTGGACCAGTTCTCCTCATCACAGTCTCTTCACCAACCCTCTGCACCTGCAGCAGGCCGTTTTCACTTCAGTCAAACTGAAGGAGGTTTTTGTACGGCTCTGAATCACTGTGTCAACGTTCCATCAGTGTGTACACCCAGACAGTAGTAATCTCCTGCATCTTCAGCCTGAACCCCACTGATGGTCAGAGTGTAGCTAGAACCAGATCTACTGCCACTGAATCGAGACGGAGTTCCAGAGTTTAGAGTTGATACCTCATCTATAAGAAGTTTGGGAGCCTGTCCAGATTTCTGAAGGTACCAACTGAGATCATCATCAATATCTGAACTCCCTGTGGCGCTGATGGTCACAGTCCCTCCAAGACTAACAGACTTGTATTTGTCAGCCTGAGTCAGAAAGTTGTTGGCAAAAGACTCTGAAATGAGAAATGACAAAGTTACACTAAAGTAAATGTGGAGAGAACTGACTGAAATTGCACCAAACATTTTCAGAATCTCTCACCCTGACTCAGAAAACCCAACATGACAATCAGAGTTATTGGCGACATCATCCTGATGCAGTTTTCACTGTGTGAGAATGAAAAACAGTTCAGACTCTCTGTGACATAAGATTTTAAACTCTTGGGTGCAGCGGTGCATTAAAATCATGCAAAAGAGTTTCAAGAAGGCAAACACACACCTGTTCATGTGGAACAGAAAACGCAGAGGTGGAATGATAGTTCCTCATGTTGAGGATTACTCAGCCGTTCAAAATTTTGACTATGCTCTCATTTAGTTTTCTTCTCTTCATCTCTTGACCTCCTTATGATCGTACATGACTTTGTGCTGATCAACAGGTCTATATCACCCCCTGCTGGCAGACTGGGTCAACTGACCTCACTATGAAATGACAATCATAAAATGATTTAATTTTGTTTTTTATGTAATTAACTTTATCACTATTTATGTCATTCATATCATCCAGATCCAGTTGTTGTTCTCAGGATGGTGCAAATACAATCTAGTAAAGGGCTTAAGAGCTTGGCCTGTGGTCACATTCTTAAGCTTTAACTTATTAAAAATCAGAACAAAATGGTTTCTAAACAATTCTGGTAAGATAATTTAATGGGAAATAATTGTCTGACTCTCTCTTCTGTCTCGGGCCATAGAGAACAAGTAGCAGGTCACGGTTAGGTCTCAGTGTTTCTGTGTTTCTGTGTTTCATGGCAACCACTGTCTGGCTTCACAGGTGAACACAATAATCTGACTGTGTGACTCCAAATGCCAAGAATCCAGGTAAATATGATAATTAAACTATGTGTTTGCATGTCTATTTATGTCTGTTTCAACCACTTGTTGGATGTTCATCAAACACAAAACGTAACAGTAACGCTGATTCATGAGATCTTAAACACGGCAGTTCTGTGGGTGATCAGGTGACAAGACTCAGGTGAGAGGCTGGTCTGCAATCTGTTGACGCAGAAAAGATATTACCTGAATTTCATTCCCTGAGTAGTTCTGCATTCTTTTTTTCCTACTTTTACCTGATTTACATTTAAAGATCTACCTGTCTAGAGGCTGGAAAAACAAAAAGCACATCATGGACGACAGAGCAGAGTCTGCCCAGTCTGCAAGTAAGTTTTTTTTGTGATGAGCAATTGTGGAAACTGTGGAAAAAATTAACCTGTTGACAGAATCACTTACTATACAGTGAGTGAATAATAGAAATGATTATGAACGTAACCTGGTAGTAAATGGATATGAAATTGACCACTTCTTGTTTGGGAGCTGATAAAAAAAAAGGTGGAAGAAATTGTATTTAATTCAAAACATGATAATTAGAAGAGGCAGACATGATGAACTTAAAATGGGAGTTGCTTCCGTCAACATGATTGTGTCTGTTCAGGGAGTTATGACGGACAGTTTGATCAGCTGCACCGTGCACTGAGGCGGAAGCAGCACCTACTGCGAAGACTCAGGGTTTGTACATCTTCAACACATTACACATACATTTCTATTGTTATTATCATTTATCAAATATAAGGAGAATGATATTCCTAGTAACTTGCTGTATGTCATTGTCAGTGTTTTGTCTGTGTTTGTTATCCTCCCTGCAGGAGCAGTACATGCTGGAGGATCTCCACAGACCCCACACCTATGGAGGGTCACGAAAACAGGACCGGTCCCATTACTTTATGGCCCCTCAGCCGCCTCCACCACTCCCAATCTACCAGCCGCCCCCTGTTCTGCCTCCTCCACCTGAGCCTCCACGCATCATCCAACAGACCGTGAGACACACATACTCCTTCTCCAGGGCCCCTTCTTTTCTTTCTTTCTATTTTGTTTTGGTATTCAATCCACGATCAAGACTAACTTTTAATCCGAGTTCAATAGCGTAAGAACAGTCAAGATCACTCATGCAAACAAAGCTATTATTCCCCGCCTGACTTACTTCCTGTCCCTCTGCAGCTCCCCCAGCAGCCCGCCACCATCATCCAACAGCTGCCACAGCAGCAGCCTCTGATTACCCAGATTCCTCCGCCTCAGCCCTACCCAGCGCCACGCTCAGGCAGCATCAAAGAGGGTACGCTACCACAAACAGAGATGTATATTCATTCTACTAATCTCCTTGTATTTATATGTTTGTATGTGCATTTTCTTTAGACATGGTAGAAATGATGCTGATGCAAAACGCCCAGATGCACCAAATCATAATGCAAAATATGATGTTGAGAGCCATGCCTCCCTTGGGCATGTCACCACCTGGAGGGCCCAGTCACTATGCGCCTCCAAAGGCATATCTGGGGCAGGTACAAACAAACACACACTCTCTGACTCGTAAAGATAAAGCAAGAAGTCGCAACTCTGACCCTCAACTGTCCCAAATCTGTATTTCCAGGAAGGTTACCCTGTTTTTGCGAGGCCAGACGTCAAACCAAGGGGAACTGCTGTCCATCATCATCATCACTATGGTTCTAACCCTGCAGCACAACAGCTGCCTCCCATCGTCGGCCACCCTACATGGATACCAGGGGTGCAATCTGTCCCAGCAGGGCAGGCAGGGGGACAACTACCCTCCATACACCATGTAACAGCCCCTTTTACACTCCCACAACTCAATACGTAAGGCTCACAAACAGCATGTAGTCTTCATCTGGGCATATAGAGAATTATTATTATTATTATTATTATTATTATTATTATTATTACTACTATTATTATTATCATAATTATTATCATTCACAATTAAATGCATTTGTTTTGTGCCGTGTGTATGTACAGGACTAAGATTACCTTCCGAGAGACAAGAAACAAAAACCATATTTGACAAGCACTTGGAAATGAATCTTAGAGAAAAGTTGTATAATAGTTGGCATATGTTTACCTTATTTAGTTTTTGTTTCATCATATTGTTTTCATTGCTTAATGCTCAGTCTGTAAATGTGCACTGTTTGTACTATATGCCAAATTGATATTGCAGTGACAAGGTTACGAAGACCGAAGAATTAATAAAAAATAAAAAAAAACTGACGCCCGAACAGGGACTTGAACCCTGGACCCTCAGATTAAAAGTCTGATGCTCTACCGACTGAGCTATCCGGGCCCTGCGAGGCTGCAGCTGCGTGATCAAAATTGGATCTCAACAACCTTACATACACTTAACAATAAAACATAAAGGAAAGAACGCAGCCTCGTAACAAAAACATTCTGAGGTGTCGATCTAAACAGGGTGCGGTATCTATAAACCCACAGGGGCAGTACAGGCTGTTTCCTGAGCAGTTTGTGTGCTACAGGCGCCACCTTGTGGTGAGCAGAAGATGATGCATCGTAGTGCCACACTGTTGTAAATGACACATTCATATATTTGACTTGATTTCACTTGAAGTACTTCGTAGTTTTGGAAGTGTAGAAGTGGAGATGCAGTGCAGATTCACACTGATGTCATTTAACTTATCACATTTACTCAAGTGAAACTTATTTAACATACATGTAAATATACATATAATCTACCTTTTACTTATCATTTTATGCTTAATATCTTTACTTTTACTCATGTATAACTTTCTGACTTTCTGTTTAACCCAGACACTGATATAAAGTTTGCTAATTCACAATAATTGTCATTTTGTCACGTTAGTCCGTAGAGTCTCCACACAAAGTCATTGCCTTGTCTTTAATGGATGAATTTACAGCTGTACAAAATGGTATTTTACAAGATCTATAATACACAACAACATTAAAACCCCAAAAATGGTCACTCAAACTTACGTTACCGCACTGAATCACTGATTCCTTAACCGTATTATCAGTCCACAACAGAAAACACAACCTTGATTCATAGCTTTCAGTCATCATGGCACATCCCTTTTGATAAATAAAATAATTACAATTTATTTATATGAAAACATACAAACGAGTGACACCCTCTGAGTTAACAGATAATTAAAGTGCATAATTCTTCTCTGAAAGAATCGAGGCGTGGTGACAGGGAACAGGAGAGTCATGCTGTGGTTGAGCAGAAAGAGACGATGGGTCACTATGCTGGATAAATTACAACGTTTTAGAAGATGTGTATGGATGATGATCATGCACTTGTGCTTGAGGGCTTTTTGTATGGCACATAAGTCAATGTTACATGCTTAAAAAACAGCCTTGTGTGTTGACAAATAATGACTGGTAAATAATAAAGATCAAGGCTTAAATCAGATTAACATGTGCCTGCATACAGCATCGCTAGTTACACATCAGAAAATCTTGGCCCCTTGTGATTAAATTTAATTAATTTCATTTTCTGGATGTTTGATGTTTGACAAATCCTCATGACATTTATTTACACGGTACACGTGTGTGTGTGCAGACTACCAGGATATGCCGCACAGTTAACTTTTAACAAGTGTCTATCTGTGCAAAAAAGTCAGATGTAGATTTTAGAAAGTTCACACGAAAAATCTGAAATGTGAGGAATAAATTATATTATTGAAAACGTCAAGCAATTGCGTTGAATGGTGAATCTGATATACGATTTGAGGCCTTTTCTATGTTTCGCTAAGAAGAAGAATGCAAGCTGAGATACAGAGCACAGGGCAGGATACGCAGCCTCCTGCTAACAGAGGAGATACGCACAATGAAAGTCAGTGTGTTACCAGCGCCTTTCTGAACACATTTTGGTGAGCGATGCCCTACATTCTTCACATTGCACTTTTTAATAGTAGTGCAAATAAACAGCACAATTTTGATTATTGTGATCACGTTTTTTGGGCAAAATGTTTCATTGTTTTTTGTTCTTTTACAGTGACAAAGTGCCAAGAATGCTCCCAGTGTTCACAACCTCTGTTAACATCACAGCAACACATGCACTTTCATTATGCAATCTTATGATATTAAAAAAAAAAGACTGTAGTGTGTTCTGATGGTGTAAGTGGCTATTTGAAATAACTTGATCCTATAGGTCCTCTTTCGATACACGAATCCAGATATATACCCTGTTTGCCTTTTTAGGCATATAGTATCTTTGATGAAGTTGATGGTGGCATCAGTCATCGACCTGTCCAGATGACTCCACTAGTTAAATGTTTATAGGGATTCCACATATCCATCGTCATCTGTGGTCAGTCCTGGATAAAAGTCTGGTAATGAACGATGAACTGCGGAGGGTGGGACGCAGACACTTATACGGCTGGCTTGGTTATGTAACCTAAAGTAAGAATAGGAGAACAAAAATGTAAATTTATTTTCAGAACACGCGCGCAAATTAACATAGCCATTCCGACCACGCACGCACAGCATTCACCTTGTGGATGTGAGGAGGCATTTCATCCTCCGAGCTCTCCTCCGGTAGTGGGTCGTGGTGTCGTGGCGCTGCCTGACCGTCCTCTGCCCAGCCTCCCATCGGCACACGGGCCGACCTCACTGCTTTCCCCCCAGCTCCAAAAGAGTCTGGAAAACAGACAGTGTGGTCAAAAATTAATACTGAACTGTTGCTGTAAATTATCCTCAGTTGATTTTATAAATGAATCAAAAGTTGTATCATACCTAAGCCAGTGTTTAACTGTGGTGGATTAAGCTGGTGACTGGATCATTAAAAAAACATTCCTATCAAATGCATGATGTGTAAAACACAGAGACCGAGATCACCAAATACACAGGTACCTGAACCACTAAAACGCCTCTGGGTGCTGCTCTGCGAGGATGCCCCCTCCTGGCCCAGAGTGGTACTGCCGGTGGCACAAGCAGAAGCTGAAGTGGGAATGGCACTGGGACTGGCAACTGTGGTGGGGAAAGTGTGCGAGCGCGGGAAATTTCTGGAGTGAGGGTTGGGTTCGCTCCTGACTTCATCGGGGACGCTGTCGCTGCTTTCGTCGCTCTCCTGCCTGTGCCACGTGTGACGGGAGAGCTCGCCGCGAGACTGCTGCTTGTGTAGCTACAAAGGGGAGGAAAAAAGGAGTTGGAATAGGTGAGGATCTCTGAGATATTCAGAAAAAGAAGAAAAATATGGGAACACACTTTGCTTCATTCAGTTCTAGACTCGTACAGATATCCTCAATTGTTACCACACAGTTACCTCATGCATGTAAAGTGCATGGATGCTCATCTCAGTGGAGGCGTACTCTGACAGGACCAAACTGGTGAGCTGACCCTCCCATGCACTGCTGCCTGAGCTCACAGTCCGGGCATCAGTCCTACAGCAAGAGAATATAAGAGTGTGGAGAAAAAATGAGGACATGAAATACATGGAATACAGATAAAAGGAGTACTGAATTGAGCTCTTACAAACACGGTCAAACACCCTAGTGTGCTGCGTAAATGGACAGAAAGATGCATTCAGAGGGTGAGTTTTCCTACCCGGAGCCTGCCATTCCTTTGCTCATGGCTGAAGTGTGGCCGGCAGCCCTGTGAGCTGCGCTCAAACTGCCTCTCAGGTGAAGACTGCTGCTGACTGGGGAGAGGGAGCGTAAGGCAGATGCCCCGTCGCTTATGCCAGCTGCTGCGTGATTGGTCAAAGAGCCGTCCCTGCCGAAATGTACGGAGGTCAGCGTAGAGGGACCTAAGATGTTTGCAATGAGGCTCCTTGGCTACAGAAGAAGAAAAAAAAGGCAAGAGACGAGAGTGAAAATCAGTTTTTACCCCTGAAGATTCAACTGAAGACCACACTGATACTTGAGCGTGGATGTTTGTTCAGCACTGTACCTCGGACTCAGAGAGTGAGAGTGGATTGGTGTCTGAAGGAGCCCCCGTAGCTTCTCTGTGAACTCGTTCTTTCAGCTGGCTGATGAAGTGCGTGGTCTCCTGAGGAGGCTGCCACTGAGGGTTGGTGATGGCGAAGTGCATCAGCGATAACTCTGTCTTCCCATCCTCTGCCTGTTGGTAGATAGACGCCTCCGTCTTCCCCTCTGACATCCACTACAGACGAGCAGGGAGAGAGTCAACCCAAAGAAGTGCCCACAGATACATTCAGCTACTTAATTCAAATATTTTCAACGGTGTCCCCATCTTTGCATGTCTATGTGGCTGAGCTTAAAGTGGCAGTCCCTCACCGCAGGGTGTCCATGCTGCCTGATGTCCATCTGGGCAAAGGAGCAAGTGTCTCCAACACCGACCACCTCCACAGTGAAGTTCCTAAAGAAGTCAATGATCTCCAGAGACTTCCTTCTCAGAGAGAAGATCAAGATGATGGGAGTCACAACTGGACTTATCAGCTCCTCTAGAATAAACACCTGGCAAGGAAACAGAGGAGAAAGGTTCAAACTGAACAGTACAAATGCCACCAGCTGGAACTGTAGATACTTAAAGGGACAGTTTACCCCCAAATTCCAATCCCAAAGAAGGCAGGCCTCGAATCGAGATGGATAAATAGCACTACAGGTAAGACGCACAATATGTAATATTTTTTAAAACAACAGCAGCCCTACAGCTTCTGTGAATCTCTTTAGTAGCCAACAGCAGGAATCTGTGGTCATACGTGTCTCTTTGAGATATGAATGCAAACAATGGAATTGGATTAAAGCTCTGTTTCAGAGAAAAAAAGCTACGTGTTGCAAATAAATGTTAAGAGAGGATATGACAAAGTGACTACCTGTGTTTTTCACAGCAGGCTCTTTGATTCCTCATAATGGAAGCAGGAAAGGTGTAATTAATATACATGAATGATGATTGCTTGAATGCATTTATAACTGCCCCAGAAAACCACGTCCACGAGGACAGCTGGCACACTTATCAGTGCCCTTAATTTAGCATATATAAATGGAATACAGTCATCAGGAATGCTAATTAATTACACCCAAGATTTCGTGGCAAAATGTCTACAACAGAAGAGGCCCATACAACATAGATTTGACAGGTTTATTCCCTCATAATTACCCAGAGTCTTGATATTTATTCCTAGTTCAGAATTCATACTCACTGCTTTGTACTGGAAGAGCTGGGAGAACTGGTCACGAGTCTCATATCTATGTGCATTGCCCTGCCAGTGGTCGGGCATGTAATGGATATGAGCCAGGATAACCCGTAGCAGCTGCTCAGGACAAAACACCATGTTCTTATCAGGAATAAATGATCTGAAGAGAGAGGTGGTGGGAAAGAGATCCAAAATCAAATGAACATATTTCACTGTTGCCTTTTTGTGGATTCTTGAATGTCACAATTTAATTTAATTCCTGGGAACATTGTGAAATATCAAATTATCTTAATTTAGGACTATTAATAGTCGAGGGCTACTTAAGGAAGGAAACCCTCTTAAACTCAACAGTCATACAGCAGAATAAGCTGCTGGAGAGCATTAAAGGGATTACTACTCAGGGTAGCTTTGAAAGGGCAAAAGAGAAATGGCTCACAGTGGTAAAAAGCCCCGAAGTTCCATGTTGCTGAAGATTTGTGTCAGTTATTCATGTTTCAAATCTGTATCTGTTTGCCATTTCATATCGTATTAGTATTGAACCAGTTAAAGATGAGACTAGCAGACATGTTAACTGCGTGACACTTATCCCTACCTGCAGACTGTGATACACACTCCAAGCAGGGTGATGGATGAGAGAACGTGTTCCACCGCGAGAACGTCCTCGTCGTAGATCGTCAGGGCGATGAGGACGGCCAGAAGAGACCCGGCAAAAAACGCAACATTTTTGGCCACCACAGTCAGGAGCGGCGAGAGGAAACAGTTCATATACTTGGATGCAGCCTGAACCGAAACAGGAAAAAGAGGAAGAAGAAGAGAAAAAGGAAGAGGTAGACTTAATTACTAACTCTGTGGGCAATGGATGAGAGGAACCAGTACAACACTTAAAGCAGGATATCAATACAATATAATCTGCACTGCCAGACAAATTCTGTGTAACTATAGTCGTGTTACACTGTGCGCTCATTTAACAAGACATGCTAGAAAATACAATTCTTATATCAAAATCCATTCATGCTTGAACCAAACAACATCAACCAATAATAACAGGACATCCACAAATCAATACGTCTTCAACTTTTACAGACACAGAGCTAATTACAAGCTCGAATTTATATCAATTCAAATTTCTCCCAACCTCATGTAAGCTAGATACTCTCAAAATGCTGTTCCATCAATCGGTGTTACAAGAAACTTGAGAGCATCCACTGTTTGCAGGAGACACTGACCTTGTAGCCCTTGCTGAGGCGTGACATGAGCTCGTGGTCCAGCTCATTGAAGTGACGCAGGTAACATCGCCCGTACAGAGACCAGCACCTCGCTCCCAGAGAACCAGGCTCTCGCTTGATCACCTGATCACACACACACACACACACACACACACACACACAGCACACTATGATCTAGAGCAGCAAATAAAAAAAAGGAAATTGCATAAAGTTTGCATGCGCATGTAAACCACTTACCTCTGTGTAACTAAAAAAGGCGTAGAGAATCTGCCACACCAGAATGACTGGGCACAGCAGCAGATTAGCGATGCCAATCCACAGAATACGGGATGCCAGCCTGTCTGCCAGCTCGAGCCTGTTACCTCCTCTCTTGTACTCTGGTTTCAGGCTCCACTCGTTCTCAAACAGGGAGCCTACAGAACAAAAACAACAAGGGAGGTCAAAAGAGGACTCCTTTGTTATCCTAAACGTTGTGGGCAACAGGCAAATATTTGAGTGTTCTTATGCAAATAGCTCATTTCATACAATCTATAATGCACACTGAACATTGACACACCTGGCCCCCAAAAAAAGATGAGCTCAAAGTTGTATTTGAGTCCCCGGGTGAAGAACACACACTCCCCGAGGACAGGGGGTCGAAATCGCACAGGAAGGAGGGATTTATTCACCATGGCAACCTACAGATGCACAGGAAGAAAAGCTTTGGTAGGCTGTTGCATGATGTTTGCAAGTAGCCGAGTCAGACAAGAATAGTTCGGCAAACAAACAGCGTACCATGTAATTTTTAAAGCGGAGGATGCGGTGGTAGATGTCGAGCTCTGTCAGCTCTTTCTTGTGGATGCAGATCTGGTGCTCCTTCTGGATCTCCACTATCCTGGCCTGGACCTCCTGCCAAGTTGCATAGGGGAGTTCTGACTGAAAGTGGGGGAAAAAAAGCACAGTCGAGGTTGGTGTAAGTCGCACAATCACTCATTCTAAGGAATACACAACAAATCTTCAAATATCTAATATATGTCTCACCATGGTCATCTTGAGTGCGTTGATGTAGAAGGATCGGATCTCCCAGTAGCAGCAGACGTTGTAGATGAATTTGACAAGGCGGTGAAGCCAAAACACCCCAGAGATAATCAGCACGAAGATCACAAATGCATTGTCTCTGATTCTGTGGGAGAAAACATTTACTTGTATGATTTAAAGATGTATGTTTTCAACAGCATTAAGGTCATGTCGGAATGCTTTGGCCAATTTATTAGGCCTTTATAGCAGATAAAAACACACTGGAGCGAATACTTCAGCTTCATAAATAACAACAGAGACTTTACTTGGAAGGACTTATATGAAAGGGCATGGACAGTGTGGACAGTGATCCTATTCTGGGAGTCTTGTATCAAATATCAGAGATTATGAAGGATGGGGAAATCAAATAACCTTCCCATGTAATCATATACATCCCGCACAAAAGTAGGAAGTATGCTCGAATGCTTGACACTCACCGGGCACTGCACACATCCACTGGGAGGAAGGCATCAGGCAAGGTGACTTTAGAGGAATCAGTGTGATTTACAAACTTGTTGGCAAACAGTATGTCATAGTCCACACAGTTTGCGAGGAAGACCGTGAAGCCAACCACAAACAGCAGCTGACTGCATGGAGACAGAAATAGAAGAGGAGGAGGAGGCAGAGGAGAAAGAAACTTATTTACAGTGCACATCAAAACAAGAGGCACAACACTGATTCATAAACTTCATATCTGGTGGATAGGATACCTACACCAACTCAAAGATCTCTCCCAGCAGCATACACGTGAATCCATTCTTCTGGTGCAGATTATATACGTGAGGGACGTTAAGGAATATTGCAAATGTATTTTACAGCAATCCTTTTTGTGAAAAAGTACAATAAATTGTTCATGGACACATCGGAACATATGCCCAAATCCATTTTAAAAAGGATATCCTCTGGAAAAACAGGTCGAGGTTTTCTATGTGGTGCCATTGGGCTGCAAAAGAATGATCACAAATCAGTAATGGTGCTGTTACAGTGGGCACCGTTACCAGTGCAAAAGAGGAAGGTGTGAATCTGCGTGTCTGATAAATTCCGGATTTGTTAGTGATGTGTGTCAAACATACATTTGGCTCCTTCAGGCACATGCATCAGCAGGTTCTCCTCTCCAGGGGGAGAGTCACTGTAGGACGCCTCCAGGCGCTGGTACTCTGTGTCAAAGTGCGCCATGGTGACATCAGCTTCAGTCTCACCAAGTAGCCGAGCCCACTGCTACAGACTGGAGCGGCAGCAAGAGAAGAGGGGAAGGAAAGGGGAAGACAAATAGAAGGAAACAGATCAGTGATATAAAAAGCAAAACGTGACATGGTGACACATCTTGGTTAATAATCAACCCATATGACATGTACACACCCTTATGAAAACATGTTCGACAAGCTTCAGCTTCCACCGACGCCTTACCACTGACATTAACCTCGATTTGAAAGGCAAATATTCTACTTTGCTTTATTCTTCTGAGGGGAGGTCAAAGGTCGCAATCAGCGACAGAGCAGCAACCCAGGAGCTGGATTCTTGCTGACAAATGGATTCTAATGTAGTTTCCCTGGTTAAAGGGCAGTCTCTTCAGTCTCTTTGCTTTTAGCACACTGACTGCACATAAATGAAAGTCACTGCACCCGAGTTAGCTAGCAGATTATTTGCATCTATTAAAAGGGTAAACAAAAATATCAATAATACATAAAAGTCTGCAAGGCAATCATTGGTGATGACACTTCAGTGCCAAACCATGAGCCTGATGTTTTACCACTGCAAAACCTCCTGAGTCTCTAATAGCTGGCATGATTACATTTAGGGAGAAGAAGCAGCAAATCTGTGTTTTGTAACCGACGGAGACATTCAATGGCAAGGTTCACACATTTCCTGTTGCACAGATGAAAACGAGTGTCTGGCAGTTTGCACGAACGACTTGTGGTGTCGCACCTTCATGTTGCATCCGCTGTAGTCAGTAAGACCGAAACTCAAACCGACTGTATAGGTAACTGTCTGTCTCAAGAGCTGTCTACTTAGTTATAGCAGGTGATCGGTGGGTAATAATATCTGCAGGAGTTCCTGAAGAGGCCATGCCTACATGGTATGGAATAAGTATAACATACACATAAAAAAAACAGCAGGAAAGCACATTGGAAATACTTGATACTAGATGTACAACACTTAATACATGTGATAATAATGGTTTGTGGTGTAATTGCTGGTGTGTAATGACAGACATGGTGCCCTGCTTTATTTTTCTCCTGAAAAGCAAAGTTATGGTGTGGTTTCTATCAGATACAGACACAATAAGCTTACCTCCATTGCAGTAAAGTAAGTCCTATCCAGCTGCTGTGTTGACTCAACATTCCCAGCTGTATAAAAAAAGGAAGACAGACATTTCCCTGAGAGCTGGCCTCTTCAGACTAACACAGGAGGAGGACTGTAAGAGACAGGACAGAAGCTGAGAGCACACAGGGAAGCACAGGACTGAAAAAAAGCGAGATAAATATCAGTATGTAGCGGTTCATGTATCCAGCAGAGACACAGTAAAATGCGAACACGCCACAGGAGGACTGGTCCAGGTGTTGTTGTTGTCGTGCTCTGACAGCACAGGCCCGCCTCGCTCACAGCAAAATATGCCACCTCTCACTCCCGCACAAGCTCCTTACCTTCGTGTCCCCCGCTGTTCCAGCTTATAAACGTGAACAGAGGGAGATTTCTATCGGTTCGCCGTCTTGTTTTCGTTTTCTTTCACCTCCCTCGACGCCAGTTTCATTTTCGAAACAGCTAAAGCAGTGTGGCGTCCGTCACTGCTGAGTGGCAGGGGGCGTCGGCCAATCGGAAAGAGAGCTCCCTAACGGCAACAACCGTGGCCAATCAGGTGCGGCTGGAGGCGGGGCTCTGAGGGAGGGTTGTGTGGATAAGGGAAGTCAGCGACACACGCCCTGATGGAGCCTCCATGACGGGCTCCCTGCAGACTCTGGTTCGTGTAATTAAATGGGTATTTACTACCACCGCCTGGTCTGTGTTAGTATCACTACAGGGCTGTCGGAGGCACTCTCATCCTGCAAGTGCAGCCTCCTCCTGGATGATGCTGCTCGCGAAAGTGGGAAGTAGATTTTACTGCAGAACTGATTAATCATTTGTGCACAGCATTCAATAGCCTCTGTCCATGTTTAAATGTATGATTTTATACCTTGGTATACAATGGAACATGAGTCATTAGACTGGAGGCCTACATGCAGTAATGGATTGTAACTTAAAGTACATTTGCTCAAGTAATCTACGATTTTAAGTACAAATTACAGGTAATTGTACTTACTTGTGTATTTTCTGCTATACTTTCACTCACCTTATTGTAGAGGAAAATATTGTACCTGTTACCGACTACATTTATTTAGTAACTTTAGTTACTAGTTACCTTTCAGTATTCATGTCGCATCAGAGCCAAAGTAACAAGTCTTTAACAAAAAAAATGCAGAATTTCAGATCTGATAGTTCTCAAGTCCGATAGCTGGTAAAACCCTAGCATACAAATAATATACCCACTGACCTGGAAATATATATTTAATATATAAATTATTTAAGATAATGTGAATGTAAAATACTTCTGGTGCTTTAGTACTTGTAATATCAGATACTTTTACCTAAGCATTATTGGTTCAAGTGGCTTTTACCTTCACCAAAGTAATATTTTAACACAATTTATTTTCTTTTATTGAAGTGCGACTTTTATTCTGCAACACTGCCAACACGATCATACAAATTTTGTGACATTGCCCATACTATGCTACCATTTATAAACTCAAAGGGTGTGCAGGGGTAATGTTATCAATCAATACACGCAGACACATGTATAGTAAAACAAATCAGTATTAGGGTAACACACAAAGAGCAATGTATTTTTTTACTTATCATTAATAGTTAGTTTCTTTACCTATTTCCACTATATTTAGAACTGCATGGATAACTCCCTGAAACTTCCCAGGGATCAGCTTAAAACTATTTAAATATGAAGCAAAAACATGTCCCAAACCGTAAAACCCCACTAGTCCCTCGACCCAAAGAGGTGAATGCACCCTCACACAAAAAAATGCATGAATTTCACATGCATAAACACATATGGTTACATGTGGACACACGTGGAAAACATGGGAAATTTATGTTGGTTATTAACATGCAGAGCACTGCCGAGGTACCTAAAAAAGAAAGTAACCACTCCTACTCGGATAATAGGTAAGGTGATTTCCATTCACATGCACTTTTAGATAGCCAACGTATTGTTTTCATACATGAATAGTTAGATTCTTACTTTGAGCATAAAAACAAATACTAAAGTGACAATTAGCTCCTTCAGTTTTTCTCATGTTTCGATCAGACTTTGAGGTTGAGGAGCTGAATATACTGTACCAAGATGCTGCTTTACACAAAAAGCTCACCCTCTGTCGCTCTCTGCTGTGATGAATATTCATATATGATTGTTAAGCCTCTGGAGTGACAGCTGGGCTTTTGTTCCCTGTGTCACTGCATTAGTTACAAGGTTAACACACATCCCTGTGTATGTGTATGTGTGTGTGTGTGTGTGTGTGTGTGTGTGTGTGTGTGTGTGTGTGTTGAACTCACTGATGACAATTTCATTAACCCATCTCCCCAGACAGAAGTGAATTAATAAGCTAGTTTTCTGTTTCACGAGCAGACAAGTGGATAGTCCGACCACACCGAGGCACAACATGAAGTCACACACAAGTATTTGCAACCTGGCTGGTCATTCTCATTCCTTCCCTTCATGATGCAACCATTTGTGACAGTGTGTGTTTGTTTATGTGTGGATAGAGATTTTTAGAAAAGGGGCAGGAGTGTCTTGAGTCAGGGGGGAGTCTGTGTAATCCAGTAATTATAGTGATCTGGGGGATTTAATCTGTTCTGATTAGGATTAGGCTTCAGTCATCTTAATCCAGTAAATCTGTCACAACGAAGCTCAATAGCTGATAAACGCCAAACAGTAACAGGGACATAAAAGTAAATAAATGATGTCTAAAAGAAGCTCAGCATAAACCACTATCTCTTGATTTAATCTTATTTCTCTTGATTTAGTGACATTTGTGCAGGAAAGCTAAAGGCTAAAATTGCAGATGTTGCAGATGATCTCAACACAAAAGGACGTTCAAGTTAGGTTGGAGCTAATCTGTTTTCTTCCCCGCTGCTCCATGTGTTCTTGCACGATATGATAATTGTGGTCTATGTGTGTTTGCATGTGTGTGTTTAAGCAGGTCTGCTCTGCTGCAGG
>CAEMYA010000506.1:58430-104967 GCA_903131615.1 Diplodus sargus
ACCGCTACCTTTCACGGATCCTCACGCACCAGCTCACCCTTCCTTCGGCGAGATTTGCGCACCGGAGACCGGAGCCGGTGTCTGCGCTCTGCGGGGCCGGGCGCGTGTCGTCTGGGAGGAGTAGGGGAGGATGGAGGCGTTTTTCACAGAGGTAAGCCACGGAGAAATATGTGACAGTATCATGGAGCTAAACACTCGGGACAGATGAGACAGTCGCGGTGTGACAGGGCTCACGTTGGCGCCGACGCTCGATGCTTTTGCTGGTGCAAGATGGTGCTTTTTGTTTTTTCTCTCTCTCTCTCCTTTCGCGTTTCGGCAGGTGTTGCTTTGCTTTCCCCCCAACAAGACCCACCAGGACCAGGCCCATGTGTCTTAACTGCATGTCTCCATCGATTACATATAAACTAAACACACCGTTCATTTTATTGTCACTGCGGAGCATCAGGGCCCGGCTGGCTGCCGGCTTGGTGAATTAATTCAGAGCAGAGCCGCAGATAAATTGGCCAAACGAGAGCTGACACGGGCTTTTGCATCCATAAGGCTGGCTCTCGGATTAAAGGCAATCTGTTAACGGAGGGCAGAGCGTGTTGGCCTCCAGCAACAGCCCTCCCACACCATGCTGCTGCTGAGAGACCCTTTTTATGAGCGTTTTTTGTAATGCACTGTGGATGGGATGGATCCATAGGGTGGGTATGGGTCTGGTACACGGCTGCGGGAATTGAGGAGGGGGGAGGAGGAGGAGGAGTAGAAGGATGATGGGTGTGTGTGTGTGTGTGTGTGTGTGTGTGTGTGTGTGTGTGTGTGTGTGGATGGAATGGGTGAGATATAGCAGGGAGACAAATGGTTAACAACTGGCATCTAATTGAATTTGAGGTCGATTTATTCAGACCTCCTGCTCATTCCTCCACCTCCAGCATCCTTGGATGTATTTGACAAAACCATCCTCGTTCAGATCCAGAGTGGTGCCTGAGCTTTATCTCTGACACACACACACACTCGCACACACCCTTCTTGTCATTTGTGTTTTGGTCAGTCGCACATGCATCCACTCAATCTCACGAAAACGCCGTCTTGTCCGCTCACTATGATGCCAATATCCATCCTCTCCAAGCTACTTATCCCCTCCCCTCCCCCCTTAAGTTAATCTGATATGGGTATAAATGCTTCTCACATTGGCAGTGATGTCATGCCATTTATTGGTGTGTGTGTGTGTGTGTGTGTGTTGTGGTGGTGGGCACTGGTGTCCAAGGGTGCAGGGAAGGTGTGAGCCATTGAATCCCGGAAATGATGCCCAAAATGAACATGACAGCTGCTCAGATGATCATACAGCAACAGCTACCATCTCCCCCTGCTCCATTTCCCCTCAGTCTGTCTGTAATATATTGATCATGGCGTCGATAAAACAGACCACCACATCACCAACCCTGCAGCCCCCGCGCCCCGCGCTCTCTGAAAGCCCATGTGGGACCTGAAAATGGAGTGACTTATTGAGTTATGACATTCGGGCCTGCAGTCCTGCGTAAGCTGAATATCTGATACCCAGCGGAAAAAAAAAGACTCCATGCAGCGGTTGCTGCTCAGTAATCAGTCCTCTCGGGAGGTGTCCGTCCAGCATCCACTTCGTTTCACTCCTCTGCCGCCTTCATCGCTCCATCCCGCAGCTTCGTATCCCTCTGCGTTGGTCCGCTGACAGTACATCCATCCCTTAGACCAGAAAAGAGTGAACAGCTGACCTCCCTCTCTGGCTCGCTCTCAACCCAGGCAGAAAACATGATAGCTGGCCGGCCAGCCGAGCATGAAATGTCAGGTGGCAGTAGACTACTGTATAATCCCCTCATATTCAAACTGGATTGGTTAGTAGTGGAATATGGAAGTTGCGGTGACATTATGGGCTCTAAATACTCACAGAAAATCATTCTTTTTTCGCCGGTTGGTTGGCTGAAAGACAACAGGCACGTGAAAAGTAAAAGGATACTGTGGATACATTAGATATCAACATACTGCTGAAAAATGTAGGCTATTTGAATGACATCCTGGTATGAATTTCAGAGAAGTATCCTTATGTTCTACATTACTTTGCGATGCTTTACAAAGGCAACTGCAATCACAGAAGTATAGGCTTGGAACTTGAGGAATGTATAAGTTAACTAAAGACTTTAGTAATGTCATCTTTTTCCAAGGGTGGCGAAGTCCTGACTTGCCCTACACGTCCCCTGATTGGCCGGTACTTGTTGCCTCCGTTGGTTGGGTTGGTGAGATTTTGGCATGAGGAGTGAGACTGGTTAGGGTTCAGGTGAGAATATCAGGGTAAGCCAATCAGAGACAGAGTAGGGCGGGTCATGCCTTTGCCATCCTGCAAGGAAAAAACATCAAGTTGTCAGCTACGTAAACAGGAAGTAAATATAGCCTCACGGGTTAGCATAACTTCCAATTACATTTGGAAGTAATGTGTCAATCTTGAATACAAATCCTCTGTAAATTTAAGTATGAGGGCTAATTTGTGTCATGCAGTTTAGTGTGTGTAATAGGTTTATGCTAATAGCTTTTATTCTTTTATACTGGACACTTTAAGCTGTCTCACTCGGTGTTTAGATGACAGCAACGCAATACTCTGCAACAAGGTGCACCCTGTACCCTCTAGTCCTAAATGCCTGCAGGCCTGCGTGATTTTGTGTGTGTCCCGGTAAGATGGGTGACATTTGGTCTGTGGGGTGACATTTTGTGTTTGTGTTGTTTTGAGTGTGATGGGTCCGGACTGGATTACAGGTGCGCAGCCGCCATGAACTGATAACCGGAGAGAGACGGACACGCGTGAACGTCGGAAGAACAGCTTTGACACATTATCTCAAGCCGGCTGTCACTGTCGCTGTGTCATATCTGCCTGTTTATAGCCTCGCTTTCTGTCCTGTCTTTTCTCAGTCAACAGTCCTTGCCTCGTTTTTCTGTATTTGCTCTGTCGCTCTCCGCTATATAACCGAACAGGGCTGTAAATAATCATTCACTACTATGCAATTTGTTGAGTGGGCACTATTGCCTGCGAGAATGGTATACAGAGCAATGAAAGCTTTCTCACACCGAGGTTGATTTTTCATGCAAAGAACCCGCTCTGCAGTAAAATATTAATCATATGATATGGAGGCATTCTATATGGCTGCATGTGTATAAACTGTGCATGGTAACAAAGCAGCAGCCGCCATTGTTGAACTTCTACAGAAGGTGCCTGCAAATGGCAGCACATGCAATGTTGTTCACACCTTTGTGGAATTTGTTTGGACATAAAAAGCTAAATTTGAGTCCATAGATTGTGGTCCAATTATGCAGGATTTTATATGAAGTGCATTCTGCAGGAAGCTGGTTCAGTCACTGGAGATGTGTGACCTATATTCAGCAGCTCCAAACGCATTTGTTCTGCTCAGGAGCTGCATCAGCTTTGCTTCTTTCTCCCTCTCTCTCCCTCGTTTCCTTTTTTCCCTTCCCTCTGATGCTCGCTCGCTCGCTCCCTGCGGCCACTCACTTGGTGCTTCTCCATCACGGCCAACCAACCACAGTCGCCCTCCTCCTTCTGGCATTTTTCCAGCTCTGCCTTTCCTTTCTCCTTCCCCTCTTCTACTTCTACTTCCCCGTCTCACTTGTTCTGCATGTGTAGGTGTGAAACTGCTTTAAAGCTGTTTTAAAGCGAATGAATGAAACAACGTCTCCCAGAATCCTACAATTCTCCTAAAGAGCTGTGATGGAACGAATGAATTATTGTTAGAAGTAGTGAGATAACAGTAAATATAATGAAGAGTATTTCTTTTAAGAAGTATGTCCAGACTTATGCACTGGACCACGGGCTGTTTTACATATAGGTCTACAGCTTTGAATTATTTTCCATTATTAGTGATTTGTTTGTTCTGTAAAATGTTAGAAAATTATTTAAAAGGAAAAGAAAATTGCAAATACTATTTCCTAAAGCCCAAAATGACGTCTTCATGTGTTTTTTTCTGAGCTGATGAATGAATGAATGAGTTTATTTAATGTTGAAAAACATAAAACACGGCACATGTAACAGAACAACATGCATCATAAATCACTGATTAGCAAGTGGTCCATGATGTCATACATTAGCTTTATTGCGACAGAATATCATGTTTCTTTCCACAAGATTTCCGTTTAATTTTAACACCCACTTCATCCACCTCATGCACAGTGATATCCAAGTAAACTTTACACACAGTATATAGCCTCAAATGAGAAATAACCAATTTGTCCTTAAGTAAAAACTAAAAATCCAGACGAAATTAATAAACACAAGCACATACTCAGTAGTAGATGAAACAAGAATACAAAAAATGCAGTACAACATATCCCACAATCCTCTCCACCTGAAACACCATCTCCCAGCATCCTCCAATGCTCGGAGAGGAGAGAGGCTGTTTCCATGGTGCCCTGCTTCCACACTGTTGCCGTGGAGTTCTTGTTGCCAGGGTGTTGTTGGGGGTGGGGATGTGTGACTGTAGTTTTAATCCAAGATGAGAGAGAATGTGATAATTAGCAGACTGCTCAAAACTGGCCTCTCAAAGAGGATTTGCACTGTGCAAACACACTTGCACACGCACGCGCACACACACACACACAAAATAACATTAACCGCTGCTTTCCCCCCGCTGCTTTTTATCCCTCGTTTGTAATTTAGCAGTAAACTCTGATCTGATTTAGTTTGGATAAATCTTTCATGTGTTTGTTTTTGGAATTAAGGACAGGTCAAAGGTTACCCGTCTAAAGCTGCAGATATCACAGAATAACAGTAAAGCAGCCAAACAGGGAACACGTCGCGCCTGAAACTGTGTGGCAGCTCTGTATCTACAGTAGCTCCATGTGAGGGGGCTTTGACCTAACATCCTCCGTGTGTGTGTGTGTGTGTGTGTGTGGGTGAGTGGGTGGGTGTTTTGGCCACGTTACAGTATTTAAGTGTTCTCAACCAGGATAGAAAGAAAATAACAAATTGGTGGTTGCAGCCTATGATTATTTTTAATGGTGATTTATCTGACATTTTGTTTTGTCTGTGAAATGTCAGAAATAATCCGTTATCGTTTCCCAGAGCCAAGTCTTCAAACGTCATGTTTTGTCTGACCAACAGCTGGGTGGACTCTCTGGGGGAATGTTCTGGTTCCAACGTCATTGTATGCTCAGATCATCTCAACCCTTACACTACTATAGGACATGTATTCCATCAGAACAGTTTTTATGGGTTTGCGATTAGAATAACCATAGTTTAGAAGTCAATTTCTTAGTTTCTCATGACTGCAAATGTGAAATGATCAGGCAAGTCCTACTGCGATTTAAAACATTGCAAGACAAGCTTTGGTTTCAGGTCTTTGCATTGCTTTCGTGACCCCTTCGTGACTCCTTACAGTAACTCTCTTGGTGGCGTAGCATTCCCCGTGCTAACGTTAAGGGAGAAAGCAAAACTTTTTTCTACCTTCTATCCCGCAGCGGGTTTCTGTTTCTGTGCTCCAGGCAAACATTTTGTCATTCCGGGCAGAAAGTCGCAAAAATACATTTTTAAGATGCAACACGCTGCTAGACAGTAGTGAGATACAAGAATAACTTTTCCCCCCAAGGTTTGTGTAGGGAACACTACGTGACTGAGTACTGTGCAGCACACCGGGGTTTTTGACTGGGGATATAAACAGTAAGATGTTCAGGAGGAAATCCACTGAAGAAGAAGAACAGCTATCCATTTCTTGCCGATTATTTCCTCTGTAGACAACGATGCTGCCATAAGACATTGAAAAACAGGTGCAGTATTGCTTTCTGTGACTGCGAAAAAGACACTTAACAATACAGAGTGATGGCATGCAAGAACACAATAGCAGTCAAGTGTAGATTTTTCTTGGTTAAGAGTCATAAAATGAATATAAGTCAGCTGAATATGCGTGTTCCTCAGAACTATAATAAGAAGAGATGAGAGATGAAAATTTCAAAATAAAACATCCCTCAACTACATAGACAGCAACCGTAAGACATTCGATTTAAAGGTCATTACAAGCTGAGGGATATAATCATCTGTTTTTCACACATTCACTGACGAATTTCTAACAGCACAACGTCCAGAAAGGGCAATAAAATGAATGAAACATTTCTTTCTGTCACCAGATGTTATTGTTTATACCTACAGTGCTGAATGCTAGCTGTAATCCCATTCAGTGACACCCACACACACTCATCCACACACCTACCCACCCACCCACACACACACACACACACATACACACAAATACATGTTGTTGTTCTCCTTCCAGTCGCCATAATCTGCTGAAAGCCTCGCCGTCCTGATTGTATTATCACCTTTAATGGAATATTACTGACACAGTTTAGGTCCCTGACACAGGCCGGGCTGCACTACTGGGGATGGATCAGAGAGGCTTTATCACAGCGATGGTGAGCGGTGAAAGCGGGGAGTCCCTTAAACACAAATTCACCTGCTTCTTGTACGATAGCCTCCAAGAAAGACAGTGCTTCTGACGGGGATTTGACACACAAAAGTGTCGGTACCACAGGTGTCCTGACCTCCACAAAGCGTGTCCAATGGGATTCTGCCATTGATGGGAGGCGGTAAAATATGATGATAACAATTTTACTGTGGAGCCGAGTGACAGAGAGTGAATTTGACCTACGAATTCCCAGAATATTAACTACTCTCCAATCAGACTGGCACTTGAGTAAAACATCTCAGGAGGGAAATGAGATTGAGGTCTTAATATTGTGATAATTTGTGTTTTTGATTGCAGAAACTATATGCAAAGAGACACGATTTTGGTATCGGAAGCTGAACGTTTTCCATTTGTAGCCCGTTTGTAGTGTGAGTGGTATTGATCAATTGCGTTCTACCAAGGAACAATCAGTTCCAAGATTGCTGATCAGGCTTATTTGTAACTCGTTACCCGGTCTTCACTGGCTATACCCAAGAGGCTAAATTGCAGGCAGGTGATAGGCTATTTGTAACCAGAATGACGGTTTGTGTGAGTGACAGCGAAAGATGAAAAATGTATTTTATATTGTCTTTATGACAAGAAGAAGGCTAGACAACAGTAAACTGATTCATTTTTTTTTTCTAAGTAGCATGTCAAATGCCGACTTATTTTTTTAAAAGTGTGAGCAAAAATACAATAGTTGTGTTTCTATTGACATATTTTCATGCATGTTTTGAAAAATTCTTTAAGCATTCTCAGTTTTGCAAAAAAAAAAGGGTTTTACACTTAAAGGGAGATGATGACCCCTTTTTGAAAAAATAATTTGTGACGCAGCAGACATTGAACTCACATGACTGATCAGCTGTTCCCATTTGAAGTGAACCCACCCACTCAGGACTGACATGAACCATATTGGCCGGAGGACCCTCCCCTCCTCGCCCGATTAACTCAGATAAGCACTCAACCACACCCACATCCACTCTCCTATAAGAGGGGATGTTTCAGGCGCTTTAAGGGCTGATCTTGTTTTGTGATTATTGTATTTATTTTGTGCCAGATATGGTTTCAAAAAGTCCCAAAACGCTGAGAAAAAAAGGAGAGAATTAACATCAGGAAGGCTGCTGGACTGCAGTAAAGATATTATCATGTTGAATTATTGATGTCTGGTGGTATTTTGTGAGTCTTGGTTGTGTGTGAGGTTCTGTTTGAACTCTGTGGTTGAAGTAACTGTAATAAATGAGTGTGCTGAGACAGCTAGACAGAGCGACAGACAAACACACACACATTCAAAGCCATCTCTAAATGCACCCCTGACCTTTAGTCTCCAGAGATCCCACCGTGTCTTCCCACCTCCTCGCTGCTCTTTAGTTTTCCTCCATTAGCTGCTGACTGGTCAGCTGTTTCCCCTCATCATTTATTCATTTGTGTCTCGTTTCTGTCATTCTGCGTCTTCCTCAGCCTCCTTTACTTTTAACCTTTGCTCCCATTTTCTAGTTTTTGGTGTATCTCCCAGTATCATCACTGTCATCCCTCTATTGCCCTGTTTTCTCTGTCGTGTCCTTCACCTCTTTTCTGTCCTTCTGCCAGTCAGTGACAGTCAGGTTGTCAGATACGCTTCTGTCCCTGTGAGTCACTCCTTTTCTCTCTTTCTGTCCCTGTCATGTCTCATTTGTGTTTGATTCGTATCGTTTGTGTTTGTGTGTTTTCGCTGTCCGAATTTTGCTGCAGACTGTCTTTGGCCACCAACACTCCAATCTGGGGCTACCATTTTGTACTGCCGACCAAAGATCTTGCCATGTTTCTCTCACGAGTTAATTTTTTGGTCTGGATCTTACAGTTTTTCTTGATTGTTTACACACATTTTCTGAAAGCATACCTCATCCTCTCATAACTCTACACACAAATCAAAAAACACACACACAATGGGCAAAACCCCTCAATTCTCCGGCAAAATGAAACTTTATATTCAAAACAATGTAATTTCTTTTCAAAATGGTATTTTGTTTTCAAATGACACACTAAATCCATCATATGAATAGACATTTATAAGAACCAGTTGAACACTGATGTGATCAATGTAAAACACTATGATGAATGGAAACACTCCTTCTCCATTCATCATAATGACATAGGCCTTTTTTTGTTCAGTGTTACACTTACTACAGACAGTACGTACATAAGTGTGTTGTAAAATATTTGAGAATATTGATTTTATACTCAGAACACACAAATATATGGTAACAAATGTATTGTATTTTCCCCACAAAAAACAATGTACAGTGTACGTCCCAGCTAACACAAAGTTGCACATACACTGGTCTACATACAAAACAACATAAGAATTTACTATATACAGTAAAAAAAAGAAAAAAACTATGTTGCATCCTCTCTTCTGTTTTGCTAAAGCTCTGACAGCTAGTTGTAAAACTGTGTGACAGGTGTTTGCCCATGTGATGAGTCAGTGTGCATAGAAGGGCAATTAAATTTAGAATTTTGAGTGACAGTGTGTTCCTTGTGAAAACAAGAGATTTTCTTCATGAAAATTGTGCCAAATGCAGAGAATTGTGTGTAGTGTTTTGAAAAAAGTGTGTTTTAGAACTGCAATTTGACTGTAAAGCAGGAATTGTGCTTGTCGTTCAGCAGAATTGGTTCAGGGGGTTGGTGCATGAGTTACATGTTGTGGTCATTGTGTCTCATGTACCAGTTTTTGTGTGTAAACAATTGAGAAAAACTGTAACTTACTGGGTCCTTTCCTTTTTTGTGTGTCTTGATTTATCTTCCCTTATTAGCAGAGGCAAACACATATGTGAGTAATATTGTTTCTATCGGACACGGCGCATTGATGCTCATTTTAGTGGCACGAGTGAAGTTAAAAATGTGTGTTTGCCCACGGACATTAATAGTATGTTTGGGTCGATGGTCGCTGTTTGTCGGGGCGTGAGCGTCCCTCATCAGAGACTGTCTCCGGGGCGACGCCTTAGTCAAATGGCATGGGCGTCCACGTGATCACCCGAGCAGAAACAAGGCCTTTATCACACACACACACTCACATGCACGCACACAAACTCACACACACACACACGCATACATACAGCTGTTCTGGTGTCTAGGCCAAATGCTCTGGGGAAGCTCTCTTTTGTGCGCTCAGTAATGGAAGATTATTTGATGGTCAGGATTTTAGTTTAGGATAATAGTTCCCCCATTTATCTTCTCTGTATAATCAACCCTGCCAGCCGGTCCCCTGCATAGAGGCCTCAATACACAACCCAATTGCCAGAATAATGTTGGTAATGTATGTTTCTGTAAAGCCACTTGGTTCGGGGTAGGAGGAGATTTTTTGGCTTAAAATGCCTGTTTTTTGCCACATACTGGGTTGAAATTGTGCCACGGTGTCCTTTTAAAAAAATTGAAACATACTTAAATACACAAGGACTTATTAACTAATGAAACACAGGTAAGCAGGATAAAGTGTTACGCAAAACAGGACACAAGGAGTGAACCTACAAAATAAAACAGTAAATGACTCAAAAATCATGACACCGTCTCAACTGTGTCATAGGAAGTTAGCAAAAAAAAACTTATTGAAGCATGCTAACCGCATAAAATAAATTCAAAGGGAGTGCAAGCAAAGTGGCTCCTACAGTAGGTCTTTAACCAAAATCATTTACAAAACTGGCAACACACCTCCTCACTTGTTGCCGTACCTCACTAGCCCTGTTTTTGTCTCATAAGATTCTCTCTATTCTCTATGATTATGGTGGCTTTTATATCCACCCCTAATTAAATGCATTTTACTTAGAAGGGACAGTGCAAACAAATAAAACACATGGTGATACATGAATAAAAATGCCAGAATTAGCTAAAGGGCTGTAGTTCCCTGGCCAAGATGTTAAAAAGGCTTCCTAAAATACAACAAGGCAAATAAAAAAACCAAAAAAAACCAAAGCAGAACAGGCAGAACAAAACTGGGCACAAAAACAACACAGGTTGCTTAATCCGCTGACAACATTGCTGTTATGCAATTCTGCACACCAGACTTCATCTCACAATCTCAGCTGTCTGCATGACATTTTAATTTGACTATCATCCACTCAGAATCCATTAGCAACTATTTCCAGCATAGGGTTAGGCCTATATGAGGCACAATTCTGCAACTGTGTGGCTCGCTTCTTGCCTCAAATGTGTCCAGAAATTAATGCATTTGACATTTTCAGAGTAGCTGCCTGGTTAGACTAAGCGGTGCGCTCATCCGGTCAGGTGCAGAGGAGGAACATGTCACAGTGAACATTATAAAATGAAAAATACTGTCACAGATGCAATTAATTATTATTAATTAATTATTTTTCCTTTACTTGTACGATAAAATCAATCGAAAAGCAGCCCATGTATGTTTTTGGTACTCCTTTTAGCTCCTGGTGTTTAGAGAGCATGGTGTGAGATATGAGGTCAGAGGTCATGTTGGAGGGTAAGGTGACAATTGAGGTTGGCTGAGGTTTAATGGAGCTTGACGAAAAGGTGATGGACGAAGCTGGAGGCCCTGGTGTGACAGCGGTACGGTTTGAATTTCACAGAGCAGAAACCTGTGATTTCACCGGGTACACCGCGCAGACAGAGAGCTCCGGAGTTTGTTTGTCATGCATGGCCATTCTTGTCCGTCTGGGTCGGTAATAGACTGGGGGGAGGGGAGGAGGACACAGAGAGGAGGAGGAGGAGGAGGTGTACGAGGGTGTTGGTAGATGTTGGTTGCAATGCTGGCAGGTCATTTATAACCCTCGGTCTCCCCTTCGCTGCATTTGCACATAGCTCTGGATAAGGCACATCGATCTGGGACTTGAGACCAATTTACTCAGAGAAGAGACAGATAGCGTGTGAGACTGAGAGAGAGGATGTCACAGTCTGGTTTATGGAAAAAGAAGGAGAATGTATTTATGCGCACTGGATGCGCATCAGGACCAGAGCTCAAGATGTGTCTGATGTAATTTTATCGGTTACAACAGGATGTAGTGAAGTGCTGGTGAGGAGAGCCTCAGGCCGAGGCGGTCATTAGGTCAAGCCACGGCACCGCCATCGCTACAATGGCTCTGTGTGCTGGAATCTTACAGGCAGACGAGCCGGAGCTAGGGGCGAGACAGGTTGACCGGCTGCAGAGAGAGAGAGAAGGTCTAGAGGCTTCTATATATAGAGAGTTGCTGAGGAGAGAAACAACAGAAGGAGTGTGGGGGCCTCTTGAATTTTTCAGATGTCGGAGTGATTCTAGATGTACGAGGCTTGTTCGGGGGAGAGATCAGGGTGAATTAGCATTAAATGTAACATGCAGTGGATTTCAGACTTCAGGCTTTGATGGACTCAATTAAGCAAGTTCGGTCTAAGATTATAAAACGTTGACAACGCAAACACAACACCATTAAACTACAGATCCGCACTGATTTGTTGTCGGAGAGTCTGCAAGTCTTGTGTTTACCATGTTCCCCATCTTAGTTTAGTGTGTTAGCATGCTAACATGTGCTAATGCTAAACACAAAGTACAGCAAAGGCTGAATAATGTGTGTGTTTCTTAATTGATATACGCAAAAGTTTGTCAGACTACAAAAGTGTTAAAGTCTGAATCGAAACTCAGTCAGACATTCCTTCCCCTCAGCCTCACCCCGATTTACCCAACAGTGTGTGTGTGTGTGTGTGTGTGTGTGTGTGTGTGTGGTATACTGTATGTGTGTGAGTGATTTCTGCCTGGTTAACTCCGTAGCCTCGGGCACGACTGGTTTTTCTATTACCATCAGTATGTGTGTGTGTCAGATTGATGATGAGTGCAAGAAAGAGACAGAAAGGCAGATAGAAGGAGAAGAGATAAAAGTAGTCAGGGGGTGCTGGGGGGGTTTTGGGACCATCTGTTGCTAAAACAATTCATTTCCACCCCTCCTCTGTTGCTCACTTCATTCAGATGCACATCTGGTGTCCCACTGAGCCATCTCAGGGCTCAGACACCCTCTCAGGCGTTAGACTCACTGATTAACTCACTGATACTCACGTCTGTGAAACTTTGTTCCTGCAACAAGACCGAAACGAAGTGAAATACATCTTTAAAGCTGCGATTATTTTTAATCAGTTGTTTGGACTAAAAATGTCAAAATATCATGAAAATACTGATCATACCTTCTTTTGAACTCAGTGCAACATCTTTAAACTGTCTTGTTTCGTCAGACCAACACCCCCCAAACCCATCAAATAGATTTTACTGTGAGTAAAGCAGAACATGTTAACATTTTAAAAATGGAAACCTGCCATTTCTTGCTGGAAATGTTTCCAGATTTTAAAATCTACTCAGTAACAAATTATTATACTCTGGTTTTCTGTGTCATCCTGACATTTTTAAGCACTTTGAGTGAAAATCCTTCCAAACTTCTCTATTAGACTGCATATTGTAGTTAGTCTTTAGAGTGTTTTTTTTTTATCAGCTGATTTTGTTCATTGTGACGTCATTTACACTAGCTGAGCTAACATTTCAAAACAGCTCAGTGCAACAGACTAAATTGTAAAAACTTAGCATGTGGTGCATTTCCTGCCTTTTACAGTAGTTCAGTAGCCCCCGTTGACCGAGAAGAGGAGTTCTTCTTCCTCTTCTCTCGTGCCCTCTTGCGTCCCCTCCTCTCCTCCTCCTCTGTGCCCCTTTTTCAAGGGCTGGAGGTCGGAGGTCAGCGACTGTGTGAATGAGGGCTTTGTCTGTGTGGGGAGAGCACACTTCCTCTGACCCTGAGTCAACCACACACACACGCACGTAGCGCACACTTACAGATGTCAAGCATTGTTGCCACTCCAGATGTTGAAGTCTTCGTCTCTCATTAAACACATCTGTGACCGTCTGTGCACACTCATCACACATACAGACTGCGTTACATGTTATAGAAACTAACAAGTGACTATCGGCATCAAGGGTATACGGCAAACTAGTAGTCTGCACTTCTTGTGTACCCAAAGTTCCTTTTAAAATAAGAGCACAGAGCGTTACTAAATTTTTCTCAAAGATCTCACTCAGGTCCACCTGGGGTTTCATTACTTTTACGTAACCAAATCCCTCTCTTTTTTCTTCACTGGTCGCAGTGGTTAACTTCAGTCTTTGTGTGTTTCTGTGATCCAGGGGGCCCGTGTTTGGGTCAGAGAGAAGGAGCAGCTGGTTCCCGCTACGGTCAACTCCTGTGGAGACGGAACCCTCGTCGTCACAACCGACTATGGAGAGGTAAGAAATGTAGACACACGCAGCAAACAGAACGTGAAACGTGTTCTGGCGACTGTTTTCATCACGTTTAAAATAGTAGTTTTTAGAGATTTTGACTTCACAGCCGGACACGCTCGTCCGCCAGTCCACCAGAGGCTTTACTACTGATGACTCGAATCATCAATATTTAGCGGGCAGCGCTGATAGGTCCCCCCAGGTGACTTCAAACCAGGGATGCTGCTGTTCACGAGGCCAAAACGGCACCTCAACTGCACCAAAACCGCCATGGGGGACTGTTTTTTTCAGTATAACAGCATAAGTGGAGTGAAATTGTAAACACTGCTCGGGATGAAAACACATTTAATTAGTTCAAATCAGACACGGAGAGTTAACAGTGTCAGTGTTAGATAAGATGCTGAGCAAAGCTGCAGCCGTTACTTAGCGTTCAGATAAAATGTCGGACTGAAGGTGAAGCAGCTGTGCGGGTTCCTGCTCTCCTGTGCGGATCGATACGAACTCCTGGTCATGATGCTCCACTTTCCTGCCCCAGTTCCTTCCTCCTCCTCCTCCTCCTCCTCCTCTTCCTCCTCCTCATACATATGCAAAATTCATCTCTGACACACATTCAGCTTCCAGAGGAGAGCATTATGGGAGCGCAAATGCTCGTCGCCCGTTTGTTTCGGGACGTCAGATGCCAGGACGCCGCTGCCTGTAGCCGTTGCGCCCCGACCCCTTCGACACCCCGCGGCCAAAATAATGGAATTGAGTGTTTTAATCCCATTACGAGTTTGCGTGCGCTCGTCTAATCTGTACCGGAGCAAGGTTGTGCACACGTTGCTCTTTGGATTTGATGTTTTTTTGATGGCTGATGTGTTTGGCACACACACAAACACACACATGCGCTCCAGTTGGCAGCGTTCACACAGAGCTAATAATAGACTTGGTCCTTTAGCCTGAATTCAAGAGTCTCAATCCTTCCCTTTATACCCTCAAAGAACATCCTCATCTTCTCTCTGTACAATGAATTCATATTTCTTGGCCTTCAAGACACAAAAAGTGCTGCTCTAAAAGCATCGTCCTTTAATGTATCCGCCTCGCCGTTCTCGTTCGAGGGCACATCAGGGACGGAGAGGCATTTTCCCAAAATAGAGGATTGGTTATAGGAGCGGGCATTCTCTTTGCGCTGGATTATGAACGTCCTTAACCTCCCCCAACCCCCATCCAGCTCTCCCCTGCCTCCCTCCGCCCTCCCTCTCTGCTGGCAGTTGGTGTTTAAATGTTAGCTCTGCAGGAGGCGGTGAATATTTGATACAGAATCAGCAGGATGGGGAGCTTTACCCTGATACAACAGGATCTGACCCATGCAAACAGTCCCAGGGCTTCCCATCACTCCCCGTGTTTTTTTCCTGATCTCGGTCACGAATACATTTGTATTTCCGACGTCCGTCCGACGGAGCCCGTTGAAACACAGGAAACATTTTAATGGCCTAAAGAATATAAAAGCCGAGAAATTGCGGCAACATTTCGCAAAACATGCAAGATTTAGCAGCATTTAGTTGTTCTTCCCCTTTTTTTCTTAGTCTCACCCCAGCTGCCGTGTCACTCCGGTTCTGTAATCTACAGGCCCTGACCCAGTTCACCACATTACCAATTCTGGGTTACAAATGCTGCGGCTGCGAAAGCTACGAGCCTTCATATCGGATCAGCAACAACTCCGAGGGTGTATGGGCGAGCATTTACATCATTCATGGTCCGTGCTACTCATGAAACAGGGAATGTTCGACGCCGCTGCTCACCTGAGCCACATCAGAAGCAGTTCATCTGAAGTTTACTGAGGATGTCTGGAGGGCAGGGCTGATGTTGTATGTTTCGTTTTGTTATTATTCGGCGCTCTCATGTCAGTTTTTTGCGAAGCCAAGTGATCTCTTGGAATATTTCCACCCATAGAAGACACTTGCCATCTACAATAGTCTCATTCATCACCCGTATTTTAGCTTTTTTTTTTTTTAAGAACAAATGAAGATATCAGCAGCTTTCCTTTGTTGCACAGCTGCACAACCTCAGCCTTTGCCGTTTCAGAGAGGTTAGATCAGATGCCGTGTTGTTTATTTAATGGAACAGAAAGCCTGTCACAGCTTTACCCTTGATTAAAAGTCAAATAGCAAGTCCTTGTGGGTCTTCCTGTTAATGCTCGGATAGACACATGCACCAGTAATTGTTCTCATTACAGTAGGAGTCTGGCCCAGGTGGGAGAAAGTAGAGTTGAAACAATTAGTCAATTAATTGGTGAGTTGATGGACAGATAATTAATCGGCGGCTACTCTGACAATTAATTAACAGCTCTCCTCATTTTTCACAGAAAGTATTCCCCAAATATTCTCTGGAGCCAGCTGCTCCAATGTGAATGTGATTGTCAGAGATTTGCTGCTTTATCTTGTCGTGTATGAAATTAGTTAATATTTCCCAACCTCTTATTTGATCCAGACACGTTCGGGCACCTCAACAGAGATCTTCCTAATCTGGTTGCAATGAGTTACATTACTGTGATGTCCTAATTTTGACCTCCAATGGACACATTTACATACTTTGCCGCATGAGGAAGTATGTAATCGCAGACAGAAGGTTACACAACAACAAAACACACGCACACACACACCTGTATCCTTGTCCACACGCACTTAAACACTACACGGACACTACATGCATGTATACACACACACAGGTTAGCGATGAGTTATGAGTTGGTGCGTGTTATGTGACCTGGATTTCAGAAGCTAGCGTGAAAGCCGCAGCGAGAGCTCACGCGAGCACAGAACATGCTGCAGGGATGCCTTACTCACACACAGACACACACACACACACAGAAATAAGTGACACACACTCTGTTTAATGTGCCTAATGAAAAGTGCAGAAAGGAGTTGCTTTGTCTGATTCGTCTGGAAACAGGCCGATGTCGCTGTGTGTGTGATCTCCTGACCCACATTCGTCGTCACAGTTCGGGAGTTTCAAACCCGCTGAGGACCCCGTAGTTACTCACCCCGCTCGGTATCGCATAATGAGATTAACGTAACTCTCTTAACCTGCCGCTCAATAACACTGATATGCAAACACAGACACACGTCTCTCTATCCGATTCTTGCTCTCTGTCTGTCTTTGTCGGCGTTTCCCTGCAGTTTCTCCTATCTGTAAAAAAAATAGGGTGCAGAAATGCCCCTCGGGGTGGGATGAGTGTTCGTTGCCAAATCCTAAACCGTGATGACATGTGAAAGGTGTCATACACCCCAGTGATAAAAGGGGGCTGTAGGGCACAGAAGGCAGAAATTGAGTTAAAGCTTAAGAGTGCAGTTACTCGGGAAAGCAAATGTATTACACATTACTCATAACTTTTTTATAAAAGCACAGAATTACTTATTCATTCTCTGAGTAACTGTACCTGTTAATAGACTCTCCCCAGGCGCATTAAATGACTTTGCTGATGTTGATGATTCTCATGGATATCAGGAGAGGTCACGTAAAGGTTGTGCAAAGGTAGATGAAAAGGCACGCTTGATCATTCTTTTCTAGCCATCTTGTGTGTTCCAGACAAATGTAGTGTGATGAGCATGTTGCTTCATTCCTTCATTTAACAAATGATCAGTGGTAACAGAAACAAAAATACAAGGTACAAGATGCACTTTTGGAGGAGTACAGTACAACACATTTGATCTGAAGGGTCTGATCACTCAGAACAGCCCCTTCAGTGTTCCCTATCCCTAATCTGACTTGTGGAGGTCTGCCAGTTCTGATCCGAGGTCAGCGAGGAAAGCTGCAGGTGCGTTCAGCACTCTGTGATACTGTATCTTACGCTGAACAGAGCGCTGCAGAATATATAGGTCACTGTGCCCACAGCGCTCTCTCTCTCTCTCGCTCTAACTCTATCTTCATCTCTCTCGCTCGTTCTCCTCACTGTGGCTGCTGCTAATATGTGAAGTCAGATGAAGAGGCTTGTCCCCCTGGCTCTCCTCCTGAATCATGCAAAGCAGCTTCAGACATCAGAGGGCTTTACAGGAAGGCCGCTCCATGGCCAATATGTACGTGTGTGCATGTGTGTGTGTGTGTGTGTTCGTGTAAAAGTGTGTAAGAAGTGTGTTCACATGAGCAAAACAGGTTGTTAATGGAGCAATTTTAGAGAGAAGAAACAGAAAAGGATGAAAGGGAAGAAGCGGAGCGCGTGTCGGAGAGAGAAAGCACTGTCAACAAATCCCATAAAAAGACACAATCAGAGGAGGTGGGGGGAATTAGGTGAAGAAACGAGGGAGCAGGAAAGGAGCTGATTGGCCGGGAAGAACACTGGAAACAGGGCTGGGCTAACGAAGCTGATGCAGGGCAGGTGTGGAGGGAAGAGCAGGCTGGGGAGGAGCACAGAAACACAAGAAAACAGGAAGGAAACAGAGGAAAAATACGCCCCACAAACCCAGAAAACATATCAATAGAAGGAGGCAAAATTTACAGGACCATGACAACATTAGGAGGAATGTTTCCAATACTTCCAACCTGGTTATATCTGAACATTGGAGGCACCCAACATGACAATAGCAGAGCACTAACACCCTCCTTTTCTTTCTTTGTTGCTGTTGTAGCTGTCTGTTGTTCCCAAGCAACTGATCATCTCTCAGCGCTTGCCTTTCATGTGCACTCAGCATACGCGGCATCAGCTTCTCATGCTAACATAAGCACATGTCGCTAACCGCGTACGGATGGCAGTTTCCTGGCCGATGCTGTGCTTGTGACCTTAGGTCTTGCTTAACTACAGTCTATGTAAACTCATAAATCATAAACTCCACAGCCTGTGCGCTGTGGAGTTTATGAATAATTGCTAAATACCTGCAAGTGCACTGAATGTGTATTAATTCACAGCTGAAAATAGTCCTGTTGGAATAATGTAGGCTTAAAACTGCAGTGCACATTGTCATTTTAGTCATTTTTGTGTTTTTGTTTATGAATGTTGACACCTTCAGTAGGCCAAATGCAAAGGCTTGGGGTTGACTGGTACAGATGAGACAGTGAAATTCAAAATGATTGACTGACGGACTAGTGCTTTGTTGACTGACTTATCCTTAAAATATAAAAGACTTCCTCTCCCTCACAATAGATCCCAGTGTGAGATATACTCCTGAAGTCAAATCAGAGTTGAACTGAGCTCTACTTCTACATTACTCTCATTCTGTCTCTCTTTCTGTCTCTCTGTCTGTTAGTCTCTCTCTGTCTCTCTGTCTTTCTCTCTCTCTCTCTCTCTCTCTCTCTCTCTCTCTCTCCCCTCTCTCTCTGTTTTCTCTCACTGTTTCCACCTCTTTTTCTTTCTGTTCCCCACTCCGATAATGAATTATTGAGCACGAAGTATCCTATTTTTGACTCTCTGGATAGTCGTAGTTTAGTGTGTGTGTGTGTGTGTGTGTGTGTGTGTGTGTGTTTGTGTGTGTGTGTGTGCTTCACATATAGTACAGTGTGTGTATGTGTGTTAAAAACCCACCAGAGGGCAATGGAAGAGGAAGACGGAGACGTTTGCAAAAACCTGTATTTCTTCCACTCCAGCTGCTATTTATTTCAGTCCCTGACATACTTTTTCACTTCACAGAGTCCCCTTCGCTCTGAATCATCTCCATTTGGGTTGTCCCCAAGTGGTTCGCCCTAAACATCTCTGCTTTATCTCCTGTTAGAGGCCTTTATATTTTAAAGCAGCTTTGGCATTAGAAGCCATTGTAAAACCCAGAACCGTAGCTCAGGCATTTATTTGATTTAATCTTACATTCAATTTTTTCCCCCAATTTTTTACATATCATCAGGGACATTTTTAGTGTGAGAGATGAACGCTGATGATGTCACACATGGATGACAGAAAGCCTATGTGACAAACTGGTGGCAGAGAGTTTAAAAGCAACGGGAATGCCCGAGTAAAGGCATGTTCGAATGAAGACATGCTGTTGAATTTAATTATGGGAAATGAAGGAGCCAGTGTGTTTCACTCAAGATTGCATTGATTTTTAGCATCTTTTTTTTAAATTTTTTTTTTTATGTGTCTCTTGCAAATACCCCAAAATGTATGAAAATATAATACTAAATACCTTTAAAGGTCTAATACGTCGCTCTCTGACTCCTTCCCAAAGGTTATAGGAGAAGATGACCAAATGAAAGTGAACAACTTAACAAAATATTTTACAAAGGTATAGTTGTTCTTGAAATATATAATGAAGAAATGTCACATATGATATCTTTTTAATATAAAACTTACATACCTATACCCTCCTGATAATAAAATAATACTAAACTAACAAAATAAACTAAAGTTATATGCAGAATGAAGCTATAAGTAACATACTTACAGTTTTACCCAATTATTATAACACGTTACTAGAAGCTAAAGCTTAGTCTCTCAAAAATCAAAACACAAAACAGAATACAATCAACCATTTTGTCACCACAGCCAAACTATGAATATGTCTTACAGACCATCAATGTCAACACTGTTGTGATTATTGTTCACATGGTTTAGCTTCATGAAGCATGTCACATCTTCAAATGTACACATTGCATAGAAATTGTTTCCTTTTTTCTATGTTCAGGTTGCAATTTTGTGGCACATACAATAAAGAGACTGTTGCAATATTACAATACACTACTCTAAATATATAATATAAATATAACATTGACACAATCATTGCTTTTATATAGGATACAATGTGCATTTGTTTTCCCAGTGAGCTGGAATTGGGCAAAACTCACAACCCAGAGTCATACTGTAAACCTACTGTAACAAACTGAGTAACAACCAACAGTACATCAGTTTGACAGTAAGCCGAGTGAAATGGGACGTGTCAAGGTGAATTTTGACCCAAGCGGCCATATCAGTCATCCCTCCTCTATCCTTCTTCCCTTCAACACATGCGCTGTGGTTATCTTCTATCACCACTATAATTTATCCTGGATTGCGAAGGCATGCTCGAGTCTCTGATTGAAATGGCTCTCAGTAAGCCTTCAATTACAGGCGTTTGGGTCTCAGATTGAGCCATTAAGGCGTTAAGTGAGTCTGCATGAGTGAGCGTGGAGGGATCTCTTGTAAACAGAGAGAGATAGACCAAAAAGACTTGAAGTGGAAAAAAAAACAAGCTGTAGGGACACATCTAAGCAGAATCCGGCAATAATGAGTAAAGTAAAAAAATAAAAAATGGAAGGAAGGAAAAGGAGGTTGAAATGCGGTAAGTGAAGTGAGAGGCATGCAGAAGACAGAGCGGTAAATTAATGAAGAGTGGGATGATATGAGAGATCTAGAGAGAAACGAGAGGCGAATGACAGAGGGGAGGGGGAAGGGATGAAAGAGGAGTGACGTACAAAGGGAAAGAGAGATGAGGGAGACAGAAGTGATGTTCGAGACATGGAGGCATGCAGAGAGCGAGCGAGAGAGATTTAATAGGATGAGAAAGTAAAGAAATAAGGGGAGAGAGTAAAGCCTGATATAAAAACTAACGCACTCGGATATCATTGGAGGGACTTTCCGTCTCTTCTTTTCTCACAGATGCAGAAGTGCGCCCCCGTCAAGCTGTAATGCAGCCAATTTCCGAGTGCCTGTGCATGCGTACAGCTGTTCGAGCCATGACTAACAGGCACGTTAATGCGTGTCATCACTCGGACAAGCGTGTCTCCAGTGCACATCAGCGCGCACGTTAAAAAGGACATAACCGTACACACGTTAACACACGATACAAAGATGTAAACGTTGGCAGTGACCTCGACTCTGCATGAAAGACTAGCAGCAAGAAAGATGAATAAACTAAACCAGCATTAACTGATTTTTAGGGCAACTCTAAACAAGCTGATTGACTTAAAGGAGCAATTCGTAAGATATGCCGAGAATTTTTATCCAAAAAAGACACATTATCAACAGAGTGTGAGGAAACAATGGTGGTGAAGTTTTGTCTTGCAGAGATATGTGCTGAAGTTAGCATTATAACCAGCTAGCTGGAAGCCCCCTGCAGATTCAGCTGGAAAGATACATTTACAAAGTACGGTTTCATTGTCGCTCCACTGCAGTTTCCACAAGATGGCCACTGCTGTTGGCCCCCCTATATAATCTTATATATGTCTAATTGTAGTCTGGATCAACCTGCCAGTATGTTGATCAAGTACCACGTTTATAAAAAGGTGAAGACAAAGAGTCAAGTGGAGAGGCCACAGGGAGGACGGCGAACCATGCATGAGTTATGCTGTCTCTAATGGAGGACGAGGGGTAATTGGCTCATTTCATCACAGATGAGTGAGTGGGGAAAGGTTAGTGTCCTGATGGGACGGACCTTCATCAACAGTTAACAGACAAGAGTGTGTACAAGACGAAAAGACGCAGGAAGAGGGCACACGCGCAGCATGTAGTCAGCCATTTTACTTGCGGCAAGGTTATCATCATCAAACAAAAACTGAACTCAAAAATGTGTGAAAAAACATTTTGGCTAATTGAAACAGAAATGGGTGGCGTGGGAAAAGGTTTTTAAGCGAGGAGAGAAACATCATCAGGAAACAAATGAGCCCCCTCTGGAAACTTACTCACACCAAACTGAATTAAAAACAAAATTAGAAAAATGAAATATTAATTAAAACCAATACAAAACAATAACAAGACGTGCTGTGAGTTTGTGAACGCAACAGCCCTGTGCAGTGCAGGACGTCATTACTGGAGTGAAATAGATTTATTTAAGAGCAGGATGTCTGAGCGCCCACAGCGCGGCCCTCTGCCACTCTCGACAGACGTCCGACACATCTGTTACAGCAACACACACGCGGAGGCTGGCTGTGTGAGCCTAAGCTGACAAATTAACAACCCAGTATTGCAAAGGCCGTGATTTCTATTCTTAGACGAGTTGATTTTGCTGGAATGAATGAACTATGCTGAAATAGAACGGCAATTATCTCCTGTCCTGGTGTGTGTGTGTGTGTGTGTGTTTGCTGGCGATAGTCGTAGCAGCATGTGTGTACGTGCCGGACATAACTACACACCAAGCTGCTTTCCCCTGTCATGTCCTGCCAGATCCAATCTGTTACTCTCTGTTCTTCTTCTCTGCTTCCGTCCTTCTTCTTCTTCTTCTTCTTCTTCTTCTTCTTCTTCTCCCCTCCAACAGCCGGGTTCCCCACCCGTCTTGTCCCCCCCTGCTCTCCTGTTTCCATGGCGATTGGATGACATAGATGAGATTGGGGTCGAGTTAGATGCTCTGTATTCTCAGTGTGGATTTGTGTGGATTTTTCGTCATGTTGCATCATAATTAGCCTGTTCTTGCTAAAAATGGAAAGATCCTGCAATGTTGGCATCCTTTTATTTTTTTTTTGCCATGGCACACAATGCCATGTAACAGTAGCATAATACACAATGCAATAAAGTCCATCTTAATGCAATACAGCACAGCACGTCTTTTAGTTTCAGTGCGTAGGTGTGATATATTTCATGGAAACATCACTTTAAAACAACTACAAAGGCACTCAGTAGAGTGCATACCTCAGCTAAGACCCGACAGTGCCCTTTAAGTCAATCAAGCCTGTTCCTATAATCAAGTAAACATATTTAAATCCGCTAGATACAGATTTGTATTTGGAGCTGCATCAAGTTGCACTCACCTATACACACCAGCCACCTTAAAAAAGCCAGATTTTTTCAACAAAATCCACATTTTATTCTCTATAATCTAGAGATGTGTGAAAGAAAACCTGTCTTCGTCCCTTTATCAGGATCTATAACCAGAAGTTAATGGGGGCTAATCGAATAAAACACTTTAAACAGTCTTTAAAGAAGATCAAAACATGGACAAAAGCCACTAAATCTAATTACTTTAACAAGGCAGATTTCCACAGATATTTATTCCCTTTTTTCGTGGACGTTGTTGCCATCAGGAGCTCCTGTTTTGTGTTCCATCGCTGTCAGATCCAATTAGTGCTTCCTCAAGTGTGACTGCAACAAGTTCAGGTGTTTCCACAGGATTATTTAAAGCCATGGCAGGGAATTGAAGGAAATCACTAACTGATGGGTGCTGAGGTAAAAGTGTGGCGCACAAAAACAACCAAATTACAACATGTCGTTACAATAAAACCGTCTGTCTTTGTCGTTCCTCCAGGTGTTGTACTTGCAGCAGGCCGAGGTCACCAGGGAGCGGGTGTACGCCATGCACCAGTCCAGCATCGACGGGGTGGAGGACATGTCGGCGCTGGCTGAGCTGCACGAGGCCGCCATCATGCACAACCTGTACCAGCGCTACCACAAGGATAACATCTACGTGAGTGCATGTAGACGGACATGTGTGTCTGAGTGTGTGTAGGATGTGTGTGGCCAAGTGGTGCCAATACATTACGTTAATCTTGCGTTTATCCCCCCACCTTCTCCTTTTCCAGTAATCTTTGCATGCGTGAGGCTTTTAGTGGGAAACACAAATCATCTTATCAGACCCATCTGCTCTAAGTGGAATAGGTGGGGAGAGAGAGAGAGAGAGAGAGAGAGAGAGAGAGAGAGAGAGAGAGAGAGAGGCGAGAGATGAAAAGGGTGAGGTGAACTGCAAACAAATTGATTTCCACTTCTTTAAAATTGTAGTTGTTACACACTCCCTGAGCAGCTGGTTTGTCAGAACAACAAACGGCATTTTGGTTGCGAGATGTGGACGCAGCCCACTTGGAGGTAGGGCGAGCGTGCTTTTGCCGCACTCTGGAGAAGGTCCAGCTCGGTCGCCGCTCAGCTCGACTGGGCGTGACCAAAAGAGCCACTGGACAAAAGACGGCGTCAAACACATGCATGAATTGTTTTGCTTACAGGCATGAATGCGCATCTGTACAGTAAATCTGATACAGCGTAAGCATCAAAATGCTCTTCTGCCTTGCTCAGATCCCATAATTGTCTCAGTAATCATAAGAGAAATTATTGCTGTGTTAATCTGTGTGTGTGTGTGTGTGTGTGTGTGTGTATGTGTAATGAATAGGTACGTCAGCTGATATCTATAAAACTCCATTTCATCTCGCCCGTGACCACTGAACAGACGATAATCTGTGCTTTTTAAAATGGATGAGATCAATTAATTATGATCATGGCCAAAAAAAACGACCACATCATGATGACGTTTATGATGAGTTGAAAACCCAGGGATTATCAGACGGCGGACCAATGGCAGCGTCCCTGGGTGTGACCTAATCTCGATGATGAAATATTGTCCATACATGGATTTCCCTTAAGCTGATCATAAGAATTTACCCTGAGTGAGGTCAGCTTTCTGTGTCACTGTGTTCATGATTTTATGTCCGTCGGCACAGTTTCACACGTGTGTGGAACGCAAAGTGCACGGACGGGGGGTAATGTGACACGATGGAGGGCACGCTGACCTGAAGTTTTCTAATGCGGAAGGGCAGAAAGCAGAGCGGAAATCGTCCTCCCTCCGCCATCGTGACACCAATTTGACCTCACCTTTCAAATAAAAATCTGGTGATTTGTCACATGTCGCTCCCGCTGTATGATCTCCACCCTGCTGTGTTCTCTTATCCTCCTGTCCAGATTAATATCAACACAAGGCTGCTTCAGAATGTCACCTATATTTACTGTGTGTGTTCCTGAGAGCTTGTCATTTGCAGATATGTGTCAGTGTGTTAAAGTGTTAGAGTGAGAAGAAAAGAAGAAAAAAAAGAAATGGAGACAAATAGCTCATCAATGATACAGACACAGAGCCTGAAACGTCCCCCCTCCTTTTTCAGACTAATATTGGCAGCATCCTGGCAGCTGTCAACCCCTACAAGCAGATCTCGGGCATGTACGACCCAGAGAGGGTGGAGCTGTACTCCAAGCACCACATAGGGGAGCTCCCTCCGCACATCTTCGCCGTGGCGAACGAATGCTACCGCTGCATCTGGAAGCGCCACGACAGTCAGTGCGTCCTCATCAGGTGAGTTTCAACCGTGGAGAATTAAACAGATTTACCTCTAATTCAGTCCAAGCCGTCAATCCATCCATCTATCCACTTTTTTTTTTTTTAATCCTCTGTCACAGGGGGGCTGCAGTCAATCCCAGCATGCAGTAGACGAAGAGGGTATTTCCGTTTTTAGAAACAATTCCAACTGTCCTACTCACCCGCTGTCGCACATGCATTTTTTTTATCTCTTTGAATTCAGAGTTCCCATATGAAGCTTTAGAGTCATAAGATAGTTAGTTAGCTTAGCATAAAGACACATAGGCTAGTATTCTTGTTAGTATTCTTAATGGTCTCTATCAGCAGTTTGCACATGGAGCCGTGCACAGACAAGTAGAGAATGACAGCAGTTAAAATGATTGTGAAAATCAGTCATATTGTCGGGCTTATTGATTTCAGTGGTTGATTGACAGAGCAAAGATCAAGTTCAAAGAATCAACCTTCAGTTGAATGTTTGTCAGGTGAAGGACGAGAGGACTGAAAAGACGGTTGCCTCTTCCTCGGTGGTCGTGTGGCATGTGGCGCGGCGTCCCTCTACCAAATAAATGAATCCAGTGGGTGAAGCTGGCAAACTCAGAAATTACATCATGCTTTCAATTACACTCAGGCGTCGTCTCACTCAGTATCCTGATTGAGATAGACCGGGAGTTAATGCAATATCTGGGAAGCCTTCAAACCAATATCAATTAAACGACCAGACGAGTTTGAGATACGGGAATGTCACAGAAGGTCACAGTGTGCTAAATTAAATTGGGTTGTGTTTGTGTCCGTGTGTTTGTGTGTGTGTGTGTGTGTGTGTGTGTGTATTCCAGTGGTGAATCAGGGGCAGGGAAGACGGAGAGCACTAAACTGTTGCTTCAGTTCCTGTCGGTGATGAGCCAGAACTCAGCCGGGACCGCTCCGTCGGAGAAGAGTACACGAGTGGAGCAGGCCATCGTGCAGAGCAGGTGAGGAGAATGAAGAAGGGACGCTTTTGTGGTTGCTTAATATAGAAAGGAATATGTATTTATATTACTGCCACAGCTGTTTTTAAACTATTTTAAGTACAAAAGCACACGTTTACTTCAAAAATAAGTAAAAACTATAATAAAAACAAGATGTTTTTTTGCCCTAACATGTGAAAATAACCAAATAACAAAAAATCACCTCATGTAATCACCTCACTGAAATGATCTGCTACTTGTTAGGTGAACTTGTTTTATTACATATTTTGATTAGAAATGTTGAGATTTTCAGTTTCTGAAGCTCAAGTCTCAAGTCTTTAATCTCTCTGAACACTGACTAGGATTGACCGAATGATTATGTTCACAATTGGTTAACCTGCTGACCCTGCGTAATTGATAGAAATTCAACATGGTTTCATGACACATCTGCTGATGAAATGGTCCAAAACCCAAAGATTTTTTGTTCTACAGCATCAAATTCTCAAATTGGGCGGCTGGTACTGACATCTTCATCATTTTTTTGTTATTTTGAAGATCTTCATCTTCAAAATGACAAGAAAAAATACAGGGCTAATTTTTCACACTGATGCACCTAATAATATATTTTAATGTAATTATTTTAACACATAAAGTAAATTGTAAAAAGGAAGTGGTACAAATGCATGTTTTTCTTCATCTGAATCACGTACAACAGGAAATTGCAATAATCTTAATTGTTTAAAAAATAAATGAATAAACCTCGAATGGAAATGTTAGATTGTGGAGCCTTTAGGGAGTCACAGCATTTAAGCCCAGATCTCAAGTCTCAAGTGTTCAGCTCTGATTAAGTGCCAGAGGACAAGCCCCTGGTACTATAGGAGAGCTCAGTAATCAGTGTTTGAACTGGGCTGTCAACATGAAGCAGGAAAAAAGGGCAGGCTCAGAGGCTTTTTTTGATGGATATATAAAGGTCAGTGATACAACATTACTGACTCTCGCTCTCTTTGCAGTCCGATCATGGAGGCGTTCGGTAATGCGAAGACTGTTTACAACAACAACTCCAGCCGCTTTGGGAAATTCATCCAACTTCACTTCTCTGAGGGCGGAAACATCCAGGGAGGCTGCGTCTTTGACTGTATCCTTGTATTTATATATTAAAGTATATTTATATCAAATGTACCAGCATCTGTATGTGCTTTTATTCTTGTATTATTACTGCAAGTGCTGACTGTGAGCTTTGTTTCCTTGACTCTACCTTTCAGATTTACTGGAGAAGGTAACCAAAGTCCTGAAGTCTACAGCCTGATCCTATCATTTTAAGAATTAATTAGAAGTAATTTGTCAGTTTTGCCCCATGAATTATAATTAAACGTTAATTGTGGCTCTGCTACATTGATTTTTCCTGTAGAACCGAGTGGTACGACAAAACCCCGGAGAACGAAACTACCACATCTTCTACGCTCTGCTGGCGGGAGCTAAAAAGGAGCAGAAAAGTGAGAATCTTTCTTTTATGGGGGCATGATGTGTCTTTTTGAAACAGAATTTACGAAATTATTGCAGCAGTGAGACAAAGCTGGCAACACAAAAACATCTTTTTTGTGTAATTTCACACATTTCTGCAATTTTTCCAGAATATACTGTATCAAAATTTGAGTGCAGTTCTCTCCCAATACAACACTTACAACAATCTGTTTGTTTCCTCTACCAGGTCAATACTTCCTGGAAGACCCCGCCGAATCTTTCCACTACCTCAGCCAATCAGGATGTCTGAAGGACAAGAGTTTGAATGACAAAGAACTGTTTAACAGTGTAATGGTCAGTGTGACGGCATGTCTTCTCCCATGTCATGCCTTTGAGAACTAGACGAGAGTTGTACAAACATTTCTGAAAATAAAATGCATTCATAGATATGTAGCTATAACTGATCTTTCTTTGGTAGTAATCTGAATTGCTAGATCATGGCTGTCCCTGCTGTGCACGTTAAAGTCGCCTTCCTCTCAAAATGTCGTCCATCTAAAAGTTAGATTCTGCCTGGAGAGCAGCTCTGCCTCTTGCAAATGTGTGTAACTGTCACTGAGATAAATTGCTGCCTGAACCTTTGCCTGCAAAATATTTTTTAAAACTGTTAAACACACCTCACCCACCTTATCTCCCCTGTTGCTTGTCTCTGCGTAGGAGGCTCTGAAGGTGTTGGAGTTCACGGAGGATGAGATCAGAGACATGTTTAAACTGCTGTCGGGAGTCTTGCAGCTGGGAAACATCGAGTTCATGACTGCAGGAGGGGCCCAGATCACCACCAAGCAAGGTCAGCTCACATGTGAAGGGAGTCGCGAAAAAGTGAAACTTGGATAGATGCGGTGCGGCGAGTGTAATACATCTCTGCACATCTTTTTCAGTGGTCACTAATGCCAGCGAGCTGCTGGGCCTGGACGCCTTCCAGCTGTCTGAAGCCCTGACTCAGCGCTCCATAATCCTCAGAGGAGAGGAAATCTGCTCACCACTCACTATAGAGCAGGTCGGCACACACACGTACACACACATTTATTCTCCCCCCCTTCTTGATCGATCTCCGATACACTCATACGCTCGTCCGTAACGCTCCCTCGGGGGTTTCCCCTCTCGTCGATACAGGCAGTGGATTCCCGAGACTCCGTTACCATGGCGCTGTATTCCCAGTGCTTCTCCTGGATCATCCTCAAGATCAATCAGAAGATCAAGGGGAAGGAAAACTTCAAATCCATCGGCATCCTCGACATCTTCGGCTTCGAGAACTTTGAGGTCAGAGCTCAGGAGCTGTTTGGCCCGAAGCTGTTTCGCAGACGGGAATGCAGACCTGCTTACAAGGAAATGTGTCTTTGCTTCCAGGTGAATCGGTTCGAGCAGTTTAACATCAACTACGCCAACGAGAAACTTCAGGAGTACTTCAACAAGCACATCTTCTCCCTGGAGCAGCTCGAGTACAACAGGTACATTTTCTACATAAAAGGAACCTGCTGAACAAAGATCAATATGTAACACGTCAGATGATTTGTTAGGGGATTGATTGGAAAATACAGCAGGGAGAAAATAGATAGATTAGGTCCGAAGAGTAATGTGTAATCCAATTCTGTGAACGAAGTTACTAGCTCTTAGAGGTCACAGGTTTGTTCCCTGTGCAGCACTGCAGGTTGTGCAGTAATATAAAGAAAAATAGATACTGTTTACCAGTTTTTTCCGTCTTAATTGTTTGGATTTACTCTCCACAGGGAAGGCGTCCAGTGGGACGCCATCGACTGGATGGACAACGCAGAGTGTCTCGACCTTATAGAGAAGGTAGAAGAGATGTCACATCTTGTATTATAAGTAATATTTGGAGTTGCAATAATATCAGTAGGTGCAGCACATTTGCAAATATTTCAACTCACAGCCCTTTCCATGGGGAACTAAAGCTGTTTACATCACTCCTTCCAAAGCAGCCAGACTTCTTCACCTCTCTGCAGTGATTTCACATGAAAGAACAAGTTAGTTTCTGGCCCACCGCTGCTTCGATTGGTTAGTTTACTTGTGTTATTGCGTGACTTTGGTGAATCCATAGTAACCAATCGATCGAGGCAGCGTAGACCAGAGACCCCCTTGTTTTGTGGAATAGTCTAGTGGCATAGAATGAATCAAAGATGGCTGTGATGGCAAGGTTGGAAAGGGCTGTCTGATGGCAGGTAATAAGCCAAGCTATCCCTTTAACATCCTCTGTGCATCTGGCCGGGGAGTTAAAAAGTTCCAGACTTTTCTCTGTTATTTTTTCTTGTTGAAGTGAGTTAAAATGAAATCTACCTCTCTGTCAGTTAAGAGCTGTGTTGGACTCTTGCCTCAGATGCTCTCTGAAAATCGGCTGATCTAATAACCCTGGACTGAAGTCTTAGGAAAGTGGTGCTGATTTCATAAAAGCTGATGCGATAACGAGCTCTCCATCTCTCTCAGAAACTGGGCTTGTTGGCGCTGGTGAATGAAGAGAGTCGATTCCCCAAAGGGACTGACTTCACTCTGCTGGAGAAGCTGCACAGCAGACACTCTGTGAGTTATTTACACGCAAACTGTATGAATAATTCAAAAAAAATGTGCCGCGCCGGGATTAAATTGTCACATTCTATTTTATTCCTCCTGTAGACAAACCCTTACTATGTCAAACCCAGGCTTGCTGACCATCAGTTTGGCATCAAACATTATGCCGGGGAGGTGAGTTATACATAACTGAATATCATAGCAACAAACTGTATATGGTGTTGCGTGACGTCTAGGAGATTTATGGTGATTCTGTCTGTCGTGGTCAGGTCCTGTATGATGTCAGAGGGATCCTGGAGAAGAACAGGGACACCTTCAGAGACGACATCCTGAACATGCTCAAGGACAGCAGGCAGGACACTCAGACACACTAAATCAATAGTTTGTTGGGGTACAGGGAATGAGATTATATTAACTTGTGGGTCTGTTTCAGTCATTTGACCCCTCACGAAACTGTAAAAAGAGTATAGATAAACTGTTAAAATGCTCCTTTAAACATCTGTATTATTCATGGACAAACTTCAGCTCTTCAGCTGTAGTTGATTTCCGTTTGTGTCATCCATGATGTCTCTGCTTCCCCTCAGACTGGACTTCATCTACGACTTGTTTGAGAAGGTCGGCAGCAGGAACAACGAGGAGAAGATGGGAACCGCCAGGCGTAAACCCACCGTCAGCTCCCAGTTCAGGGTGAGCGACGCAGGCAGTCTGAGATTATTTGATACCTGCAGTAACAAGCTAACGAGAGCTGTAAATGCCAGTATCACAGTGAGCCGAGAAAAGTTATGCTCCTTGTCCGAGATATTCATTTTAGGGTGATTTAACACAGAGAATAGCAAATCTGGAGACCTTGAGAATGTTCCTTTGACAAATAACTTCAGAAACAATTGATAACTTAAATGTATTAGTTATGGTTCATTATTTTTGAATGTTCTGTCTCCTCAGGACTCCCTGCACTCTCTCATGGCCACTCTGAGTGTGTCCAACCCTTTCTTCATCCGCTGCATTAAGCCCAACATGGAAAAGGTTTCTGTCCCAAACCTCCATCAGTTCTTACATTCATGTTGTCTCAGAGACTGATTGAGACCCTCGTAATTACTCACATTTTCAAATGATCTTTGTCATTTACTTGTAGAATCCAAATGTGTTCAGCCCGGAGGTCGTCCTGAACCAGCTCAGGTATTCCGGGATGTTGGAGACGGTGAAGATCCGTCGGGCCGGCTTCCCCGTCCGCAGAACTTTCAAAGATTTCTTCTCTCGGTAAGTCCGTCTCCGAATTTCGAAGCCTTTGAGATATTATTTGCTAAGATCTCTCTTTTGTTGTCTCTAAAACATTGCGCTCTCTCTTTTCTGCTGCTCAGGTATAAGATCATTGTGAAAGAGAAAAAAACAGCAGCAGCGGCGGCTGCGGCAGCGGGAGACGATAAGAAGAGGAGCACAGATCTACTTCTCAAATACGACAAAACCAAGAAAGAGTGGCAGCTCGGAAAGACCAAGGTAAGATCAAGTAGCTTATTACACTGGTGGATTACAACTATGTATATTTGGATGCTGAATCTTCCTGCTCAACCTTCACCTTTGTTCTGAAGGTGTTCATGAAAGAGTCTCTGGAGCAGCGTCTGGAGAAAGACCGGGATGAGGTCCGACGCCAAGCTGCCATGATAATTCGAGCCCACCTGCTCACTTTCTCTGCCAAGTAAGAAACCAAGGAATTGTAGGCATTCTTGTATGAGATTGCACCCCCTCACCCCCCTCATTCACCGTGTTCTGTCAACAGGAAGCACTTCAAGCACGTGCGTGCCAGTGTGGTCACCCTCCAGAAACACCTCAGGAAGCACATCCAGCGCAGGCGCTTCGTGAAGCAGCGCAAGGCGGCGCTGGTGCTGCAGAGGCACAGGCGAGGACAGGTGGCGCGCACTCGGGTTCGGAAAATCAGAGAGGAGAAGAAGAAGAAAATGGATGAGCAGAAGAAGACAGAGGAGGAGGAGGAGAAGAAGGTGGCGGGCGAAGGGGAGCAGGCGGCAGCGGAGGAAGGAGACGAGACAGAGGATCAGCCAGTGAGTTGAAATAAAAACCTCTCCTCTTTGATTCACAGAACAAAGGGTGATATTTTTGTCTTATTTGACACCTTATGAATCTCTCCCGCCCATCTTTCCTCCTCTAGAATGAGACCCGCAGTCTGGAGGAGATCCTGCAGTTGGAGCGAGAGATCGAGCGCTTGCAGAAGAAGAGGGAGGACGAGGTGTCCCAGCTGTGCGAGTCCTCTAAACAGGAGCTGCAGCTTCGCCGGGACGCTGAGCTCAAGCGGATGAAGAAGGAGGCGTCGCGTAAGGCCACGGGGCTCATCGACCTCCTGAACTTCGGGGGCGTCGATCCTTCGCTGGGAGCAGTCGCGGCTAAACCTGCCGCGGAGGCCAAACCTCCGAAAGCCGCGGGCGCCAACAGGAGCGCGTCCAAAGAGGAGGAGGTAGATGAGGGGTTTCATGCCGAGGATGAGTGCATCCCTCTCCCTGACTTCCCTCCACCTGCTGAGACGGACGCTCCTCTGGATCAGGAGATATTCGCTCACCTCCCTCCTCCTCCACCTGCTTTTGCGGAGGGCACAGTGCCTCCTGCGCCACCTCCCCCACCCCCTCTGCCCGCAGACGGCGTGATCGCCGAAGGAATTCCTCCCCCTCCTCCCCTCCCTCCGCCTGGAGATGGCTCCGCGGCGCCTCCTCCTCCCCCTCCCCCTCCTCCACCACCCCCAGCTCCCCCAGGAGAGGAGGGGAAGAAGGAGGGAGCCAAGGCGGAGACGGAGAGGAAGGTGAGCATGGTGGAGAGCCTGGGGGACGGGGAGGAGCCCATCTACAGCATGCCGGCCGACACAGAGTCGGACTACGACCAGGAGGAGGAGGAGGGGTCCGTCAACGCCGGAGACGACAGCTCTGTGTCGGGCAGCAACCGAGGGAGCACCACCGTGACGGACGAGGAGCACCCGAGGAAGTCTACCTGCACCAACGCCAGCATCGAGTCCTACAGAGGCAGCTCCGACTCTGTGAGGACACACACTCACACGCACCTGCGCACGCGTGCACGCAGATATGTATGAGCAGCAGTGGAACTGCTTTTAAAAAAAAATTGCCAGTATTGTTGGAAAAAGTCTGATCATGTGAGAGAACTAAAGAAACACTCTCGTTTGTTGGTTGTTGTATGAAATAATAATACATGTTTTTGGGTGATGTTGCAGTATGCAGACAGTGACGATGAGCACGACGGCATGATGGACACTGATGAAGAAGTGCATAACGGCAGGGTGACCTTGCTCAACGGAAATGGACCACCATATTTCCACGGCTACCTCTACATGAAGGGTGGGGTTTTATTTTGAAGCGAAACCATCGCCACCTTTTGGAGTGTTTTGACGTGACAGTGATTCATTACTCTCTGCTCCCTTTCAGCTGGCCTGATGATACCATGGAGGAGGCGTTGGTGCGTGCTGAAGGATGAAACCTTCATGTGGTTCCGGTCCAAACAGGAGTCCCTCAAGTCTGGCTGGCTCTACAAGAAGGGAGGAGGCCTCTCCACCCTCTCACGGAGGTTGTTGTAGTTATTACTGAGCGTAGCTGCATGCTAATACCGCATCTCCCTGCACCGTTTTGATGAGAAAACTCAAAAGGAAGATGAAAAAAATGGTTGAATGATTATGAAGTTGAACCATAAGATCCTACAAACCTGTCAAATCAGTTAATGCACATTTATCGCACTAAAAGCACGGCTTTGCTGAACAATAATGACACTCTGCATGAGAGCAGTTTGGCTGCTGGATGCATGGTGGCTTGATTACAGCTGAATGACCATCCATCTCTGAGGAATAAGCCCCTGTGTCCTGTCGAGGTGTTCATGTTTGTCTAACTCGATGTTTTGAACCCTCTGCAGTGCTTGAAGACATCACTGTCCTTCTCAACTGCTGGAGAATTTACTGAGAGTTTACTTTCTCGACTCTTATAATCTACTTCAAAGCAAAACTGCTGATCTTTTGAAATATATTTAGAGTTTCTTTTCCAAAAAGTGGGACATTGTTCTATGCTTGGTTTGGTTTTATTGTATAACAAAACGAGACAAATATAACATACTGTTAAAATATTCACAAAACCCCCCCCAAAAAATGAAAGAATATCAAAGCAAAAGACACAAATTAAATCCACCGTGAGAGCTGGATGCGCAGAAAGAATCATATAAAATCCAGTAAGACGAAGTATTAGACACCATGCAGCACAAACAATATGCATAAAATTGAAATGTAAAAATACAATCTGAAAAGCTAATATTATTTGCACAAAGGCAAACTAGATATACAGTTATTTAATATTTTCTTCCGCTCTTGTCAGAGGTTTTCTATACAAAGGAGCTATTTCACTTGGTGTTCCATATCTAGGGTGGGCCGTCTTTGCCTTTGTTTTCATTGTGTCCCGTTCTACCTCAGGAACTGGAAGATGCGCTGGTTTGTGCTGAGGGACAGCAAGCTGATGTACTACGACAACGACAGCGAGGAGAAGCTGAAGGGAACCATCGACATCCGGGCTGCCAAGTAAGATTTATACAAAGCTCCAGAGCCGGAAAACACACTCAATCCATTCTTCGCTGTTTCTCTGTTTCTCTAGTAAACACCTGCATCTCTCAGACACGTGCGCTGTTTGTGTTTTTGCAGGGAGATCGTGGATAATCACGAAAAGGAGAACGCTCTGAACATCGTGACAGACGAGAGGACCTATCAGGTGTTTGCTGAGTCGCCAGAGGATGCAAGGTGAGGTGGACGGTAGACGGCAACGAGTTCCTGCTTTTATCCGAGTGGATTCTTGTGTTCCCCTAACATCTGTCTATCTGTGCAGCGGGTGGTTTAAAATGCTCAGTAAGGTGCGTGTGTGCACACCTGAGCAGCTGCTGGAGATGTCCCACGAGCAGGCCAACCCAAAGAACGCTGTGGTCAGTCTCTAAACACAAGACGACAGTCACTTTTTACGTGTTTGAGTTACTCACATTTTTAGAAGTTCTACTGCACCATTAGTTTGTGTTTTCAATTGTTCTCTTCCTCACCTTGTTTGTCATTCAGGGAACTCTTGACGTGGGGCTGATCGACTCTGTTTGTGCTTCAGACAACCCCGATCGGTAAGAGAGAGAAAAGAAAGGCAGACTCACGCTATCAAGAAGCATTTTGTTCTTTGTTCATGTTTTTCAAAATGAGCTGAAGATAACAAGCCTTTGGTTTTAATGACAGTTACTCTTCCTGCATGCCATCTCTATCTTTGTATACTTAAGTATGTGATGTTGTTTTTTTTCTTGATTTACCAGTCTATCATGTGATCTTTACAGGCCGAACTCGTTTGTCATCATCACGGCCAACCGTGTGATCCACTGCAACAGTGACACGCCGGAGGAGATGCATCACTGGATCAGCCTGCTGCAGAAACCAAAAGGAGACGCCAGGATCGACGGGCAGGAGTTCCTTGTCAGGGGTGAGTTCTGGGGGGATACTTATAAAACTTTGCATGCACAATTACAGGGTTACATTTCAATTTAGCAATGTTGTAAAAGAGTAAACAAAAGTCATACTTGTGTAAAAAATGTCATGTTAAACTTTAACTTTGGTAACAGTGAAAGTCATCCCTACAAATACTGAAGTGCTTGAGTAAAAGTCTCCCAGAAAAAATATCTGATATTAGAATGAAAATTACATTTTGCCTGAGATCATTAAATTGTTCTTAACCCTTGTGTTACTGTAATAAAACATCTCAATCTCCCTTCCGTCTTTTCCCGCCTTGTCGTCTGTCAGGCTGGCTCCAGAAGGAGATGAAGACGAACGCCAAGAGCACCTCGCTGAAGCTGAAGAAGCGCTGGTTCGTTTTGACCCACAACTCTCTGGATTACTACAAGAGCTCCGAGAAGAACTCCTCCAAGATGGGAACTCTGGTCCTCAACTCCCTCTGCTCCATCATTCAGCCGGACGAGCGAGTGCACAGGGAGACAGGTGAGGGGAGAGAAACGGCCGGGAAAAGGCAGAAAGGGCAAACGTAATGAGGGATTAGACGTGTGAGGTTAGCGACCAGATGTAAAGGGAGGATTGTAGTTTCATTATATGGGTTGAAACGTGTATTATTAACTGGATTCTGTTGGACTAAGTGAAGGATTATGATTAAATCTTCCCTTAATGGTGATATTTTTTTTAATCTGGAACTAACAGATGCTGTTATAAATGCTTTCTCAGGTTACTGGAACATCATGGTTTACGGGAGGAAGCATTCCTACCGCCTCTACACTAAGCAGCTGAACGAGGCCATGAGGTGGACGGCTGCCATTCAGGGAGTCATAGACAGCAAGACTCCCATCGAGACTCCGACTCTGCAGCTCATCAGAGACATCAAGGTGAAACACGCAACGAGAGAAAGGGTTACAGTGAAATCCTCACATAAAGTTATTAACATAAAGTCACTCACTGAGTTGAATCTCTTTGTGTCCCCCTCAGGAGAACAGTGTGAACCCAGACATCGTGGAGCAAATGTACAGGAGGAACCCCATCCTCAGATACACTCAGCATCCTCTGCACGCCCCTCTGCTGCCGCTCCCTTATGGAGAGGTCACCAGCTGTGAGTAACACTTGAGCTTATCCAGCGGGCCGCCTGTTAATCATTTGCATCTGGCGTCTGGACACTCCTTCAGTATGATTAAAAACTTGACATGGCTATTTTTTTCACCTTAAATGTCTTCAGAAACACATTTAGCAGAAGTGACCAAACAAGTCACTGTGTTGGTCGGGTTAGAAATCCAGGAGTAGCAGCTAACAAGCAGCGTTCTTCATACGATCAGGAACAGTCAGTGAGTGTTGTCAGTGTGTGGTTGTGGGAGGGCCCCTGTGGACACATACAACGGGGAAAAACATAAATATATCATACACAAATCGACTAATTTCCAGATGAAACATAGGTAAATGGGAAGAAAGGCGGGAAAAGCACGAAGAGAGGAAGTGAAAATCAAAACATGTCACGTGAGAAGAGGAAATAACTCAGCCAAAAACCTAAACCATGACAGAAATATCTGCTTTTATGGCCAAAACACAACTGGAACAGACCAGACGACCGGCTACAAACGACCCTGGCGCCTTGGCTGCACATTGGCATCATCTTTGCTTTTTCATAGCTGTTTTTTGCTGCCAACTTGAGCATCATCTGCATAGCTTCATATTGTTTCTTTTTCTGCTCCACTTAGCATTTCTCTGTCTTTGTTCACCCTTTTCTTTTTCTTTTTTTTTTTATCTTTGTGTGTGCAGTACAAAGGCAGCAGGGCTATGCCAGTCTGCAGGATGAGGCGGTGCGAGTTTTCAACTCACTGCAGGAGATGGAGACTCTGGCAGACACGGTGCCCATCATCCAGGGCATCCTGCAGACCTGCCAGGACCTGCGCCCGCTCAGGGATGAGGTACTTTATTTTAGCATTCATTTTGTTTTGTTTCTCTGCTGAATAATTGCCTGCCAATTTCAGGGACTTCTTGAGTCTCTGCTTTTTTCACCATAAAATATAAGAGAATCATGTTTCGACGTGTTTATGTTGAATAAAACCTCTCTAATCGCTTCCGTATTCCTGTTTTCTCAGGTATACTGTCAGGTGATCAAGCAGACCAATCATGTGCCTCAGCCTAACAGCCCAGCCAATCGGGCGCACTGGCATCTGCTCACCTGCATGAGTTGCACCTTCCTGCCCAGTCGAGCCATCCTCAGATACCTCCGCTTCCACCTCAAGAGGTGTGTGTGCATTTGTGTTTGATCGAGGACTATGCTTATGTGACATACCGCTTGTGGATTTCACATGTAATAACTGTCTCATGTGATCTGACTCAGGGTACGTGAGCGCTACCCCGGCACTGATATCGAGCGCTACGCCAGCTTCATCGGGGAATCCCTGAAGAAGACCAAGACTCGTGAGTTTGTTCCCTCCCAGGAGGAGATCGCCGCCCTGCTGGTGAGACAGGAGATGAGCACCACCGTGTACTGCCACGGAGGAGGCTCCTGCAAGATCTCCATCAATTCACACACCACAGCTGGAGAGGTATGTCAACAACATCATCAACAAACATATGAGTCAAGAGCCAACGGTTGAGTCGCTGTGTGCGATAAGAAACTGATCTGCGTTTTCTGCGCTGCTGCTGCTGCAGGTTGTGGAGAAGCTGATCAGAGGTTTGGCCATGGAGGAGAGCAAGAACCTGTTTTCTCTGTTCGAGCATAATTCCTTCACAGACCGAGCTTTGGAGAGCAGAGTGATTGTGGCAGACGTCCTGGCCAAGTTTGAAAGGTATCTAAGAACAATATGTAACTGTTTTCCTGAGGGATTAATGTAATATTTATATTTGCACATACTGCAATTGCTTGAGGGTGTAAATACTGGTGGAGATAGAGCTGACTAATTATGACGTTAATGTTGCGTTTGTTTTCGATCTGGGTGTGGTAACTCACCCTGAGTCTGCTTTATCGTTTTTTCCAGACTGGCGGGCAGCGAGGAAGAGGAGGAGGAAGGGGAATGGAAACTCTACTTCAAGCTCTACTGCTTCTTGGATGTGGAGAGCATGCCAAAAGAGGGAGTGGAGTTTGCTTTCATGTTTGAGCAGGTGAGAGGAAAGCAATAGTGTTGGCCGTTTTTTGGTTGATTGTAAATTAGTTTGGCCTAGTTTGATTACTGACTATGAAGACTATTTTTATCTTCTGACTCCTGTGAGGTAATTTAGTAAGATGATTAATTGTCACTTTCTTCTCTTTCTCAGGCCCACGAGTCTCTGATAAGCGGTCACTTCCCGGGCTCAGAGGAGACTTTGCAGCACTTGGCCGCTCTACGCCTCCAGTATCTCCACGGTGACGGGGCAGGTCGGGCCGGCTGGAGCCTCGGAACCGTATATCCAATCGGACGCCTCCGCAATCGCATCCTCCACTCCACCAAGCCGGGTGTGGGGGCAGCAGGTGGGGCTGGAGGAGCCGGAGGGGGAGGACCGGGAGAAGGGAAGGGCACCGTAGTATCACAGGGAGGCGTCCCGGTCGGGGTGGAGAAACGAAAGACTCCAAGCTTCCTGGATGGCACCCTGAGGAGAAGCTTCAAGACGGGGTCACTGAAAAAGCAGAAGGTCAGTGGTGGAAGTAGAAGTAACCCACTGCAAATCATGAGTACTTGATGTATTATATTATTTCATATTATATTGTTTAACTGAGCTGTGTTTCTGCAGGTGGAGGAGGAGCAGATGCTGGAGATGTGGGTGAAGGAGGAGACGTCGGCCACAAGGACCAGTGTTCTGGAGAAGTGGACCCGGCTGCAGGGCATGCCTCAGCATCAGGCCATGCTCAACTACATGAGCGTCATCAAGGAGTGGCCTGGATACGGATCAACTCTGTTCGATGTGGAGGTGAGAAAACAAAAAGAAAACGATAGACTGAAGATTTCTTTGCAAACGCCGACACCACTGACCTATTCTTTTCCCCTCCGTCCTCTCTGCAGTGTAAGGAGGGAGGTTTCCCTCACGATCTGTGGCTGAGTGTGAGCGCTGACAACGTGTCAGTGTATAAACGAGGCGAACCCAAGCCGCTGGAGACCTTCCAGTACGAACACATCACCTTTTTCGGGGCTTCACAGCTCTGCACCTACAAGATCATCGTGGATGAGAGGGAAATGTTCTTTGAGACGCCGCTGGTGAGCGTTCATTATTCATTATTTACTCTTTATTTTTATTGATTTTTTTTGGTTAATTTTTAATAGCATTTCGTTTTTATGGCTGTTTGGGCAACACTTACGGATTATTTTCATTATCTTCACCACTGATCCACTGTTTTTCATATTGTGGAACACTTTTTACTGGCTTGCTTAACTATCACCGCCTGCACAAATCAATTTAGTTTTATTATTGCATGTTTTTACCTTTTTTTCTTAAAGGCGCACTGATTGTACATATGAAGTTTAGACTGTGTGTCTTCTGTGGCTCTGAAGGGAGCTTTACAAGGTTAAAGGACGCTGTGCAGATGCATTATGGGACGTGTAGGATGACTCATGCTGGGCATTAAGGCCATAAACTGTATTTTTTATTTTTTTATATTTTTATGCATTTTCTACTATAAATCGCTTTAAAATTTTCCAACACTCGATCACCTGATCACACACAAATGCAGCCGTGCACAGTCAGATGAGGATCAGCATTAATCCGCCACTTTCTTCTCCCCCTTCAGGTTGGGGAGATCACCAAGATCATGAGGGCGTACATCAACATGATGGTGAAGAAACGCTGCAGCATCATGTCAGTGACCAGCGTCGCCAGTTCCTGGGTCAGGTGATCGCCACCAACCAGCCGGAGCCTTCAGTTCATCCAGTGGCAACAGATGCCTCGGCCCTTCTGCATCGGTCGGTCGGTTTTGAAAGAGGCAGTCGCACCAAATCCTCAAGGTTGAATCAAAAGGGTGGTGGTGGTGGATGAGCATCTGTGATTGAACGGGGGAAAAGATAGGAGCAAGATAGAAGTGGACACAGGAGCCAAACGCACACTCTACTGGCCTGGGTTTCACTCGGGATATGGGGATATGGGGATAAGGGATCTATTTAGAAAAACGAGCATGACAAAGAAAAACAACCTGTATTTTGGGACGGTCCTTTCAAACACACATAACACCCCCCCCCTCAGTCTTAGTCCTGCATGTAGATGTTCAAGCACACTCGAAAACTTCTCTCCGTTTTTTCCTTTTCCGGACAAAACGCCGTAATACAAGCACAACTCAGCCGCCCAGTCCCAGTCGGTCCCAGGCCGAGACGGACACCCTCGCTCCCCAGTGCACTGCCAGACAGAAGAAAAGCCACACTTTCTCAGTTAAATCACCCTTTCTCACTCCTCCAATTTCAGACTCTCTCTCTCTCTTTCTCTTCACGTGACCTCACTCCTGTCGCATCTTTGTTTAGTATTAAGTTATAACGCTGAATTCTTGTTTCTTGCTTGCTTTCTCTCTGTTGTATCTGTAACGTCGGCTGTTATCGCATCTGCTCTTGACTGAGAAAAAGGACTCGATGATGATTCTTATTCAGGGGCTGCTGAAAAAAAAAAAGGGGGGGGAAGTGATCTCCCTCCTGCCCGCCCGCCCAGCACAAGTGTTCACTTGCTCACTCGTCAGTGCCACCGTGTGGCCACAAGAAGAAGACAGCCAAAGGAAGTGGCTATAAATATTTGTGAACACCGACAAGATTCTTGAGAAGAAAGAGAAGAAGGTTTTCGCTTTGGAGGCTCTCTGGTCGTGGAGAGTCCGTGCATGGCTCGACGAGGAGGAACATTAACCAGAATAGTATGAGATAAAACATTTCCCCTATCTGTGTCTGCATATAAAAACACTATCTACTGTATATTCACATCCACATAGACCGAACCGACATGTATCGTTTTGTACTGTATATCACACATTATAAGAGTTATTGAATTTTCTCGGTGGCCACTGCACTGTACAGTAGATGCCATACTAAATGCAATGTGACACCTCGTGTAAAATACATGCAAAGTGAATGGTGTATGTCTGAATATGATGCCAATACTGTACATCCTTCACTGGCTGTGCCATTTTAGTGTGACTCACAGAGAAGTAAGGATTAATAGCAAAAAAAAACTCCACCATAAAGACACTGGTTGCCACAGTGTTTTTGATGAATTTATCATTGTTATTATCTTGTAATTGGAGCCATGAAATACTGTATATCCCCGTCTGCTCATGCTATTATCACTTTTTTTTTCTTTACTAAGATCAGTGACTCTAAAAATAACGCATAAGAGCTCCGGTTTTGTCTGTGTTTCCGACCTGTTTATGAACTTTTATTACCGGTATTATTACTGTACGCCCTCTGCTATTTTAACCACCCCGAAGTGCTGTGTCTGGAATGCTGCTGTGTGTGTGTGTGTCTGAGTGTGTGTGTGTGTGTGTGTGTATGTGTGTGTCTGAGCGTATTCATGGTGTATTTAATAGTTGGAAAAGAAAAGGGAAATGAGAAAAGAGATTTTACTGAGTGTATTCCTCGGCTATGAGACGTATTTACATGACTAACCTAAGAATGGTGTCGTGATCGTGAGTGAAAGGGAAAAGCATGGGACATGGAGGGAGGGTTTTCGGGGGTTATTTATTTCTTATTGAACTGTATGTATTGCAATGTGTGTTTTGGAAGGATAATGTATAAAAATATATATATATATAATGGATTTTTTTGCAGTGTAAGAGGAGCAGATGTGACACTGTGAGGATATGGGCTCGGATATGGTTTAATTGTGCACTGAGAATGCTGACAGTCACATCACTGCTTTGTTTGCGTGCGTGCGTGTGTGTGTTTACGAACTGAAGGTGAAGTCACTGTTCTGTCATTATCACCAGACTCTGTGGCGCTGCAGGTAGATGGCAGCACCCCCATGTATAACAATTCCATATCAAGGGGGTTGGATATGAAAAATGGTCCAATAAAGCTTGTTGTGGGGTTTTGAGTTTAGTTATTTCCTGTTTTAATTTGTAGCTTTTATCCTCACTTGGCATGTGTCTTTTACACTTCCTGTCTTTGTTTGCTTCCCACCTTTTTATTTTTTTTTGATTGCTTCTTTTTGTTTCCACTCTCTCATTAGTCTTCCCTGTTCCCCAGCCCTTTTTTTTTTACTTATCATGTGTCTTCAGTGTTCCCTGTGCCTTTTGGGTTTGTTCTGAGTTGAGTTTTTGCATTTTTACAACATGTTATACGTTATTGAAGCTCGCCTTTTGTTTTTTTCAATCCGTCTCTCTTGGTGTCTTGCATTTTGTAATCATCACAGTACGAACCAACCAAATATGGACCCAGCAGATTCCTTCTTTGAGGATGAAACCTTCAAAATAAAACAGGAAATAACTGGACTAAAAACCCCAAACCAGAACAACTGTGTCAATGATAATTTCAATATTTGCTTGCCAGGCTGCTTATTGTTGAACTTATCTCCGGGTTAAGTTGTTTGTTGTCTATCTGGAGTGCCACTTATAGGGCCGAAGCCAGGATCTTAGAAATACTGAGGTCAATGCACCAAAAAAGATGTTATGAAATTCCTCTTCTTTCTGCATAGTTATATTGTCTTAAGATTTAACTTCCCAGCATGGTCCAAATGCTGTTTCAAAACCTCCCCACATCATCAGAATAATATGTCAGTCAGAACATGGTGAATGATGTATTAAGTATTCAAATTCAAACATATATTTTTTTAAAGTACCAAGGACATGACCTCAGTGTCTTCCATCATGGCTCCGGCCCATGCTGCATACACACAGCCCACTGGGATCCTGCCTATAGAGTTAGAATAAGCAGAACTCACTCACAGGTTCCACTTTGAACTTTTGGTTATTTTGGTTTTGGCTATAACCAGAGGAGAGACCAGAGAAAGTAACCCATAAGCCATAATTAATAAGGAACCCTATGCTGTCTGTTCTAATTATTCTATATCTATGGTCCTGTCTGTCACTGATATTACACTGAGTAGGAAGAAGTTGCCCTAGAGTAGCTGAAATGCGATCAGTGCGTTTGCTAAGGAGAACGACAAATTCAAGTTTGCAGTATCTGATCACAGATCTGTTTCCGAGGGCAGCTTCATCACAAAGGGTCCTGTTATCAGCCGCAGGCGGCCAGAGTGGGGCCCGTTCTTATCTTATGTTATGCTTATTATCATCATTACATAGTAGAACATATTGTGCTTGTTAAAAAAAAAAGAGAAAGAGAGAGATATGTGTGTTGTTCTTTTTTATTTGTAACTGGCTTTACAAAATTATGCTTTAATAAATTATTGGAATTATTGTCCTCGACTTCATGTTGTCATTGTGAATTTATTTTTGACGCATAACGACCGACAGACAGTGGTGGAAAGTATTTAAGGACATGTATTAGTTACTTGAGCTACTTCTGTACAATTTTGAAGTACTTTACTTCATTTTGATTTTCATTTCATGCAAGTATATACTTGCAACATTGTGGTCTACTTTTTATTCCACCACGGCCACAACTATTAGCCTACTGATACAACTCTCATATTTGTCTGTCAGGCTACAGCCAGAGGCTCTTTGCAATTCTTCTCTGAGGGCTCAGATTTATGGAGGACTGAATCTGTCAAAATGATAAATAAATAAATAAATAAATAAATGAAGCCTTAATTAAGTTTTAAAATGTGGCATACATTTCTGTTTTAATTTGCTACTATATATATATTTTTTTAAATGTGTATTAATTCACTTATTTATTTACTTTCCTATAAAATTTTCAGTGTTATGGTATTATTTTTTTAGATTGTGATCAGTTAACATATTTATTTCTGTATTGTCTTTTTACAGTTAGTCAAATGATACAAAAATATCAATTCATGCCCCATTTTAAACTAAATGGATTAATGCCGAGCCATTATTTATTTGTTTTTGATTTTTGCAGTGTCGGTGCTCCATACCTATAATTTCCCCAAAAAGAGCAAAGATTGGAGAAAAGAACCTCCAAATTTAAATCATTCCAGACTTATCTTGTTAACTCTATATAACTGTTTATATAATGTTTGAAAATAAAGTAAAAGTGAAATGCTGCTTACAAACTGATGAATCCGTAACAATCTAATGATGTCATGAATTTATGAACACTTGTAATGGAGTAAATTTCCAATAATGTAATGGTACTTTAGTAAGTAAAGTATATTTGTACTTCTTGTAATGCTGCCTACAAGAGAAAATGCGCCCAGGCTCACGCACACGCCTTCCCCTCCTTTGTCTCCAGTGCGTAATGAGCGTGCGTCATGAGCCAGCGCTTGGTTCCTCGTCGGTAGGTCCTCACACCGAGTTTCAGCTCTCGATCGGAGCAGCCAAAACACTTCCTCTATTGCGCTCAATAGGTTTCACACAAAACTCTGAGACATAGGAAAACACTTGGAATAATCTTCGTGCCAGTGGTCGGATTATGGATTCACGGATTTTAATCCCTGCTCTCCTGCTTGTCGTCGGTTTGGCGACGGTTTTCGGCCAGACTCCCGCACCTGGCATAGGTAAGAGTTGGAACAGGAACTCTATGGTGACTGAGAAAGTAATGGCTGCTGAAGGAGAAGCTCTTCCTTTCATTCAATCACCCATAGACGCATCATGTGGGATCCTAGGTCAAATGTGTAGACACAAAGAAACCTTACCTGATTTTATTGAGACTTTTCTCTTGTTTCTTACAAAGATTCAAGGCAAAAAAGCAAAACACACCGAAGCCAAACCACTGTTTGGAGCTGTGTTGGTCCTGATTGCTCTCCCATTGTTTGTATTTTCAGTGTGAAGGTTATTTATCTTTAAATAATTCAGAAAATCTCATGTGAAGGCTACATAAAAGCAAGACAAACAGTGGTTGTTGATACGATTGTGCCTTTGTTAGTTTAATACCTTTTTGTGTATTGTTGAAACTTCTCAGCAGGAACAAGTCTGTTTTCAGCTCTTAACCCCGCCTCAGGTCCTTGATCGTTTCAGAGAACACAGGAATGAGTTTTTGTTTACACCTCAGTTCTACAGAATTGTGGGTCCACTGACACAAACCCAGCTGTTGTCCTGTGTAGTCTGCTGATAGTAATGTGACTGGTGTGAGGCCTGTGTGTTTACTGTGCCGTGTCTCCATGGAAAATGTCCCAGGAGGATTAGGCACTGGTTACAAAAGCCTCAGCGGGAGCAAACTACAGGCCTCATTTAATCTGCGTCTTATAGTGTTTTTCGGCTGATCTCTCCAATAAAGTAACTTTTGTGTTTCAACGAAACTAACCAACATTTTTTTTTTCTCCCATAGCTTGTGAGGCGAAGAATGGGACAAGCTGTGAGCAATGTCTCAGCAACGTGACGGTGAGTGCTGACAGAAAACATTTTGCTTCCTCCGTGTTGTATTCATTCTGGATGAAAGGAAAAAGGCGGAGGAACCACAGCCAGCGGC
>CAEMYA010000506.1:105258-120550 GCA_903131615.1 Diplodus sargus
AAGGCAGAGGAACCACAGCCAGCGGCTCCTCCTCCTCCACACCTGTCAGACTGGTTTGAGGAGTAACTGATCCGTCTTACCCACCCACCCCACCTCCATTTTCAACTTGTTAGACAGTTTATCCTGCATTTGTCCTGAATACCTCAGGATTCATTGTTTGTTGAAATAACAAAGAGGTCATTATGTGTTTTGGTGTTTTTCACAGTGCTTGTGGTGTATCAAAACCAAGTCATGTGTTACATATCCAGTGAGGACCATCCTTCCCCCGCATTCACTCTGCCCACTGAATGATGCACGCTGGGGTCTCTGCTGGAGTAAGAGAGCGTGCACACACACACGGACACACGCTGAAAAAACAAATGTTTTATTATATTTATTTGCATATAAAAAAGATTGAATATATTTAAGCGATATGATGTAGGCCTTCACAAAGACATTCATACAATACACAAACACACTTTTTATCAACTAAAACTCAGATATGAATTCAAAGGTGCAATATGTCAGAATCAGCCACCTGTCAAAACAGTATCATCAGAATAGCCTCTAACTGACCACTAACCACTAACTGTTAAATAGTTAGCTCAGTTAGCCGTGCAGCTAGCAGTATGGGCTATGGGCTATGAGTCTTGGAGTGTTGGTGTTCAAATCGCTAATACAGGAGCTTTGGACACTGACAAGCCTGGCCTAGCTGGTTAGGGCTCTAACTAAAGAAGATATAAAAATCCCCTGTCATTAAACATACTGGAATCACTTTATCTTAGGTTGGTAAGAAACAAATAGTTGTATTGCATTACAGGCATTATTTTACAGTCAAGAAACTATACGTATATAAGTGATTAAGGAAAGTGGTAGAAACATCTATGTTTCCTACCTTGAAGGTGGATCTGTGACTTGTGGATTCCTTTCATAACCGTGTCTTTGTGCCTCTCTGTGTCCGTCTGCAGTGAACTTCCAGGCGTTGATAATCACCCTGGCTGTGGTTGGTGGGATTATCATCATCGCCGCCCTGGTCTGCCTGTTCTGCTGCTGCAAGTGCGAGAACTTTGGGTAAGTGTGCACTGAGCTGTGATTGACCCTTTTGATCTACGTCTGAAGAGTAACTGAGGAAAATCATCCTCAACACGAAGCTGAGGCACCAGCTGATGAACAGAGAGAAATGAGGGCGCAGTTAAATTAAGTCATTATTTTGTGTTATTTAGTTTAACAATCACGTGACTTGGTGTATAAGTGTGACTTTGCTGGGGTTAAAGCCACGGTGTGGACTTGCTGTTGGATAAGTTCATTTGTCACTCTGTCATGTGTCCTTCATGATATCATGCCGTCTAATCGTGTAAAGATATAATGTCCGCACACTGTACAGGTCCTCCAGTTCTGGTGTGGTTACCAGAAGGCATCATCACCCAAAATACACACAGGCACACACTGTGTAACTTTCCATGACCTATTTAATCTCAACCTGACTTTGGTCTTGCGTTTGTGTCACAGATCCAAAAGGTTAGAGGCCAAGATGCAGAGGCAGGCCGACAAGACGAAAACCAAGCAGGAAGAAAGGTGAGAAGTGATGTTCATTGAGTGTGTAACACAGCTTCAAGCATGGCCTGGTTTGTTGTTTTGTGAGTGTGTATGATACCTCTGTATCTATAGTTTACTAGAAGCTCTCCTGCGCAAAAAGATGTTGGATCATCATGGAAAATGTACAGGTTTATACAAAATACACTTGAAATACAAAAACTATCAATACTAATTATGCAGAAAGGTATTTTTCAGTATAGGTTATATTATCGGTTTAGTCCGACTGATACTATTGGCCAATAAACACAATTTTTTGTGCAATTGTCACTCAAATGTAGTTGTCAAGCGTCTGTGAGAAAGATATGTAATGGAAGCTGGATGTTTTACAGTTTAACAATGAAGTGTATTGTCTAAAATGACACCTTTGCACTGAAACAGCAAACTTTGATGGGGATTTAATATTACAAATAACCAATGTTTCTGTGGTAGGACAATAATATTGGTTAACTAATATAATTATTGATGCATTCATGTTTTCATCACTTTCATGATGAAGCTGGTCATGGTCGTCCAGCCCATTTACACAGCTAGTGTGTCTGCTGGGTTGTAAATCTCCCCTCGGATCAATAAAATGCAATCCTAGTCTATTGAATGAAGTCATAAACAATAATTATTTGTTTTATATGTTGTATTATTAAAATAAATCTGCAAAGTAACTAGCGCCTGAAGTTGTCAAGTAAATGTAGCGGCGCAGAAGTATGAAGTAGCAGGAAATGGAAAAATACTCGAGTAAGGCTCAAGGACCTCAAAAATTTGCATTTGTTTCAAATAAAGTTCAGCTGTGTTGTTGATTCAGCAGTGATTTACAATATGGGTTGATATTTGCTACTACAGTATATATGCAAACATACAGTATATGTATGTCTGATAACATACATCCAGTAGAGACGCTTGAGTACATTGAGAGGTCAACAATTGGCCTTTTCTGTGTATGTTAACATGTCCCCAGTGTTCAGGTAGTCTTTGTTTCAATCTGTAGCTTTATATCCCGCTTTACCTGACCTGACAATGCAACAATCTGTCCCTGTTGCATTGTTGCTCATGACCATATCAGTTTCCTTCATAGCATAACACAAAAGCAGTACAGATGGGGAGGGAGAAATACTCACGTCAAACTGCTACCAGCCCAAACTGGTTTGTGGTCATGTGATCTGGGGAGTGTTTGAGAGGAGTAATGAAAATATTATCAGTAAATGTGTGACTCATGAGAAAATGTTCTGTCTTTACAGGAAGGCAGAGATGAAACAGAGACATGAGGAAATCAGGAAGAAATACGGTGAGCTGACAATTAATATTGCTCTCTGTTTTCATACACATGGGAACTAAATGTGTGCTCCTTCTATCTTTTTCTGTTTACACTTGAGAGACATTAAAGAAACAGTCCGACAATTTGGGGAAATGTGCTCACAGTACTTGTTTTATTGCCAAGAGTTAAATGAGAAGAATGATTGGACTCTCATGTGTTTACAGTAATTACAAAGCTATAGCATTATTATTTAAAGGCCACAAAGCCCAGGCCTCATCGCAACCTATTGTTTTTAAATCACTGCATGTCTTTACTGATTATTTTTATGTGTTTCCAGGTCTAAGTGGAGCAAATCCATACTCCAAATTTGCATGAGAGGACCCTTCTGTGTGACTCCCCACCCCCCCGACCTGTGACAGACAACAACCTGTCCCATGGTTGTGAAAGTAAACATAACCTGCAAATTCATGTATACTATAAATAAAACAATCTGAAGTAGTTTTGTAAAGGCAGTCTCTGGCCTACTCCAGCCAATGAATATGGATGTTGTGCAGTATCATGACCCAAGAGGCTGTAACCAAAGCAAGAATAGACACATGTAGCGACAGTGTTCTCAAAGGCAATAGTGTGGCTCCCGTAGCACCAGTCTACTTATACTATTTATAAGCGTTTAAACTGTACAGAATGGAAAGAATCCAGTTTGGTTACTGCACAAGTCCTTCCTTTTACTGAAGAAATATCTGCTGAGCCTGTTTCGCTCGCCTGAGCTGCTGATATACTTAGTTAGAAGTTAAAACCTATTTTTGTATTTTGTGTGATTGTATTCTCTACTCTCAAATCGAATAGATCTTTCTAAATTCCACTTAATCCTACACACTGCACCTTTAACTTAAGACGAATGTGTTGATCGTAAAGTCTGTCTAGTTCTACGTTTGTCTTTTTACCCTGTAAAGATGCAAAAACCTAATAAAAGACTAGATTTTTGTGCTTTTATTAAAACTTTTGCCTCATATTTTGTTTTCTAATTCATTAAAAAGTGAAAGTTCATTGATGAAAACTGAGTTGAAATGCTCAAAATGCCTTACCGAAGGTAATTACAGGGCTGAATGCTGACATCTGCTGTGTGAGGTAAATAACATTTTTATTTCTCCACTGTAGGTGTTATATGTCAGATATTTGATGACAGAAACTCAGTGACTACAATTTATGCTTAGCATAAATCACAACAGATGTTTAATGAATTATAAAAAAGGGTTAGTGATTTTTCTTTTTATTGCTAACATTGCGGATTTGTTTTTATTTTTAATATTTGCAAAGCAGCAATTACCTGCAATGCACCTTTAAAGCTTTAAACCAGAGTGCATTGTCGTCCTATTATTGCACAGTTAGTAACATGCACGAGTTTAACTTTTACCAAATTAATATTTGAACACAATATCTTCACTTTTATTCAGACATGTCTTTTGGGTACTTTATATAGATAGATAGATAATAACGTGTGAAACTTTTTTGCTTCTATTGGGGCTGATGTTAATTGTTAGATTACTTCAACATGTTTTGATTTTTTTTTTTTTACCTAATTCAGTGTTTTTGTTCGTTTATTATGCTTTATAGGTGTGTGGGTTTCAGAAAATTCAAACAAATGCGTGCACAAAATAATTTCATGGTCCAAGGGTTTAGATATCACCTTTATGTACTTTCGATTCGCGTGCTCGAGTATTTTGCATCAGTGCGCGCCCCCGCGTCCGCGCTCCCGCGGTTTAGCGGTCACGTGGCCCCGTCTGATCCAATCATTTATTTATACTAGCGGTCCAAAGCGCGCACCCGTCAGCAGCAGAGACGAGAGGACAGAAGGCGGCAGGAAGACAAATAAAGCCCAATTAACCGATTCTCCTGAAAGATCCGCACACGAAATACAGCCAGGATGTCAGAGGAAAAGCCAAAGGTAAGATACGAAGGGCTCAAACAGCTGTTCATGTGTTGTGATGGCTCAGTCGAGCTCCTGTCAAACCATTCCTCAGATGTGCAATCTAAAATGGCCTGGTTTGCACGTTTCTCTGAATCGGCGCAGTGTTTGTTTCGCAAATGAATGAGTACCTGCGCGTCCATATTTACGCGTATACGCGCTTAAATAACCCTCTGTGGACGGAGATGGGGGATATTCTGACCTGCTAACCAGGCCCCCTCGACGATAGCGAGCAGAAAATGCCAATTACACCATGATTGTCACTTGCGGATTTTTTTCTTTGTCGAAACGGGACCACGTTATGTCCGCAGCGCCGCAAATGCCGCAAATGCAACACCGACAGAAAGAGCGCAAACCGAGGTGACGCACTGTAAGAAAAAATTAGCTTAGCAGCGCTGTCCCTGTTGTTTTTAACGTGCCTGTGTTTGTTTGGGCTCGGTACAACAACACAAAAAAACAAAGCTAGCAGCGTTAGCCGGCAGCTAAACTCAGCAGCGCTCTTAAAGGGGCTGGAGAGACAGTCAGCTAGCCCGGAGCTAACCATGCTAAGGTTAGCATCTGTGCCCGCCTAGCTGCATTTTTTTTTATATAGCCTGGCAAAATCACTCCAATGCATTGTTGTTTTGTTAACGTGTGCTAAATGGTGTTCCTGCGCCATAAGTCGTGTTTGTATGTCGTTATTGTGACATTACTGTCGGAAGTTGCAGGCTGCAGTCAACTTGCTTGGCTGTTCTCAGATAACAGTGCTCTTTTTTTAAGTGTGTATGTGTGTGGTGTGTCTCTGCTGTAATGCAGTGTTTGTGGTCAAAACCTACAAACTGGCTGATTTATCTGATGAAACACGTTTTTGTCTCTGCAGGAGGGAGTAAAGACTGAGAACGATCACATCAACCTCAAGGTTGCAGGGCAAGATGGGTCGGTGGTCCAGTTCAAAATCAAAAGGCACACACCTCTCAGCAAACTAATGAAGGCGTACTGCGAACGACAGGTGAGCTAAAAGCCCAAATGACTGCTTTTCAGTATCCTACACTTCAACAACATGCAATTATTGTGGATTTACTGTAATACCTCATTCCTTTCCTTTGCACATGTATTCAACTTCGTGTCTGTTGTGTCTCTTCCTGCAGGGCCTCGCAATAAGGCAGATCAGGTTCAGGTTTGATGGCCAGCCGATCAATGAGACAGATACACCTGCACAGGTATGATACTGTCCACTATTCACCGTTATATTCTCCCAAAATCTGGCTGAAATGATCTCTCTTTCAACGCTGTTTGCGCAATGTAGTTGTTCAGAGACTATGAATCATCTTAAACCATTTTCACATGTTCAATGATTGTTTTCATCCACTAACTGGAACCTCTTTTGCTCTCCTCCTCTCAGCTGGAGATGGAAGATGAAGACACCATAGATGTATTCCAGCAGCAGACAGGCGGGCGCTGCTAAGCCCTCCCCACTTCATTGACGGCCACCCCTCAGACCACGCCCTCAGCCACCTTCACTGTCCCTCCCCTCCCCATCGCTCCTCGCAGCCTATTATTATTATTATTATTATTATTATTATTATTATTATTATTATTATTATTATTATTATTATTTCCTCAGTTTAAAGATGTCTGTCATGGTTTCTCGTCAGGTGTGTGTGTGGGGGGGAGCTCCTCAGCTGTTTATTTACCGCCTAAGCCAGGACTGAACTCTTGTGCGCTACAACAGTATCTCTGCTGGTCAATCAGGATGACATTTCCTTCCAGCACTGCAGGCTGTGGTTGGACCAACAGCGCGTCACAGTTGTTCCTGGTCTGTCAGTGCTTCTCATTCACTCTCCAGTGAAAGCTTAGCATCCTGTAGTTTGTCACGTTTTGGTTTTTTTTCTTCATCCATCGGGGTCGAAGGCAAGGCTGTGCAAGATTTTGTCCAGGGGGTCACAGTCGGAGGGCATGAAAATGGTTTGAAGTGGAAGCACTATCTGAACTTAATACACACCCGCCTTCCATTTCACTTCGCTTTCTTGTGTTTTTTTTTTTTTTCTTGTCTGAACGGTGACTCCTGCTCTTCTGTCAAACAGGTATTTTAATTCTCTCTGCATTCTAGGTGCTTTTGCTAAAGAGTTTCTGCAATGTTTTTGTTTTGTATCTTTGATTTTTTTTTTCTTCTTTTTTTTTTCTTTCAAGAATTAACACCCAGGGGGGCTTGTTGATTTTTCTGTACAGAAGTATCAGAGCGGATATTAGATAAATGTTGTGAGGCTTGGACCAACTCTCCAAAGACTGAACTTCTGGTGCATATTTGATGTACTCTGATCACTCTTAAAGCAAACTGCAAAGGTCATAACTGTCACATGTTAAGGGATTTCATTAATGTTATTTGCTTCCTCTTTGACCTCTACTAATGGAGGTTTTTTCCGGGTATCCGGTACAGACTGTTGTTCGCTCATCCAGACAGATCCCAAAATTTAATTAATCCTTCAGTGGAGTTGGTTGGGCTCCGGTGAGATAGTCTCTTGACATGGAATACATAACTTTTTGCTTTCTTTCCCTATTTTCTAGTAGGCCAGTGTCCAGCTCCTATGGAATTCTTGCAAGCGGTTATGCTTTTGGGATTTACATTCTGGGTGGGATGAATAGCCAGAAGGTTGTTCCTCAATGCTGTTCCGGGGTCAGTTGTCTGTGTTGTCCCTGCGTATGTAGGCTGGCAAGGACAACTGATTCTAGATTTGTTTTGAAGAGGAGCAGCTTCCAGTGTGAGCAAGGTTATATACAATAAAAGTTAGTATCACATTTCCAAGACACTTTCCACTGCTATGTCAACTGTCCAGCTGTTTCCTTGTGTGTTAAAGGCAGGAGTTGGAGGCCATTTGTTAACAAACCTGACTGCTGTGTTGCCAACAATGTGGTGATGAGTGTCTCCAGTAATTTACAGTTTCGGAGAAGGATGCATGCAGTTTGTTGCATATCGGGAGGGCAGTGAGGCCAACCAGTGGAGTTTGGGAGATAAGTGTTCTGTACCCACAGGGCCCCGTTCTTTGTATACGGAAACAGAGTTGGCTCAGTTTCGCTTGTCAATGGCCTGACACGAGCTCGAGTATTTCATTTCAGTCAGGATTATCACGTGTCTGTTGTCGAAGACAGTAGTCCTTGCACTCAGGACCTGCAAAAGTACAAGCTATTACGAGCAAGTTGGATCGTGGCAACCCTTTTTAAGTTTACCTACTATAATTTATTTTAGATGAGGCTACAGCTTTCCTCACAGGTCAGTATTGTCAAAACTGAACAGGTTTTGTGTTAATGAGTCATACATGCTAAAAACAAAATAGAACTGGAGCAATTTGAAATCAAAATTTCCAAAAGCCACTGTTCTTAAGAAATTTGCAATATAGCTGAAATTATTGCATTATGCTGTATTTGATGATGGAATTGATGCAATTTTGGCGGCAGTAATTGGCCTTTTTTTCGTCATAGCCATTAGACTTGCTCAGCCATTTTACAAAAGGACTGTAATTTTTAAAATGGTATTTAAATTGTAGTCGACATCCTGTTTAGCTGTATTTTTGTATCATTCTATCTAATAAACAATGTCAACTTCAATACTTTTTTTTCATTTGGAAATTAATATTTGACAATGTTTGTAAAAGCTTCACTCGGCCACCAGCTGTGTGAAATACCCACTACTGTCCTCTCTGACATCTGATTATCTGAGGTGAAACTATTTCTCATCCACCACCACAGTCACCAACAACAAGTGTTTGTTGGTATTGTGTTGTACAGACATCTTTGTTCGATTACTCTCGGAGACACGCCTCTGCACAAGCCAGTCACAAGCAGCCATCATGATTTCATCTTTCCAGTTAAACAAAATAAGAGCACAGCCTTCCACTTGCGTTTTAGGAGCTGAGTACAACAGAGACAGAGCAACATACGAGCTGAACTTTGTAATGTATGAAGAACGGGGCCCAGGTCTTGTCATGTTATTTGTTTCTCTACTGATTTGTACATTATTTGTGGTCTTTTACTACTGTATACAATAAATATAGTTTGGTACTCAGATTTGCCATCAGGTGCATGATCATTTTGGGTGTGTGTATTTAAAAACGGGTCAGTCACTGAAATATTTGATGCTCCACAGTAACTTGTGGGATTATCTCTTGGATGAGGCGGGAATATAAAAAAACCTTCAATCAGATTTTTATTTTAATGCTGTGAAATTGATGGACTGCCTGTCATTATTATATTACATAGAAGCATTTACAACAGGTAGAGATTCATAACCTTCTGCCATTTAACCTCACTGTTTCCTGGTATGCGACATTTTGTCACTTGTCAGAAGATGATGTCATTGAATTATATATAGTTGTCAAGCGGTTCATTATGTAAGACAGGGTTTCAGGTCCCACTGGAACCCCGCCTGCTAAAAATGTGTGCCCGAGTACCGTAGATGGAAGCACCACATGTGGCCATGGAAATACTCAGCCAGGTGGTGCCAGTGAGCCATCACACAACCTCTGGTCTGGTCTGGTTTGGTGTAATTCTGTCATGAAGCAGCCCACACATAGCAAACCATTAGATTAGATTTAACTTTACTGTCACTGGAGAAAGTTAGAAGTACTGAGACAACAAAATGCAGTTTGCATCATAAGCGCAAATAGCAGTGAAGTGCAGAGTAATGTTTCTAGTTATATCTGGTGGTAGAGCCAGACTGATACAGGATTTGTAGGGTGGAAATATGAAAAATGACCATATTCTGTTCACATCAAACACTGGTGACCGAGATATGTAATGAAGGTAAAATAGTTTACAGTTTAACATTAAAAACTGTCTTAAAAGTGGCATCAGTTAATTGAAAAAATAAGCCTTAAAAGTTGAAACATCATTTTCATATTAACTCATATTGCACAACATTTGCACATCACATCTGAGATAGACCAGCATTGGCCAATAGAATTGTATGTAGGATAAACAGCAAGTGGTAATATGAAGATACTAAGATATATACAGCGTTAACATGTGCAGCAGTTGCAGTAGGCAGTGCAGGTGTAAGTATAAAATTCATAGCGCATGTGTAAATATAAGTAATGGAAATAGCAAAACAGACAGAAATTAAATCTGCAAGCAGTGATGATCGGGCCCTCGCCGCCCACGTACGTTGGGCTGTGGCGCTGTTGGAGGAAGTGCACGTAGATGTTTGCATGTGCACGCGTTTCCTGGACATGGACTGAATGGGTGAAATAACACTTCTTTTGGTTCTGAGGAGCTAGAAAGGAGCCACAAAGTCACACACAGCCACTAATCATAAGGGAAGGCAGAGTGAGTCAATGACATTCAAGAGTCGGCTGTAAGGATGTGTGTTATCTTGTCGTGACAATATCTGTTTGTCAGAGACAACAACAGCATTTTTCTGAGACAGAATATACCAACCGAACGAAATAGTACTCTAGTGAGCGCCCCACCGTCATGTCTCGGGAGAGACTTATTCAAATGCCCGAAGACACCAAAGAGCAGCTGAAGAAGCAGAAAGCCCTGAAGGAAATGTATATCAACAGGGGGAAAAAAACTAAGAGAGCTGGAGCAGCTGAGAAAGTACAGATGATGTAACTCTCAGCAACGCAAAGATACTTAGGTGAGGGACAACACCAGGCAGAAGAAGAAGAAGGATCTTGCGAAAGTTTATGAGGAGCTGAAGGTTGCCCATTTAATCAACGAGGAGAAGTATCAAGCTGACCTCCAGGCAGACAAGGACAAGAACAATCTTCTTCAGATCAATGTCTCCCACAATGAGGTCAGACTCAGGTAATTAATATATTTTGCACATATATGACAGTTACTGTGTAGAATGTTTACCCTTATACTAATCTCATCTTATCTATTTTTATGTTAGGTATGAGACTGAAGTCACTCTCCAACACAAGCTTTAGAAGGAAGCCCAGCAAAGAAAGCTCCTTCAACAACAACACAAGGAGCTGAAAATGGCACAAACATCCAGCTGACATCACTGCTGAGCTCCAGGTGGAGCAGCAGAAGAACAACCTTCTTCAAGACAAACTGGACAGGATCAGCCAAGGGTATGAATCTGAAGTCATCACTGTGAGAGAGCAGGCTGAAAGTCTGCAGCGGGAGCTTGAGAAAGAAGTCTAGGCTCAGGCAGACACAGTGTCTGAAGGCTTGCAGGTGATTACCAACTTGAAGACCAAAGTCCCTGAAGAGAAGCTGTGCAAGCAGGAGTCCATCACTACTGCCCAGGCCCTTGAACTTCTTGACGGGACTCAAGTCTCTGAGGAGACTCACCCAGGCAAACCAAAAAAGTCTTCCTGGAAAAGAGCCCGTCACTTTCTGGGACTGAGAAAAATACAAAAGTGGAAGAAGTAAGATGGCTTCAACAACTCAAGCTGTCACAATTGCCATCAAACATCAACACCAAGAACATCTCTACTGTGGACAGCCAGTAGACACCACATGTCATCTGTGGACGGGCATGGGGGGCGCACTATATCACCATTAGCTCCAAACAACAGCACACTCTTGCAGACATACCACAGGGAGCTAATCAGAGATGCTCCCCATATTGTGTCTTTCAGACCAGCTACATGTGTGCTGTCTGTGTGGAGTTAACATGCCCTCCCCATGTCTCTGTGGGTTTGCAACATTTCACCAATTTGCAAAACCCCCCCCCCCAAAAAACGGAGGCGGAAATCACGAGATTCTGCACAATTCAAGCTACGCGTTGATATAAGGTTTTGAATGTGCGATAAACTATGGCAGTTATAAGCCAGAACGCACTTTTCTTGATTATAGCGCCACCTAGTGGTGGAAATCCAGAACGATAATAGATTATACATTTTGGGCCCAAAAAAAACAGCTGGTGTTCTTATATGGATATAGTGTAAACATCATAGATCAGATATGTGCAGTAAAGACAGAAGTCGAAAATGAAAACATTATCGGTCAGATATGTATATATATAAATATATATAAATAAACAAATAAATCATTTAAATGACTCAGGTTGACACAAGGATATGTCTACTATTAAAGGATAGGTTCACCCAAAATTAAAAATTCAGTTACTACCTACTTACAACTATGCAAATAGAAAGTCGGGTGATGTTTTGTAGTTCGTGATGGGAGCTTCACAGCAGAACAGTGTTGTAAACAACTGTAGTCGATGGGGACTTATCGTAAAACATAAAAAACAAAAACTGAAAAAAAATAGCTCCATGCAGTTCGCCCGGTGTAAAAAAGCTGCAACACTGTTTTCCTGCAGACATGTTTTGTGGACAGCGGAACTTCACGTGACTTTCAATCAATAGAAGGAGGGATAAGATAATGATTACATTCAATTTTTTGTTGAGCTTATCCTTTCACTTTCAGCACCTCTTTTATCACCTGAAGCCTGATTTATAGCCTCAGATCTCATCTGATACACTGACTGAATGGTTACATTCAGCACAGCTGGAAGAGTGATAAGACCGGCAGGTGATGAGTCAAAGCAGGAATAAGGAAAAACATGTGCATGGGTGCACAATCTACATTAACTTCTCTGCATCTAAACAGATCCCTAACCACACAGGAGGTTGCAACACCCACTCCGTGGTCATGCCTGGAAGGAAGAAAGATTAATGAATGGATAGAGGAAGAAAAGAGAAAGGCAGGGTTGATATCTTGTATCCTGATCTCTGTGCAGTCTATGATCTTAATGTGGGCGAGAAAGAAGAGAGACGGAGTGCATTTGCCTTGTAAATGTACCGGCCGGCGGATGAGAGGTTACGGAGAGATCTGACAGGAGCCGAGAAGCCTACATCTCTGGGATTATTTGCCTATAGTAACCAACAAACCAGGCTGACATAGACTTTGGAAAATGATCTTATCAAGTTATTTGAAGTAGTGCTAAATTGTTGGGCGACCTTGTGTAATCAAGAGGCTGCTAGAAAGTTTTAGAAAGTCAAATTCCTGTGATTTACCCAAATCAAGTAGGTTAAAATTAATGCAATGAAAGTATTATTTGATCCAGGCCCTCTTGCCTTTGCAGTGTTTTCCTAATTTTACCGACTTTATTACACTTTCAACAAATAATAATCCCGGTTTGAGACTCTAATATCGCAGCTGGCTCCATGCACATACCTCAGTTGCTCAGGTAATAAACTGCAGGATAACGGCTAATATGATAATAGCTCAGCTCATATCCATCTATCCATTAGTGGATCAAAGGTCACACATGTTCTGTTGTTGCCTTTTAATTAAAAAAAAGAGACGTTTTGTCTGCTAAGGCCTCTTTTCATGAAGTAAAACGTTCTGCATCGTTACAGTAAAATGTTCTGTATGCTTGTCAGTCTGTGTGTCAGAAGTGAGCACACACACACACACACACACACACACACACACACACAAACACGGTGGAGCAACTCACCCCTCTGGCAGGACTGTGTCATCAGAGGCGGTTGAGGGAGGATGACTGACAGGCTGGTTAGTGATTTGCATGGCTGCGGCATTTAAAAGGAGCTGCAGGTGCAGGATACTCCACACAAGTGAATGGACTCCTCTCTACGCACAGATGCTCTGGGACTATTTGAACCTTAGGGTTAGCCAGGAAGGCTTTTTTTAAAAGATTTTTTTGAGCAGAGCTTGTTGACTAGATATTTTTCTTTGGAGCTGATAAAAAAACTCATTTGTATCAATATGAAGAACACACAGCCATCCAGTGTGTGCTGTCATTTAAGATAAGGACCCAGAAAAAATACCTTCGCTATGGAGACATTCGTACCAGCTGGCAACTGAACCAAACATGCTTTTAGTAATGTCATCGCTGATATTTGTGCAGTTCCTCCTCTTGGGGTTAAGGGTCATCGACACCACCACAGACACATGGAGACACTGTACAGGTAATGCACCACTTTAATTCCATTTTATCTCCGCCATCCTCAGCATTACTGTCTATTACCTCTTATGTTTGAGTTAATGATTATCCACTGAATGGTTTAGTGTTCCATCTAAAAAAAAAAAAAAACCTGGGAAACCCCTCCAGCTGAAATTCTTTTGGATAATTCCAACTGTCTGCGTCTGCTTACAGTAGAGTGGGAGCGTTTCTGTGCGCGGCATCGCGTGCAACATTAACTTAAATGAACATCCACAAACAAGTACAGGCATTGGATGTGGTTGGGATTCCGCAACAATTCTATACAGATCGTAACATCGGGACGGACATGTTTCTATGACGTCTCATCAATTTTGGTGTAATTCCCTTCCATTATTCTGGCTCCTCAAAGAGTGTCATTCTTAATAACAATCCCCCCCTAAAAAAAACCCCTCCTATAGCTCCAACGCAACCCAGGGCTATTTCTCACACAGTGGGGGAGTCAAGCTTCCTATGACATTAATGGGTTTATTAGTTTATAGCTTTGACGCGTCCCTTTGAAGCAAAGCTCTGCCTACTTGTGACCCCTTGGTTTCATAAGGTAGCGTATAGATTCACCTATGTAAGCAGTGGTGTTTAGATGCTTTATTAAAGTAAAAGTACTAATACTCCACCATAAAAGTACCTTACTGTAAGTAAAAAATCATAATGATATATATATAATAATGTGTTTAAATCCTTTCCATACAATTCATCATGTCATATTTTGTGACCTCTCGCGACCCCAAGATTGGAGAAAAGGGTTCCTGCATAGAAAGCCTTGATCAGTAAATCAACTTTTCTATGTCTTCAGACCTGCTCCCTCTGGATCTTCTGTCCTTTGTCCTCGAGAGGGACCCTTCTAAACTTGTACCAGGGGTGCACATAAAGCAGGCAGGAGCGGTGAGGGGGATACATTTCTCGAGCCCTCACACCTCCATGAGCTTTCCCTCCTCTCAGCTGCTGGTCAACTGCGACCTCTTCCCCAAGGAGTTCTCCATTGTTGTGACGCTAAAAGTCACCTCCAGTGCTGTCAAGGTGAGTGTCCCAAGAGTGCTCAGTGGTGTGATTGGTGTATGAAGTACTCAACTACTGCATATGTGAAAAAAGTAGTATTTCATTTTTTGTGGCTCTAGATGAGGCTGTGTGTAATCTGATAAATTACCTCCAGTGATGTCTCTCATTCGTCAAGTTTCAGGCTGCAGGTTGAACAGTGCCCGCCCCCTTTAACGCTGTTGGAGTCATTATGGACAGCAGTGATCAATTAGGCGCAGCATTCCACACATTCTTCTTCCTTTTCAAAACCTGGCGACTACATTACCCACAATGCAACTTAACCGCTGAGTGACAACACGCATAAGGCTTTATACTACTTTTATCACTCACTTTAGTAGTACTCCCTACGACTTGTAAACACACTTTGATGTGGAAAATGTTTGGAGTTACCCTTTAAGTGAAAGTACGAGTGGCACAGGGAGAAAAATATTCTAAGTCCTTCATTCAGTATCAAAATAATATTGACTAGATGTAGTTACCTTAACTAAAAGATGCAGCAGCAAAATACATTAAATTAAAAACAATGTAATGTATTTTTTAAGCCGGTTTATACACTGAATATTACTGCATT
>CAEMYA010000506.1:120829-173529 GCA_903131615.1 Diplodus sargus
TGGACGGATCATCCTGGGACTGAGGCTCTCGCGAAAACGCCTGCACTTCCTCTTTCGAGGTCACGGAGGGGTCGTGGAGCACTGGAGCTTTCGAGGCGCCCGGCTGGCCGACAACCAGTGGCACACACTGGTTTTAGTTGTTGATAGTCGTCAAGTCAGGCTGACAGTGGACTGTAGCTTACCACTGGAAATGTAAGTTCACCTTTTTGTTCATCTTGAGTGCTTCTGTTGGGTGTCTCCCCTTCTTGTGCCTTCTGAATTCCCTTGAGGGATAGTAGATCTGTCACCACAATACAATGGCACTGCTCCAAAACTGCTCCCACCCTGCAGCCATATCACAGTGTCCTGACAGTTTGTGATAGATGGCTTCTAGTGGAAACTCCCCTTGGCGCACAGAAGGGAGGAATCGGCACCCTTACGGTGCCTATACAATACAATTCCTGTCTCGCTCCTGAAAACAGAAGCAGAACACAGACTGCTTTAATTACGGTGATTTCTAGATAATTTATTGAAGAAAACAACTTTCCTCAGCTATTAGAAATAATTATCTCTTTTTATTGCAAACAGCGTTCCCTCCAGGCCTTTCCCCACAGACCTCAACATTCAGGGATCCAGATTCCACATTGGCAGTCGGGGGAGATGGAAAGGCTTGTATTCAGTAAGACTGCATTTCATAAGCAATAAACTGCTAAATCATGGTTTCCTCTATAACTGTTAAATCTTTATTGGCTGCTCTGTGTCTCAGGGTCTGTTGCGGCAGCTGGTTTTGGTACCAGGATCGGATGCCACTCATCACATCTGCCCCTCTTCCGAACCCCAGCTATCAGTTCTGTCAGTACCACCACTTCTCTCAGACCTGTCTGTCGCGGGGAGGGATGGTGACGGCCACGCAACCTCCTATGGTAACTCACAGATGCATGGTGGGATGTAAGATGTGAAAATAAATGCTTCCTAGTTAAGGTTTCTCTTTTTGTTTTGATCACAAAGAAACCCAGGCGCGAGTGGCAGTGGGGTTGGAGCAGTCGTGTTCCGAGCTGCTACAGGGCCAGCTGTGGTTCAATCCGCTGAGGAAAGGACTCTACCTCTGCGATGGTTCAACTTGGATTGCTGTGCTAGAGGGTGGGGACTCAATCAATCAAACCATCCACTCCTGATGACGTTTTTACACTGTTTGGATTCAGTTTGACCTAATTCTCACCTCTCCATCCGCTCAGATCATAAACGACTGGACTATGTGCTGGAACACCAAGTCCTCATCACCAGCTCAGAGACACATGACGTAGAGGTATTCTTACATTTTGGATATTTCCATACATTTGTCGGGTTTAGACTATTGAGAAAGATCCCTAGTGTAGTCGGAAACTAACTAACCTGCGGTTCAAGTGTTGAGGATGAGTCTCACAGCCTGAGGAAAAAGATGCTCTGTAGTCTGGTGGTACGGCAGCGGATACTTCTATATCCTTTGTTTAAGTTCAGCTATACAAAATAATTTTCTCTACTTTTGTTTTTCATGTATACCTCACTAGGCATCTAAGGCAGATATGCATCATGTGAAAAGGGGCAGTGGGTAAACAATGCTTTGTATTAAAGGGTCACAATAAAAAACAATTAAAGATCAGTGTCACAACACAGCTAGTTTTCTGTTCTTCCATTTGACTTCTGCAGGTAGAAGCATTATCTGTTATCGCTGTGTTGTTGTTATTGTTGTTCCTGGAACTCCATGATTAATGTTGCTCCAGGATGATCATTGCACCTGACCAATCACGTTTTAGTAATGTCATAGCTTTGCGTCTGGGGAACAAAAGAGTGGAAAATGTGCAGATGGTTGACTGTGAAATGTCTATTTTAACCGAGCCATCTTTTCCTGCACGTTGGCAAAAGTTATTTTTGCCTCAATGTATAAAAAATGCGTCAGAAAACTGAAAAAAAAGGAACAAATAGGTGAACAGTGCAACAACATTTTCCAGATGCCATATGAACCCCAGTTTCCTCAGTAGCAGCCATGTCCAGAGCCCATTCGGTCACATCGGCTGGCCCCCAATGAGGAATTTAGGCAACTTGAAATGATTGTCCTGGTGTAACATTGATTAAGGTGAAACAACACTAACATGGTGATGTCAGATGAACTGTACAGTGAAAGGTTTCCTTGGTCGGTTAGTTGTAGCTGATGCTTTCCTCAGTTGTACTTTTGGCTGATTACATTTCCGCATAAAATCTTGGGCAGTATTAGTTTTTTTTCATGTTTTTTTAATCCAATCTCCAGGTGTTCCAGGTACCTGGCATGGGTCTAATGGCTGCGATGGCTCATCGGTCAACAACCTCTGGCTCTGCTGTGTATCTGTGGAGCAACACAGGATTCCAGCTCTACCAGAATATCAGCACACATGGAGCTCTGGCATGGAGACACTTCAACATGGGCAAGAAGGTGTGACAAAAAGGAAGAGTTGGGTCGCGGAATATGAATTGAGCACGTGTGTCACATAGTTTGGGCAGCTGATATTCCCTGTGTTTCGTTACTTTAATCTAGACATATCTGGTGGTGTCTAACTCTGGCGGCGGGTCAGACAAGCAGCAAGAATCACAGATGGACTTCTCTGTCATTTACAAGTGGAGCAAAAAAAGGAAACGGTTTGTGCAGTTCCAGACTCTACAGACCCACTGCGCACGGGACTGGGAAGCCTTTAACATCAATCAGCAAGCCTATCTCGCTGTGGCCAATCATAGGAAAGGTAAACAAGTAAATATACATCATATGATTAAATATTTTCAGTCCCTTTTTGTAGAAAGTGAGATTCATATGTTTTCTGTTTTACAAAGAAGGTCTAGGTGCTATATTAATGAGAAAGTAAGTGAGACAGAGAAATGCCAAAAGACCATGTTCAAAAACTGTGTCGTATTAAAACGTATGAGTATGATGTCACAACTATAAAATCTCCATCCTGTGCTACACCCCCAACACGGCCATGGTTACAAAAATAATGGCAGAGCTGAAGTGGAAACCTGGTGGGTGGTGCCTGCTCAGGCCTGTACGAGCTGACCAATCAGAACAGACTTGGAAAATTCTCAAAATTCTTAAAGAAACAGGCTCTAAAATGAGTGTTCAGACTGTGGGGGAATATTGGTCGCTACATCAATGGACAGTAGTAGAAAATATGTTTTTTATTAACATTTTACATTTGATACCCAAAATGAAAGTATGAACCTACAAGTGAGCATAACATTCCAGACTTTCTGGCATCACATCGACAAAATGTTGAACAACTCCTTTCTGGTTTGTTTTCCAGGTAATAATAATCACACCATCGACAGTGTGATATACAAGTGGAACAGGTCAACAAAGTCTTTCGGGGTTTACCAGATGCTGCCGACCTCAGGGGCCTACGACTGGGAGTTTTTCACTGTCGGACCGTACCATTTTCTGGTGGTCGCAAACGCCTTTGATGGAGTGACCACTTCTGTCGACTCAGTCATCTACGTCTGGGTCGACGGAAGCTTCAGAGTGTTTCAGACAATTAAGGTATGTGGTGAGCAAACAATAAACAGGCAGTGTAATTTGCCATGGAAAATGCCCTAACTCTTACTGTCTTGATTTAAGAAAAAAACTGGTTTGGTGCCACACCACAACACATGGTAAATTTGGACGGTGTTGTGAGTGAGGGTGGTATATTAAGCATTTTCTGCATGATTTCCATGTCGTTTATCGCCTCGCCAGCTGGGCTTTGGTTTCCTCTGATGAGATCTGTATCTGTGAGATGAGTTTGAAAAAACGATCTTGTCTGTGCGCAGAGAGGGAAGGGGAACACAGACAGGGAGAGATAAAAGGGCAATGAAAGGGAGATGGAAGGCAAAGCAACATTTAAGACAGGGCCAGGAATAGAGCCTGTGGTTTGCTGTGATTTGGTTGAGCGATAGCAGTGCTTTGACATGTAACTGATAGTGAATCATATATTTGAATGTAGCCACATTTTAGGAAAGAGCGTTGACACATTGATAGTCATATGAGAAACCATGAGGAGATGATTTAGGGGAACTCCACAGCTGGATGTGAGGATTGTTGAGAACACCCTGGGGCAGGTGGAAATTAATCATGTAAAATCATCCAGAAATGATTTTACATCTATTTTAGCTTTTCCATCTCTATGTTCAAGCAAGCAATAATCAAAGAAGCATGCAGACAAATATCGCAGAACACTACAGCTCTGTGCAGAACAATATTAGGTATATTTTGCAGCTGTTGAAGCAGCAAGAAATGTTCCTTGCATATGATAATTAACTATTCAGGCTACACCCAAAAAAACAGAAGAATGGGCAGAGTAGAAGACGTTTATCAATTAATAACATTTGTAAAATCTTAGTCGGAAACATAACTAAACATTTTCAAAAAAGTATTCATTTTAACTTTAAAACATGCAGGTTAAATAGGATTGCCTCAGCATTGTATCTAGTACAGACTTAAGTAAACATACTCACTACATTAAGGATTGTTTCTCACTCTCATTGTCAATTTAGACGTTCTGCGCCACAGACTGGGAAATGTTCCAGATTGGAAGCAGAGTCTTCTTAGTTGTTGCCAACGGACACAGACTTCACGCTAATGGACCAAGTCAATACGCCATCAACTCCACAATCTATGAACTGGACATGAACGGGCAGCTGTTCGTCCGCTTCCAGGATATTATGACCTACAGGTACGGATTACGAGAACACTTACGGTGTAAAAACCTGATCACTGCCATTTCAAAGTCTTGACATTGCTACATACCTTTTCTGTCTCTCCAGTGCTGTGGACTGGGAATTCTTCACCCTCGGGGAGGAATATTTTCTGGTTGTCGCTAACTCCTTCAATGGAGAATCCTACTCTCTCAACAGCATTCTATACAGGTACTCAGCTTGTCAACAACACCCCTCCCAGTGTGAAATAATTCAGCCATTCTAACTTAGTGCTGAGACGTATACACTGTTGTAATGTAGGTTTATTTACCTTCAGTGACTCAGGCTATTAAAAGCACACCTGCACCTTTGACAAATGAGGATTCGCTAGTAGAGGAACTAGGAACTGGTCGACAGCTAATTTTAGGTCTAGATCCTTTTGTGAAGCAGATATGCAAACACAGCCTTGATTTGATTCCTCCTCTCTGTTTGCTTTCAGGTGGCAGGGATATGAAGGCTTTGTTCCCGTTCACTGGCTCCCAACGATCGGGTGCAGTGACTGGGAGTTTTTCAGCTCCAAAGGAGAATCATATCTGATCTACTCTAGTGCCAAAGTACCTCTCTCCAAAGTGTTCAAGCTGAAAATCTACTAGAAAAAGAAGAGAGCGTGCCTGTGGTTTTGTGTATTGTATTTATTTGTGTGTACATGCAGTTCTTCTTTTCAAGTGTCTGTTTGTTTCCATGTGAGAAATCGTGTGATTGCATCGAAGTTAGTTTATCTTCATGATACATATTACATACAATTAGGGCTGTAGCAACCATTAAGGTCATATTCTTGGTATTGTTTCTGGAAAACTGGGAGGAGGAGGGGGGGTTTACATTCTCAAATTACAAAGAAATTGCACTTAGTGGGTGTTGAGGAATGATTTTGATATTTCTCTGAGAAAATATCTGTATAGTGACATGTTAAAATTATTTAGTATCACCACTAGAGTAACACCTAAGTTAGTCTAATTTGTTAGAAATTGTTTTAGACCTTAATGTATGGAGATAAAGACTTAACTGAAACTGTAATTGAACAGTTTAAGGAAAAATCAAATAATTAGCAGTGATTCATTTCAAAGATGTCAAGTCTGGGAGCTTGGCATCAGTGGTGCTAGGTTAACAACTGATGTACCTCACTTTAACACAAATATAACACAACTCTAGACAGTCTGGGTAAGATTTTTATCTTTCTGTAAAAACAATTAATAGTATATTGATATTTAACATTTTGTTGATTAAGTGGAATGTGTGTTTTCATGAAAAAACTGACTGATCATTACTTGTTTGCCTATGACTGCATGAATTTTAGATTGAAACGTGACAGTAAATTATTGGATTCACAATAAACTAGACATAGTATGTTTTTGCAAGACAAGACTTGTGTGTGTATTTGCTAACATTCAGCTATGTTCATTTGTAGCTTGTAGGTGGTAAACATACAGTGCAGGAGCAAACCACAGTACACACGTTTTTTTTCATTCCAAGTCATTTCGTGGCTAATGAAGTACTTAGTTAAGCATTTGAATGGTATGCAAGCCAATTCTCATGGCTCTGGGCACTTGACTTCAAACCTCCTGGCTGTAAAACATGTTTTTTTCTGCAAGACTACAAGCCCCATGACTTCAAGATTGGACTTGTCGGAAATGTAGTTTTCGAGGCTACAGTTGTCACTACTGATAAAGGAAATGTAGCTATAAAACACGAGTTTATACAGCAGTTTCATAAAATGACACTAAATTCCTGGAATTACAATAAACAAAACTCAATATGTTTCCGTGAATCGGTCGTGTAATGGATGTGACGTCAATTATTTTGATTTTTGTTTGCGTTCGCGTTCACCAAGTGTGTGACTACAAGTACCACAATGCAACGCTTCATTTTCTGCCAGGAAGAAACATGGCTGCCCACTGTTCACCGAGGGTATTTTTATTTACGTTTCGTTTGTTATCAGTTTTAAAGGAGACAAATGAAGACAGAGCCGTTGCCAGAAGCTACAGTTACATCGTGTAACAGTTGAATCAGTCGTCGGGGTTTCGGTAAGAAGACGCCATTTTATTAGCCGTTGTGACACTGACCGCGAACATTAGCGTCTGCCTGATTTTTTTTTTTTTTTTCATTTTCGCTGAGCTGTCAAGCTGCTCGTCGGTGTCGGACTGCTTTGTTAGCCTGCCGAGCCGCTACAGAACGCAACTGTGAGTCAAACGCACATACATCCGGTAATAGTCGCTATGTTTAGCCCCGTGAAGTCCTCTTATTTCAGAGTCAGCCCGGCCATTGTCAACAGAGAACTCGGCAAGACCAAGATGAGATAGCAAGAGGGCACACCGGAGTGCTAACACACGACTTATTACGAGGCAGAGTCCCCAGCATAATTGAGAGAAAAACTGAGTCAATAACTCACACGGCATGTTCGGGAATCTTTTCGAGGAAGAGGGGGAGGAAGGCTTCGCTTCGGCGACTTCCAGGGGGAGAGCTGCGAAGGGGGGAGACGAGCCACCTCCACCCCGGGGAAGAAGCAATCTGTGCGGCATCAAGAATCAGGGGGGCACCTGCTACCTCAACTCTCTGCTCCAGACCCTGCTGTTCACCCCAGAGTTCAGAGGTGAGGCCAGGTTACATTTCCTTACAGTAGGTTGAGATTCAGGTCCACCAGAGGACAGTTGTGTATGCATTCTATTTTCTTATTTGTGTGTTGTTGTGTGTCTTTGCAGAGGAGCTGTTCAGTTTGGGGTCAGATGAATTGGGATGCCTGGAAGACAAAGACAAACCAGGGGCCAAAGTAATAGCCTTTAATTGAAGGTGTAACCAGAGATGCAACTTAACTTAACATCATGTGATTTCTAAGAGGTATATCCTTCTTCTCTGCAGGTCCGAGTGATCCCACTGGAGCTGCAGAGGCTTTTTGCCAGTTTGCTACTGGTGGACCAGCAGAGCGCCTCCACCGCCAGCCTCACTGACAGTTTCGGCTGGAACAGCAGTGAGGTCTGTGTCCATTATCTTAGTCAATGGTGCTCAGGTTACACTTCATATTTCAGTGATTGATTTACCTTCCGGTCACAGCGGGAAGCGAATGCAGACATTCACAAAACTGGATTTCAAACTGCGGCAGCGCTGGAATTCCAGCTTGTCTGGAGGCAACTCAGCTGCAGTCATGCAAACACACATACACAAAAGGGAGAACAGACAGAAACATTCACAGAATTTGCCTCAGGATGCGCATATCCACCTTTTCCAGGTCAAGAATGTACATACAGTGATTTGAATAAACTCGCACTGGAGCTCTAAAACCATCATACTTGAAAGTATAACTAAAGCTCTAGCTGGGGGAGATGAGAATGTTGATGTGCGTAAATGTTTAGAATAAACAATTCCTAATTCCTGACAACATGTCAGTTTTACAGAGCTTTAAAAAACATTGTACATTGTGGTAATAAGATGACATGAAACATTAGAGTGGAAATGGACAACATCATCCCTTTCAAAGCATTTCCAAGTGACATTAGTGCCTGCATCGCTGTCACAAAGACAACAGATTGCTGTCTTTTCTTAAGTGCAGCACCAACACAACACAAAGTATGAGTTTAATGAATCATTTAGTCTCTAGTGAAGACTTAAAAGCAAATAGAAATGATGCCAGGCTGCTAGCCTGACAGGAACGCCAGTCAGCCCTCATTTTCCGAGGAGATTTCCTGCCAGTGTAGTGAAAGCAAATATGATGGAGCCAATCTACACACAGATGGTGTTTATAATTCTACAGCCATCACATTCTACAATCAACATTTACTTCACATTGATAAGTTAAAACAAAACATGTTTAAGCATTAGACCTGCAGCTGCATGTACATCTATAGTAACAACAAGCACAATATACTATGAAAGCTGTAATACAGTTTGTTCTGTATACTTTAGTACGTAGTTTGTAACTGAGACATGGCGTCTTTCTTTCTGTAATTTGACCCTTTCTCTGTTGTCCTATCTCAGGGAACAAATCAGCATGATGTGCAGGAGCTGAACAGGATTCTGTTCAGTGCATTGGAGCACTCTCTTGTGGACACCTCTGGTAGTACTTTTATCCATCGGCTGTACCACGGGACCATTGTCAACAGCATTGCCTGCAAGGAGTGTGGTAATGTCAGCCAGAGACAGGTGCGTCAGTGTTTGCAGATTTTTTCCGCTGCTCTAACGTGGCTCCTTTTTATTTATTTATATATTTATATAAATGCAGCTGGAATTATTTGGTTTTTTTGCTCAGCAAGATTTAGTAAGACTGACACAAAGGAGTTATCAGTGTTGAATACATTTCACAATGAAATACTAAAACAAACATTAGCAATTGACCCATTTCTGTAATTTTTTGGTGTCTTCTGTAGGAGGACTTCCTGGACCTGACGGTGTGTGTTTGTGGCATGTCTAGCCTGGAGGATGCTTTGTGGAGCATGTTCGTGGAGGAAGAGCTGTTTGAAGGCAATAACCTGTACCGCTGTGCACAGTGTGACAGGCTGGTTACTGCTGCCAAGGTCAGTGCCAGCTTTCAGAATGTTATTAAGTTTATAGTTCAGTGAACCTTAACAAAGGTTAATATGAATGATTTTACATAAATGTAGCAAATCTAGCTTTTTTCAGCTGTGTCTCACTTAACTTTACATTTTTTGCTTTTATTTAGTCTGCCAAGCTTAAGAAGCTTCCTCCATTCATGACCGTGTCTTTGCTGAGGTTCAGCTTTGACTTTGCCAAATGTGAGCGGTACAAGGAGACGGGACGCTATAGTTTCCCCATTACAATCAACCTGCAGCCATTTTGCGAACAGGTACTTGATCTTCGGTTATGCACATTTGCCATTACTTTTCTTGGTTGTTGTAATTTGTATTGCTTTCCAGATGTGTGTTCACGCAAAGATGTCTTAATTAGTTAATTATTATGTGTTTCTTACCTACAGACTGATGGAGAGGAGTCTGATTACTCCTACGAGCTGTTCTCTGTGATTATCCATAAGGGTGGCTGCTATGGGGGCCATTACCATGTTTATATCAGGGACATTGATCAGCTGGGCCAATGGGAGCCACCGGTAAGATAAAGTACACGGCAAAGGAGAATAAGAACAAATGAAGAAATATATTTTTATTAAAACATTAACTGTCACTAGTTGTACTTGCTTTTGAAATTGCTATACTGATACTGAAATTGACTTGTATTACTACTGGCAATATAAAAAGTCTCGTTGTAAGGAGGAGGAATGCAAACTCAAGTCTCAGAAGAAAGGCAAGGAAGAGTTCAAGAAGGAAGGGTGTGAGCCAAAACTACAAGAAGATGACCCTTTGTCTGTCCTCACTGCTATTATCGCCCAGGTATATCTACTGCAAATCTAAGAGCTTTAGTCGAATGCGTGTACTTCTCTCAGTTGTACAGTCATAGTTGACTGATAAGGTGATTTCCTGTCCACTAGGAGCCATCAAAGAGTGTCCTGTTGGACCAGCTGGGCCAGAAACTCATGGATAAGATTGGTTCATCCTGGAGCAAAAAGTTCAGAAAACACTACGGTCCTATAGGAAAGGTATTTAAGTTCATGATCTTTTCTTGCTTTTTTTAAAAATCAGGGCTCATAACAGTTAATTTCATGTACCAATAATTGTCGTCTTGTGACTTATTCTGCTCTGTTGTAGTTCTTGCAATCCCGCAGTGATGTTTTCATGTTGGTGTCCAATGGTTCTCGAGTGGCATTAAAAGCAAACCCACCAAGCCCTGTGACTGAGCCGCCAAGCCCTGTGACTGAGCCCCCAGGCCCAACAGAGCAGATCACAAACTCTGATCCTTCAACACCTTCAGACCCTGGAGCTGCTGACCAACAGCCGGAGCCTAAGAAAGAGGTATTCGAGCAGCAGCCACATTTTCGAGGTCCAAAATTATATCGTTACGACTTTTATAGGAAAAGGGACTAAGCTATTCAATTGTTTTTCATCTATGTTCCTGGTGGACATCTTACGATTACTTTGATGCCTGTTTCTCACAGTGTTTCTTGCTATCTGTCAGCAGGGTAGCCACTGGTTTGACCTTAACGACTCCACAGTGACCTCCATCAGGGAGTCTGACATAGAGAAGCAGTTCCAGGGCAAAGAGAGTGCATACATGCTGTTCTACAGAAAAACACAGCTGCACAGGCCCAGTGAAGGTAATGGAATCCATGTGTTGCATTAGTATTGGAAAAGATGTGTCAGATCAGAAAAAGAAATGGAAAAGAGTTGAATAACAGAATAGAAAGTAGGGTAATTGATTGTCTTTGACTCTCTTTTATCATATTTTTTTGTTTCCTCTACATTTGCAGCCCTAAATAATGCCCAATATAAAGTTCCTCTTCATCTCATCCACATGGCTCAGGAGGAAAACATCAAGCTACAGCAAATGCGGTACAAAAACACACATTCATGTATCATACCACACTTTTACATTAATCAGTGAGGATCAACACAAAAAGGAAGACACTTGTATCAAAATTGGCGTGTTACATAAATTATTTGTGTCAGTCAACATTGTTTCTGTTACAGTGAGAAGTTCGAAGCCACAAATAACACCGTGGAGCTGCGTCTTCACCTGGCAACCCATTACAGGCTAGAAAATGGAGCCCTGCAACCAATCAACAAGGAGCAGGACGGGAGCATCACACTGAGTTTTGACCGTAGAAAGACGGTGGGAGATCTCCGATTAGCTATTTATCAGGTAACTTAATTTCCAAAAAGCTGTTGTGTATTAAAAATACAGAAATACGGGGGAAGTGAGCTGTTTTTGCATTTGTGTATAAAGATGCTGGACCAGTGGGAAGGGGACATGGCTCTGACTATGGCCAAGAGTCTTCCGGCAGGTCTACACCTCTACAACACTATTATAGGTGAGACTCTTGCATACAAACTACTTTAGTACTTGAGTAAAAGAAGTTCAACAAATGTTGTAACTAATTCTGGTTGTGGTACTCTTTGCAGATGACAGTGTCTCCGTGTACAGTGCAGGCCTTCAGACAAACTCTGACCTGTTTGTATGGAACGGCAGAGAGGTAAGGAAAGGCATAGTTCAATAAAAAAGGCATCTGCACTTGACTTGTATAGTAGGTTTGAACCACTGGAACGTTCTAATTCAATGATATGACTCATACGTGCTGCCTAAGAAGCATTAATTGTTTTAAACGAGTGGCTCTTGCATGGAACTCAGTATCTGTCATTCTCCTTAATCACAAAAAGCATTACCAAACTTGACAAGTTTTCCTCTTCAGGTTTGTGGTGCAACTGTCCTTATTGGAGCCGAGTGGGAGCCAGTGCTGCTGACTGTAGTCCGCCCCCATTTGGGGGAAGATGGTATCCCGGAGGTGGAAGATGGGGCTGAGTGTGAGGAGGGAAGCGGAGGGTTTGAAAACGGAGGGCCAGGGCTTAAAAAAGAGGCGAGAGGTTTTGCAGGTGCTGCAACTCTCGGGGAGGTGAAGGAGGCTCTGGGGGAGCCTAAGGAAAGTCTGCTGTGCCAGGAGCATAAGTGGGGAAAGAGAGCAATGCAGGGGGCCGGAGAGGGAGGAGGTGCAAGTGGATGGAGGCTGTTTCCTCCTGATGACATGCAGCGGACGCTAAAGGAGCTGTCACTGAAAGACGGAGATGCGCTGTTGGTGCTGGAGCCGCAATCATTCGACAGCAGGTAAAATCCTTCGCAATGTATGTGATGTTGTTTTCCTCAAGTGCTTGCTTTACAACTGCCTTCTTATTTTTGCTCAGCATGTTCACTCTAAATGGAGACGTCGTCACTGTGACTACACCATCAGACTGCCGCTGGCTCCAGGTGGAGTTTCATCAAAATGGAGGAGAAGGGGACAAAGAAGAGGAGAGGAAGAAGGTCAAGGTTCCAGCTACAGGAAATATGGTTAGTATTTTTGTGCTGCAGTCGTCTCTTCTTCCTCTTTGTATCTCCATGTTGGCATCACATTTTTGTCTCTAAAAAAAAATCATTGTCATGTTTGTTGTTTGTCTCTTACAGCTGCTGTGTGAGGTGAAACAGAGGGCTATAGAAGAGCTGCAGCTTCAGGGGAACCGTCCAGGCAAGCTGCTCAGTGTTATACATAAGTGTGTCTGCAGGGGATTTCCTGGTCAGACATATAAGATGCAGATGCAGAGCTACAAATGGAAATCAATGAATTGATTAGAAATGAGAGCATTAGAAGAGTTTTGTTTTTCATTTGTAGATGACAAAGTAAAATGATAGAAATCCTTGTTTGTTTCAGATATATTTTTTTTTAACACTGAAAACTTAAATCTGAACATTATATTTTATTTCTGCAAACCGATCCTCCTAAATCTCCCTGAATCGTGCACACTAGACCTTTAATAAGTTATGATTAACCTTTGATTGACCACAAACATTGGCTCAAAAACACTTTATTAATTGTTTTAATTTAACTACTGTTTATGTTCCTAAATCAGCTGTTTTTACTCTCACTGACCAGGTGCACAGTACTGTCTGAGACAGGTGGACTGCACAGGGAAACTCCTTCCTCCAGGTACTGTTACATTTGTTACCTGAGGGTGATTTTAATGGTGGAGACAAATTAAAGGCTGGAAATCCCCCCTCATTTTAACAAAATATGCATACCTTTACACTCTTTACACTGCCCCCTCGTAAAATGTTGAAAAGGTACTCCCCCTGCTTGTAATGTTTCTTCTCATCATCCGTCTGTGAAGTTTTAAAGCTTATTTACCAAGTGCGCTTGTGTTGTCTTACCTTGGTTTACCTGACAGTGTGTGAGGAGCTGAGTGTTCGCGATGCAGGGGTGAGACTCATGACCACACTGACTCTCTGTCCGGGAATTGCCCCCAAGGCATCACAGGTGTGTCTTTTTTATTTGAAGGCTTCAATAAATCCTTTGTACTTGCAGCTGCAGATGTGAAAGTTACAGAACCTTTAAGTAGCGGTAAAAACCTTTCCCATCCTATGTTTTAAAGCAAATTGGAGCTACGAGCGTTTTAAATGTTTGTTTGATGTGGGATTTTTTTTCTTTGCGTTGCAGCTTTTCCTTCACTTCTCTGTGGGCACAGCACCCTCTGCTGGCATGGAGATGGACATCATTGTGGAGAGTACTTGCACTGTCAAAGAGGTGAGGAGAAAATGGCAATGCACTTGTTATATGAAACCTTCAACATGCGCCTATGATAAATGTGTGCATACTTTTAAAATTTGTATTGTCTTTATATTTGCAGTGCTTAAAGACAATGCTGGATGCTGTGGGACTTGATGGTAAAATAACTTTTTTCTGCTGTATTGTACTGTATGTGACTGGCATGCACTGCAGAATCATCTTATTGTTTCTGCTTTTGTAGGACTGTAATCAATCATACTTATTACTGTGTATATCAATGCAATACCTGGTTGTTAATGTCAGTTAAACATGCATTTGCAGGCACCTGTTGGCACTTGAGGAGGCTTGATTGGTGTGAAGACATTGGAGAGCCAATTGTTGATGAGGTGAGTGGCACTTATCAGGTATACTTTGTCTCTTGTTTTCAATATATTTAGCACCAGGAACTTTGAGGAGCGTTTTATATTATTTGACCAACAATCTTTATTTTCAGGATGCTTCTCTGTCAGAGCTGAAGATAAACAATGGAGAGACATTAATTGTCACAGAAGGACCGCTTCCTCCAAAGGTACTTAAATGTTTTGACTTTGGCTGGAGATTAATGGAATGTTGTGTCTTTACCTATCTCTATCCTGATTATCTCTTTTTTTCTTCTGTCAGGGTTTTCTAAAGCTATCAGTGTGGTTCTATGTGGATCCCAGAAACAACTCCATGGAAACTGATTTTAATGGTCACACTGAGGAGCAAATGCTGGAGGTTGTGACTGCAGGAGAAACGCAACGTCAGTCATCTCTGATGTATGCTGGAAACATGGCAGAGCTGAAAAGTGTAGGACAGGTGGAGATATCGGATGAGGCCACCTTGGAGGATTTTAAGACCCAGGTAGGAGTATAATTTGTCCTTGTTGACACACTGCCTCTCCTTTCTTTTATGAATGGCTTAATATTTAGGTCAGGCAAAGTGTGCATGTGATTTTGATGTTTTTCTTTCCTACCCAAATGTTTAAAGATGCTCCTCTTAATCTATTATGTTTTCTGTTTCTGTGTCAGGTGATGACATTGCATTCCCTTCAGGATGTGTGTTTGCCAACCACTGCGTTCATGCGTGTGTGGCAGCTTGAGGGACAGAGGCTGGCACGAATCCTCAGAGGACCACATCTCACGCTCAGGTATCAACACTTTCAAAGTCGTAACTGATGCTCACAAGATTCTATTTATTATTGATAATTTCAATTTGGAGTCATTGTTTTTTTCCCCTCCTGATCAGGAAATTGAAGCTGACCAGTGAAACAGACCTTTGTGTGCAACAGCTACTAAAAGAGGAAGATCTTGGGTAAGGTTTGTTTTCACAGATGCATAATGTGTGTGATAAGGAAAGAGGCCCTTCTGTTATTTCTTCCATTTGTTCCTAAGCCCGAAGGAGGTGTTGCTAAATGTTAAAATGGGAGTCCCAGGGGAGAGGTGTTACTACCCTCCAGAGGAGCTGGTTTGGGATGCATCCCGAGACTCTTCTCCTCGCTCTCTACGCATTTGTCTGGCTTCACACTACAGCCTCTCCCCCGACTCTCTTCTGTTGGCCAAACACCAGCCCGAGAAACACACCTGGGAGGAAATCTCAAACTGGGTAAGATGAGCACAGTCATTTCTTCTTCTTGTTTTTCTTGGTTAAGGCATCAGGGGAAATCAGCATGTATACCTGCACTTGCTTGCTCAATAGAAAAGTTGGTATAGATGACAAAGAACTGTAGATGAAAATGTCGACGTAACATGGACTGCCTAACAAAAGAAGCATGGATCTGATCATTCCATTCATCATTTTATCGGATTTTTTATTTATAAGCAAAGAAATTATCCTAAAATCTCAATATTCTTTTAAGTAAATTATATGCTGTATGCCTTTTTTTACTTTCAGAACCAGCATGTTTCCAAAAAGAAAAAGAAGAAGAAGACGGAATCACTACTGGGAGCACCGTTTCACCTCAAGGATGGAGACACAATCGGCATCAAGGTCTTTATAAAAACCCAGTTTGTTTAAAAATGTGTCTATTTCTGTTTTGTTTTTAGAAACACTGAATCTGTTCGTAATATTTTTTTTCCAGAATCTTCTGATTGACAACAACAGGGACTTTGTCACCATGGAGGATGAGCAGGGCCAGCAGAGGCTCAGAGAGCAGGCAGAGCAGCGCAGGAAAGGGTAGGACTTCAGACCTCTAAATGGCAATGATCAGTACTGTAGCTTTAATACCACCACACTGTGTCAGTTGGGTCTGTTTAAGTGACTTCTCTAACAAAGAACCTTTACTGAAACGTTGTACCCTCACTTCTTTTCAGAGGGCAGGCTACAGGCTCTGATGGCGTCGAACCACGCAAGAAGACTGGAACAACCAAATCCAGGAAACCAGAGGTGGCGCTGTCAATCAATGTTGGGGTATTCAGATAGCACCCTGCTCCTGTGGGTGCATGGACAAATCATAAATACGCACACGCACAGATGCTACATTGCAGGATAATCCACTTGACGTCAGTCTTGTGCTGTTTCTTTTTTTCTAACTGTGTTTCTCCACAAACATTTCAAAACCGACTCAAATCCCACTGTAAATTCATTCTACTTCTCTTTTGTCTGATTTTGTTGACAAGAGAAGGAATTTTATTTTGCCTTTTTTGATTTGCTGTTTAGTACCATAATTGGTTATCTTGTTTCTTCTCTCTACATTATTTCTGAATTACAACCACACATGCCCTTTATGAAGTTATATTTCTGGGATATTTGAGGACAGTGACATACAGGAAAACAGATCGTCTTGCTGCATGGATTGGTAGCTACTTTGTAAAAGTATCAGCCGTGAGAAAACACTTTCTACTATGAGTGTTTTTTGGGTTTTTTTAGCGATTACAAGCCAATGGTTATATTCTGACATTTGTGCTGACTGGAGCTTCTATCTTATACAATTTTGTATAAAATGTAGCAATCAGGGTGAAAAGAAAAATACTGTCTGACATGCCAACAAGTCACTATAGCAGGAAATCAACCTTCAAAAATTCTAGGCGATGCTCATAGGTTAACATGTTTTAAGTAATGCCAATTTGTACAATAAACCTGTCACTGTGCATTGAGAACAAACACGTTTTTTTTCTCGATCATGGGCTTGTTTTCAAGGTTGATAAGAGAGAGGAGAGATAGGCCTTAATGTGGAGAAGCCTCAGTGCTGCTCTGTCCTCCCTACCTCACTCTCTACCTCTCTCATTCTACCTCTGCTGCCCCCGCCCCCCCCAGTTGTTGCCGTAATTAATAACTTTGTTTTCTTAACCTCGAACTGTTCATGCCCCTGCTCTGTATGAGTCAACTACAGTTTAAAAAGTATCTCAGTTTGATGCCTTTTGTTTACTTGCAGTCATATTTTATAAACGGTTAAGCAAACTTAATCGTCTTTTATTGGACATGATCCTCTCCTAGAGCTAATAATAAGCACACAGCCTTCACTTTCAGCTTAATCCACAATTTCATGTTCAAAGAAATAATTCTTCTATAATCATCTCTGATGCCAGATTAATTGGCTGCTGCAGAAATGGTCTGTAAAACAATACATTCAAATCCTTTCTGTCGCTAATCCTCCTTGATTGTGTTATATTTAAATTGCCTGAGTTAATACATGAGTTTTCATTGTGGAACATGTAACGTTTCATTTGCATGCACTATATGTGACTTCAGGGAAGAAAAATAATATTCTTGTAGATAATTTATTGGAAAGAAGTGACAAAATGATGTTTATACTGTATGAAATGTGATCTGTTTTCTAGGCTGCTTGCCTGTTTTTATTTCATGTATTATTCTGGCCTTGATCAGTGCCAAGTAGAAATTTCAAGTTTTTTCTTTTTTTTTTAAAGCAATCGCAGGAATACTGACATTATACTCAGCAATAGTGAAATTTAATTTTGTATAGGATGATATCATTTACGAGTGTTATTGATTACAACTTTGGTGTTACTGATAAAGAATGATCTGCTGTTCTATGACAGTAGACACCTGTTTGTATATGTGTCAGATTGTATCTGCAGGAAGTATTTTATCAACAATAAAGGTATACAGTAATCAGACTTAAGCTGAATCACTTTAAGCCTGCCCCTAGGCAGGTGTACACCCATTCTTTTTCAATTGAGGGCAACTGGCCACTGGCCAAAAGCAAGCTGGTGCTTTCTGTATTGTTCAAGTATGCAAAATGGTATTACGATCCCAAGTTCCCTTAATTGATGGACTTCTTGTGCCTTATCTTTTATTTATTTATACATTTTTTGTCAGTTCCTGTTGAGGTGAAATTGAACCTTAATGCAGGCCACACTTTAGCCAACCGTGCTCAGCAATGTTGGCGGATTTTTCCATCTTTGAAGAGCTACAGAATTTATTGCTATGAAATCTGGGGCCTACTGCAAGTTCGCGAGAAGAGTTTGTATATAAAACTAAAAACTATTAACTTTGTATTATTTTTCTAAAAATTAGATACACAAATTTTACACTAGTTTTTGCAGTACTTTAACAGTAGTTAATTACCTTCACTTTCATGATTGAATGAAATTAATGAACAAGCGGACGTTTAAGGCCGACACAATTTCATACTGTTTTACTTTGTTTATATGTGGTGGACCCTGACATTTTTTTCCTGCCTTACACAGTCTCTTCTTGGGACATTACTTGTTTGTTTAGTTATGCAAAAAAAAAAAAAAACAGATTTGCATGTTGTTGTTTGTTTTATTAATAATGTAAATATACAAATTCTGAGTATGAGTTTCTTCTCCAACTGCACTGTGCCCCTTCAACAGCACATTTTGCTGTGACCAATCACAGCCCAACAAGCCTGGAGTGTCCAATCAGCTCTCACAGTGCAGCTCTAGTGTCCCTCTGTTACAGTATTAATTTGGCCGGCAGACACGCTGTGAGATTTACTGCAGGGAGAGCAGAGATTGCCTGACAGTTGCTCAACTGGACAAATAACTTTTTTGCAAAAATGGTTGAGGCTTTCTGTGCTACGTGGAAACTGGTGGACAGCCAGAACTTCGATGACTACATGAAGGCACTTGGTGAGAAAGCTTCATTTGCTTTTCATAATTTTTTCACCCTGAAACAAGAGTTGATTGTTTGCAGTGTGAGTGATGATGTCTGCTGTAGGCTGCACTTATTCTGAGTGTGTTTCTGATATCGTAGTTGCTTGTATTCGCTCAGATATTTTTAGTTTAAGCAAAGCATAATGTGTCTAGCATAATGCATCGTTGAAGGCACTATTATTTTTCTTTTGATTTGTTTTTACAGGTGTTGGTTTTGCCACCAGACAAGTGGGCAATGTCACCAAGCCGACAGTAGCGATCAGCCAGGATGGAGACAAAGTGGTGGTAAAAACCATGAGCACCTTCAGGAACACCGAGATCTCCTCCAAGCTGGGGGAGGAGTTCGATGAGACCACACCTGATGATCGACATGTCAAAGTAACCTGAGTTAAAAAGTCATTGCATAATTTTCACCGCGATGTGTGCTCTGGCTGGAGGCGGTTTAAATTTTAACCTGCTTGTTTGTGTTTGCAGTCCACTTTCACCTTGGAGGGAGACAAACTCGTGCAGGTGCAGAAGTGGGATGGCAAGGAGACCAGATTTGTCAGAGAAATCAAGGATGGGAAGATGGTGATGGTAAGACTACATAGCACACACCCTTACAGTGGCAAGGGAGGATAAATCTTGTCATGCATGTCGTTGTTCTTACTATTACAACTTGCAAAGTAGTTGTGTAAAGCGCTTTGAATTGCCTTGTTGTGCAAACGTGCCTGACAGATAAGCTTGTCTCGCCTTGTTACTGCCATGATGACATAAATGATACGACTCAAACGATTAAGGGAAAACTTGCTTAACATTCAGTATGCATCATTTCTAGTCTTTGCATTAAAAGCATTAGTATATGTTGACCACCATCATGTAACACGGGCTGTTTCTTTTGTCTCCTCTCTGCCTCACAGACTTTGACTTATCAGGGAGTCCAGGCGGTCCGCACGTACGAGAAAGCCTAACTCTTAACATCCACTCGAACGAGCAAATCATCCCTGCACTGCAAAAAAAGGTGTCACCTCCCCTCCTCTCCTCCCACTTTTTTTAATTTTTTTTTTTTTATCTTAACAAAAATGTTTTTACAGCAGTGATTTGCACTCGATTTGTTGTTGTAACATGAGATACATATTTTGGGAAAAAAAATCTTTTTTGTAAGATCTTTTGTAAGAAATTTCCGACTGTGAAGGACCTAAAATGTTTGATTCCGTGGGAAAAAGGGAAAAAAAATAATAAAATGAAGTGCTTGACTAAACTTTGAACGTCTCAGACTTTTCAGTTGGGGCTCCGTTGGTACCACTTTAGCTCAACAGGGCTCTCTTTCTCAGGGTTTTTTTTTTTTTTTTTTCATCCAACTTTGAATGCATTTCTTTTCAATATGTCAGCCTAAATTGTGGGAACAGTGCTCTCCCTGTGATGGGTCAGTTCCAGGTGACAGCTGCAGGGTGACGGTGAGGGCCAGAGCCGGCCGTGCAGCAGCAGCAGCCAGTGTGACCATTGAACTCATGGGAATGAACGTCCTCTAGTAACCTCCAGATGGTCAGAGACGACTAGGAGCTGGAGTGGAGGGGGTGGGGGTGGTGATGTCACTGGCCTCGGGATAATCCGGTTTTAGTCGTGGTGTCATTACGTAGAGGCATCATTCGATGGTGTGTGGACCAACCGTGAATGAAGGCTGCCGCTGGTGTGACAGAATGACAGCAGCCATGGAAGGGCGCCGTGCAGGGCAAGGACAGTTTGTATCAATAAATCCAGTATCCCACCGTCAAAGTCTAAAATTAAAAGGGATCTGCAACTGTTCTAAACAGGAGGACACAGCATTAAAAGCTTTCCCTCATTTCACCTCGGTCTTTCCCACATTTTAAGAAGCCAAGCGAACGCCTCCTTGTCCTCCCCTGTGAGCTGTGTCGAGCCTACTGAACACTGTGACTACAAGTGGCCATTCTTCTCATCCCAACGCACAGGCTGCCAAGTTTTCTGGCCGCCTCTGAATAGCGTGCGGCACAAAGAAGCCGCGGTAACTGGAGTGGAACTCATTTGGCCGTTGCCCCTCTGAATTAATTTAAATTAAAATCTTATCTTTAATGCTCTAGTTATAGGATTGTCTCCCCCCCCCCAAAAAAATGTCCCAGCTCTCACAAAAATCCAGGCCAAACCATTTGCGTAAGCATTTGAGGTGACAACAGTTAAAAGACAAGTTCAGGCGAGTTCGTGTCACGGCGTTCACGGCGGCACAGTCACGCTGAAAGGGTTATCGCGTCCCACGATGGCAAGGCAGTGAGAGATAATAGTTCGGTGTAACTTCTCTCCTCACAAGCTTCCCGGGAGAGCAGCAGGAGTTTCCTCTTTGTGTGGAATCTGTGTCAGTGGTGTAAACTGGCCTGTAGTAACCCGTCTCTGGCCTCATTAGGGATCATCAGTGTGAAGGAGCTGACCATCTACTGTACATTGTCCCACCCTTTCCCATTCAGACACACACCCGACTGTAGCTGCCAGTGACTGCAGCTATCCCCCAGTTCCCAGTTTTTCTACAAATTGAGATTGACACTTTACTCCCATTTTGGATTTTCACACCCTCATGATTCATCATTAATGATGATGAAGATGATGATAATATTGGTGGTGAGAAACCTGCAAACATATATAAATGTTACGTAAGCTGATTTTAAATGTGTGCGTAAATAATGTAAATGTGTCAATAATGACTTTAAACAACTGAAATTAATTTGCTTTTCATGACATCAGGCTCTTGCATTGACATTTAGCAGGAGCTCTTGCCCAAAGCAACTTACAATAATTCACACATACATTCACTCTGATGGCAGTGGCTGCCATGCAAGGTGCTGACCAACACATCGGAACCAGTGTGCGGTTCAGTATCTTGCCCGAGGAAACATGCAGACCAGGGGAATCGAACCAGTGACCTTCTGCAAACAAGACGCTGGTTCTACCCCTGATCCACAGTCACCTGTCGTTGAAAATGTAAAACCGGGAACCTTTTTGTTTTGTTCATTGCTCATCTCATGTCATCTCAGACCCAACTCCATCAATCGCTGCATCCACCACAGTATATTGTCACGAGGTGGGCAAACAGCCAGCCTTTAGAGAAAGACGAGACTTACAAAAGACGCATTTGCATTGCTCTGTTTTAATGTCAGATTTGCTACTATTCACAAGCATAAGGAAGATATAGCCAATAAATGATACATGATGTGAATCTACCTACAGGTAAAGAGCAGTTTCAGTAGTAGGGACTCGATTAAACATTCCTTTTTTCTCAATTTATTGAACTATTTACAATGAAATTATTTTAAACCATGAATCTCATGTTGGCAACACAACTGAGTGACGGACGTCAGTTATTGGTGTCCGATAAGTTCAAGTATTTAGTGCTTCCATTTTGAATGTCGGGGTAAATATCACAGAAACACTTGAAAGCATAAAACAAAAACACACACGCGTCATGCACATTTCATTCAACGGCTGTTTGACAAACATACGATGCTTGGATCACCCAGATATTTAAAAATGTATGTATTGCACATGTTCACCAGGTAAAAGGTAAAATGACAGAAACAAATATTTATCTTTTGTTGCCATAAATTAAATATTAGCGACAACATCTCTACTTTCTGTCCAATAACATTGACACTGTCGCTTTGGGAGAAGTGATGGTGGAACATCTCCCCAAAGCTCCAGCTGCTGCTGTGCAGTTACTGGAGCAGATCGTATGCACCATATATGGACTCATGAAGACTGTGCTTCTTTTATTTAAATACTAAGATAAGTGGATTTAATTTGGGATTAGTGCCGCAAGCTGTAATAATAACTGCCTTCTATGAAGCATATGGAGCAAAACGTATAGAACTACATGTAAACAACAGCTGGCACAAGCTGAGAAATAATACACCAGTGTACATCTGAGATCATCTGCTCGAGCATGTGGCGCCCTCTGCAACAACCCGGAGGGCGACCGCACGATGTGCAGACACACAGTTCCATCTCAAACGTCACCACGTTAACCACAACGCTCAGGTTGACAAAATAAACCTGTGAAGGAGCTGATTCTTGCAGCTCTCTTCGTTCTTCAGAGATTTTCGAATACGCGACTCTGATTTTTTTCGACCAGTTTCAGTATTCAAAATCGATCTGAAGTCGTCCAAAGTGTACATCACAAGCACAGGACTTACATAAACTGCCGTATGAAGCCTGTCGCCTTTGTTTCAGCACAGTAATCGGATGTAATACAATGACATACTCGTGTTATAAATGTTAAAAACATTACAATTGATGACACAATCAAAGACTTTGAAACATTTTCTGACCCTTTCCGGTTGATAAGAACCCGTGAAAAAGGTCGTAAAAATAAATTGTGTTTCTACAGACAAACAGCGACTCACCAAAAGTTAGTGGCTGTGCGTTTTTTTGGTCTATCAAGGAATTGCCGTTAGCCACAGCAGTCATCCCTTCTGACTGACAAAAAAATGAATCACATGTGCCCTACTGTACTTTTAATGTTGCAGCTTGTAAAACAATCTTCAATAGCTGTGCACGAAAAGACTTTTACTCGCCACCTCATTGACTCGGACAAACTTGTCATCCAATTGTACAAACTCAGGGCCTCATTCTGACAGTGCGGACGATGCAAAGCTTGTTTTTAGCACCAGTGTCAGGAACGAGGCGCCGGCACACATGGCATCTACATGGTACAGTCTAATAAGACTTTAAAGGTAGTGTTTCAGGTAATGTTGGGAGCTCTCATATACAGTGCGTGGTCATTCCTTTTGACACGTAAGTAGACAGACAGACAAAAAAAACAACTTTCCTTGCTTTCATTAATGCTTTGCTTCCTTGTTTGTACCCGTTAGGGGAGAAAATAGTGGAATTTGTGTGAAAAGTTCAAAGTTTCCTTGAAAATATATCAAGACTTATGCACAGACTATAAATGCCTAATTGTTGATGTAAGGGCTTTAAAAGTAGGATAAGTTAAAGCCAAGAAAAAAGCTAAAAGTACACAAATTACAGAGGATAAAAATGTATGTACACTTACTAAAGAAACAAGTTTTCAAGTCTATGTGGCTTTGGAGGAATTGGACACCTGTCTGCCATGAATTATGGTCATTTTTGTACCCTGTTTACTGCAGAGTTGAACGTATTTCTTCTTTAAAAAAAAAACAAAAAAATGCACCATCATGTTTATGTGTAGCTTGAGGACCTAAATATAATGTTCCAAAAAGGTAATGTATTGTTCCGTTTGAATAATTGCTTTCTATCCACATTTCAATAAGAAAAATTTAACACACAAAAAATAAATACATAAACGAAAATGGAAAGGAATGACACTGGCTGCATGTAGTTGGTACGAGAGCTCAACCAGATCTGGAAAAAAATAAAGTCGGTCCGTCACATCAAATCACCCATCATCCTCTGCTTTGCCCAGGCTTTTATCTCCTGAAGACTAACAGTGAACAGAGGTGCAGGGCGCGCTCGGTGACTTGACCTCGTCGTTATCAGTGGGTTGGCTAAATTGTAAACCTCAGGCTGGATTCAGACTGAAGCCTCAAATCTGCAGCGGGGAGAAGGCGTAGAACGGGAACTGGGCCTCCTCCTCGTCCACAAAGAAACACTGGAAGTAGGGCAGCTCATCTGCGGAGGGAGAATCATATGTTCCTCACTTCTATCTGGCATCCCGAGAGAAGACGGAGCGTGCTTGTTTGCACACTCGTGTGACATTTTGCTTATGAGAAGGGAATTTGGACTCACCCTCCATCTGAAAGCTGTCTGATACGGAAGGCTCTGCTATCACAAAGAGAACATGATGTTAACCATAAAACAATACAGTGTTCTGTTACCCTGAACTATTGCTTCAATAAGCAATAATTCAGTACCTTTTACTTTTTCCTCTTTGGCAACTTTCTTCTTGTCTAGAACACAAAACAAGAATTTTCATGCATAAATAAAAGTATAGTTAGTAGTAGGAGTGATATAGATTTTCCAGACACTTAGAAATGTAACTGCTTGAAAAAAACAACTGTACCTTTCTTTGCAGGCTCCTGTATCTCTTTAAGAACTCTGTCCACTGTTACAAAAGATTAATAATGATTAACTCCATGCAGTCGAATATGCAGCTGCTGGTGCTATTTATATATATATATATATAAATATATATATAATTCAAACAGACATTTCCCTATTTCATCTACGTTAAAGGAAAATGTCACCCAAATATGAAAATCCAGTCATTATCTTCTCACCCTCATGCTGATGGAAAGTCAGGTAAAGTCTTTAATCGTCCACAAAACATGAAGTAAATGGGGACTTCTACTCACATGAAATGGCTCCATACAGCTAGAGATCTGAAACTGATTTAAGAAGACATTATTCATACCCTGCCCAAAGTGGGTGCACAAGCTCGACCACGCGTCAAATCCGTTTGGGATCTCAGTGCTTCAGGAGACTTGAATTACGCTGTGTGAGCTGTAGGGAGTCCCCATCTACTTCAGTTGTTTTGACAAATGCTGCAATCCTGTTTTGCTGTGAAGCTTCAAAAATGTTAATGCTATGACACTTCACTTGACTTTCCATCCACATGCTCGACAAGATGACTTCATTTTTTTTCATTTTGGGGCAAACTTGTCCTTTAATTTTCAACCTACCTTTTGCCTTCTCCTCCTTGGCTGCCTTTTTCTCCACTGGTTTTTCTACAACAAACAAATGCATAAAGTTTCAGGAATGATTAGGTCTGAAGTGTACAGTGGTAGTTGTACTGTAAAGCGTTTGTCTGGTCAGGGTCTAAACAGTGAAGATACCTTTCTTCACAGGCTCTTGTTTTTCTTTAGGCACTCTGTCTTCTGAAATAAATCAAAATGAACAAAAAACGATGAAATGATCAAGCAGCTGCTCTGTCCTCTTGCAGTTTCACAAGTATTTTTCCATACAATTCACAGTATATTGATGTATTAATGTACTCAATACAGATTGTATGCAGTACCTTTCTTTACTGCAATGGGTCTGACCTTTGCCTTTGAGACCTCAGGCTCTGTTTCACAAGTAAGAAATTGGCAATTACACTATTGCTGACCCCTCAAGGCAGGCAGAAAAAAAACTTTTATCTCCTGCTTGTGTTAGCTAGTATAGAATATGCATCTTTTACCAAAATAGATTCAGGATGACACGGATGATGGCTGATTTACTGCAGCGTCGCTTTATAATGATACGTTGTTATGAACAGACATGCCTAAGGTCCCAAAGCAAAAAACTGAACACATCACTGCCAATAGACTCTCTGAGGTTGTTAAAATGTCTAACATGCATGTGCAGTCAGCTACTGGAAGTGTTGTTGAACTCTCGATACACTCATTGTCTATAAGCTTCAGATTTATAGACAAAAAAAGTCAAAGTTTTTGTTTATAAAGATTTATATAAAAATATTTTCTTGCTGAATAGAAATACTAAATCTTAATTTCTCTGTTTTCTATAAAGATTGTCAAGACACTTTCACATTCAGCAGGAGAATATTCTCAGGCTTTCAGCAGCAGCCGGTTAAAAACGTCTGTTTCCCCTCTGAATAAACCAACGGCTACATTCACAGACTGCAGTGGCCTTCATGTTGTAATCAGATTACATGTTGCACTCGGCCAGTTACATGAAGTGCCGCCTCTACTGAAGCGCTACAGTTGTACCTTTCTTCACACGGACTGGTTTGGGCTTTTCCCTGAGGATGGCTGCACCATCAGGAAGAAAATGCAGTTGATAAAACACACATTTCTTTGATTTGTGGAATGACTTCTTATAGATTCATACTATAATAGGTATAATAAACTATACAAATCTTATTGAGATAGCCTCAAATGCATCCCCAAATTGAGATCCTTGGCGCATCATAATCTGATCTAAATAATGCTGATATGTACGATAACAGTATGCATCGTTGCGAACACTGTACCTTTCTTCGCTGCAGCAGGATTGTCCTTTTCTTTTGGAGTCTCCAGCTCTGCAAAGGGAAAACTGAGGTCACGGGAGAGCATTTGGGGACGCACACGGGAACTCGACAGCAGAAGCCACAATCATTGAATTGTCCAAAAAGGCATATTGCAGCTGGAGCCACAGCATAACCACAACAAAATTGAGTTTCTGAAACCTTAAAGCAGCGTACACAGCGTGAGGAATCTAAGACTAGAAAGCTTGTAAGTAATTTGTGTTAGAAAGTGAGAAAACACTATTGATGTGTGCCTTTACCATCAGCAGCTGGTTTGGGCTGAATGTATTAGGCATCTGGTGATTGTAACTAAGAAGCCTTATCGTTGCTGTTTTATCTTTCTTTATCGTTCTTTGCTATTTCCTCATTTTACATGAGATAATCTGTGAAAATCGCTTAACCAGAGTTAGTTTCACCTCTTTCGAAGCTTATGTCTCTATATTTAATGAATATTTTCTACATGTTTTCATAGCTTTCATTTGCCTGAACACAGTTTGTATTAGGGGCAAACCTCCGCTCTAGAGCTAAGGGCTTGAAGCGTCCAGATATGTTCCACGCATTTCAACATTTACAACACATTGTAAATGCTTGCTGGCTTTGATATATCATTTACTTTGTAATCTAAGCTCTTTATTGTCCATGATTTAGAAGGTAAAAGGTGAGCAATAAAAGCTTGATGATCCATCAACTACACCTATCTAAGGCAGGCGTACGGTATCCTTAAAGATCATTGTATGGAGGCAGCTGTTTGTCGATGCAGCTGCTGCAGACGGTTCAACCTCAATTTCCTGTACATTACATCCTCTATGGTGATTTATTGATCTTGTATGCAAAGTGCTTGTTTCCCTCGTGAACCGTCCAATCAGAGCTTTCACACATGACCTACATTCTCTGACCGGATAACTGTAATTACACGGTTATGCAGATGGAGGCACCACTAATGTACCATTCTTCACATGGACTGGTTTGGCCTTTTCTCCCCTCAATAATGCTGAACGATCAGGGAGAAAATACAAATCGATGTTTACTCGTGACAGTGCTTGCCCTATAATTAGTGCAGTGACACAAAGCATTTTTTTGTTGTTGTTATTAAAAATTAAAGCTGGCTTGACTTTGTCCACTGATACTTTGGGCTCTGAGTAAATGTATGAATGTATTGGTTCTCATGAGCTTTGTTGTAATTAAGTGTGATAACAAGTTATAGTTTTTTAGTAATACTACGGGATTATGATATAGATTCAGCAGCAGTTTATTAGGTACAGCCAGTCAAAAGCAATGCACCGGTATAACTCAAGTTGAACCAACAAATACTGATCTTTATAATCGTCATGGCGGTTTTATTAATTGCATTAGCTTTAGCTAGGTTGACCTAATAAACTGGCAACTGTGTGTAGATGGTGACAACATTTCTTCTAAGCTACAAGCCCAGAAAATCATCGTCAGGCTGATGATTTTGGCAGGCTACCTTTCTTCTTTAGGAGTGAGCTGATCTTTTCCTTCTTTGTCCCAGTCACAGCTAATTCAAAGGAATTTTTCATTTCATTTCATTTTTTCAACATTTTCTTTGTTAACTCAAATACGAATATGAAATACTATGTCTTGTTTTAATTAAATTTTTACCTTTCTTTTCATGAGCTGGCTTAGGCTTCTCCTTCGCGACCTCCGGTGCTGCAGCTAAACACAAGATGAAAATGATTTCAGCTGTCGTGTTGAGAAGATTTATCTTTTTGTTAAATAATGATTGATCGTATCAGCAGTACCCTTTTTGGCAAGAACTGGCTTGGCCTCAGCTTCTATAGGGAATAAATACAATTAAAAAATGCTTGTTTTTTTAAAAATAAATAACAGATTTATGAATTATCCAATGAGAATACTGAAATATTTCTTGGAGATGTGATTGAGATTTGTGTTACAAAAAAACAAAAACATATCCCCTGTCAGTGTTAGCTTGGATGTTACAGCTTTTCAATCTGACAAGTGGATAATGCACGTAACATATTCTATGAAATATTAGGGGCAGAAAAGTTGCACCAGATAAGCACCTTTCTGTGAGGGTTTAGCCTTTGCTTTCACAACAGCTTCTACATAAAAAGAAACAAGCAACAGTGTCAAAATAATTGTGTCTCTAGAAAACTATTCGCACCCACAAAATTAAGCTTTTAGCCTAAATAAAACATGCCATCTCTACTGTGTGAGAAACAGCCATCAAAATTATGTATGTTTAGGTAATTACTACTCATTTGTTTAATTACATTCATGATATTGTGAACATGACTATTTTCAGCAGCGGCATTATCTTGTGGCTGTAAAGCGTGAACACTGATTAGCTTTTTAATCAGCAGACTCGTGTTAATCGCCTCTAAAGCACGACGGACACACACTCGTGCTTGCATATACCTTTCTTCTTTTCAGCGGTTTTTGCTTTGGTAACAGGTGCTAGAAAAATACACGGCTCCTGTTAATTCTAACGTATACAGTTAAGCGAGAAACAACGAAGAAACGACAGTCGCAAAGCCGAACCTTTTGTGGGAGTCACTGGCTCGGCCTTCTTCTCCTTGAGAACCTCAGCTTCGAAAGGAGATGATAACAACAAGACAAATGTCAGTGGAGTCTGCCATTTTTACAGCATTTTGTGTCCATGTCACCATACTTTGTTTACAACTAATGCAGCTTATTACTCTGAAATTGAAGCATCCAGGCTACAAATTGTTAACTGCGCAGACTATATAAATTAAAAATGAAATAATTCATTAAATTAATTCCTGGAATTACCTTTTTCAGTTGGTGCTGGTTTGACTTTCTCTTTTGGAGTTACAGGCACTAATGGAGAGAAAATATTACAGCGAAATGGTTCAAGTAAAAAAAAATAAAAAAAACAACTTGCTAAAGTGGTGAGCAAACACACAATATATAAGGCAACTGTGAGAAAAACAAACAGACCTTTCTTCAGTGGCACAACCTTCACCTTCTCCTTTGTCAGCGAGACATTTTTGTGTGGTGCTTCTGCCTCTGTAAGAAGAAACAAACGAGAATGAAAATCAGTGAGTTCATTATTAAAACATTAACATAAATGTTAATTAGTGTCCTTGTACCTTTAACAACTGGGGTGGCTTTTTTCTTGAGTGGAGCGAGTTCTATGGAAAGAGATTTTAGATTCATCATCACGGAAGATAAGATGACACATTGGAACGAATATAAGGTAAGCTCTTACCTCTCTGTGCTAGAACTGCTTTGACTTTCTCTTTTGGCGCCTTGACTACTACAAACAAAAAAACAACAGTGTATGCTTGGGATCAGTGACTCAAATCACTGAAACATGGAATCAATCACAACTATATACCAGAGAAAATTACCTTTTTTCATGGGCACTATTTTGACTCTCTCTTTTACCAGAGTGGCGTTTCTGGGAGTCTCCTCTTTTTCTGTGGAAATATAATACACATACAGTATGAAATTGTTGCTCAAGATCCAGTTAGCTTGTTATTTTCATGTCCATTATAAAATGCAACACTCTGACCTTTTTTCAAGGTGACTGGTTTGGCCTTTTCTTTATCAGCTCGAACAGCTTCTGTGTGTCAAGAGCGCAGGGTTTCTTATAGCAGGACAGTTTTATTTACATTGTGACAAAAATAATGTTTCTCTTTGGTGATAAGAACATTATGAGCTAATAATGTGCATGTGTTACCTTTCTTAGCAGGAGCTGCTTTGGCCTTTTCCTTTGTAACTTTTGTGTCAAGAAAGAGGGCAAGACGTTAGATTAGCTTTGCCTTTTGATTAGATTCTTTTAAGGTCTACTATATATACTATAATACACATTTGGTTGTTTCCACATCAGTAAGTCTTTGCATTACCTGATTTTACAGGTTCAGGTTTGAGTTTTTCCTTTGGTTCCTTCTTGGGCTCCTTGGGAGCTGCCACTGCTGGAAAATTAGGGAATTATGTCATCTCTGACTGGAATGTGGTCAAGTTTATTTTTGAAATGATTAATACAATAAAAAAAGGCATGCTCAAACCTTTCTTTGCAGGTTCTGTTTTGGCTTTCAGCTTAGGAGCTTCAGGAACTTCTATAATTGGAATATTCAAAAATATAATTCATGAGATTATTTTAGCTCCACCTACATGGAAAACTGCATCCCTGCAGGCACTAGCCAACATGTAATGGTAGTATCAATGCAAACAAAATTCATGTTGTAATTATATTTCTCTATTGTTTATGATGTCACACACTGATCCAAGTTCATATGTGGTCACACTGAGTGTTGCCTGTAACATACCTATCTTTGTAACATTAAGATGTTCCTTTTTCAGGACAGGAGCTATCTGCTTTCTTACAGCTTTGACCATCTTCACTGTCTTTTTGGGTTCATCAGCTGAAATGAACAGATAGATTATGTTACAATTTCAGTGTCATGCTGGTTTTTTGGGGAGTTTTTTCTATTACATTTGATAGATTTTTATCTCACAAAGCGTCATACTGTATTGCTGATGAAATCTGACTGATGTCCATTTTATTTCATTTTTATTTGTTTTTTATTTAGTTGATTCAAGTATAAGATCAGTAGTTTGAATATGTTCAGATGAAATTTAATTCTATATAGGGCTGATAAAAGATTCATAAGATAAGATTTATGTAGCATCTAAACAGCTAAATAATGTCAAACTACTTTTTCTTGAATTGACATTAAAGAATAAAAGCATGCTCATACCTTTCTTTGCAGGTTCTGCTTTGGCTTTTGCCTTAGGGACCTCAGGAACCTCTGTTATTGGGGACAATTCATAAATATAATGTATTAGCTTCTCTTAGCTTCATATTGACCCATGCTTTAAACGTAATGTAAATATATTACTACTAGAAAGGTAGTTTTGAATACTGTTCGATTCCTCTTGACTCATAGTGTGGCCTGTTACATACCTGTTTTTGTAACATTAACCAGTTCCTTTTTCAGAACAGGAGCTATCTGCTTTTTCACAGCCTTCACAGCCTTTTTGGGTTCATCAGCTAAAATGCAGAATAATATACAATTTATAATCATGCAACTTTGGTTTGAATAGTCAAATGTTCCTTTTTTGTGTGTTTGCTGAACATTGTATTGCTGGCCTGTGTATACCTGTCTTATCCTCTTTCCTCTTGACAGGTTCTTTGTCTTTGGCAGCCTTCTTAATTTCTTTCTCTTCTTTAGAAGGCTTTGTTGGCTCTGTCTTTTGTTTCTTCTCTTCTTTGAGGGGTTTCATGATTTCTTTCTCTTCTTTGGGTGGTGTCTTTACCTCTTTCTCTTTGAGAGGTTTCTTGATTTCTTTCTCTTTTTTGGATGGTGTCTTTATCTCTTTCTCTTCTTTGAGCGGTTTCTTGACTTCTTTCTCTTCTTTGATGGGTTTCTTGATTTCTTTCTCTTCTTTGGGTGGTGTCTTTGACTCTTTCTCTTCTTTGAGAGGTTTCTTGACTTCTTTATCTTCTTTGAGGGGTTTCTTTACTTCTTTCTCTTCTTTGAGAGGTTTCTTGATTTCTTTCTCTTCTTTGGATGGTTTCTTGACCTTTTTCTCCTCTTTGGATGGTGTCTTTATTTTCTCTTCTTTGATGGGTTTCTTGATTTCTTTCTCTTCTTTGGATGGTTTCTTGATGTCTTTCTCTTCTTTGATGGGTTTCTTGATTTCTTCCTCTTCTTTGATGGATTTCTTGATTTCTTTCTCTTCTTTGGGTGGTATCTTTACCTCTTTCTCTTCTTTGAGAGGTTTCTTGACTTCTTTCTCTTCTTTGGGTGGTGTCTTTACCTCTTTCTCTTCTTTGATGGGTTTCTTAACTTCTTTCTTTTCTTTGGGTGGTGTCTTTACCTCTTTCTCTTCTTTGATGGGTTTCTTGACTTCTTTCTCTTCTTTGATGGGTTTCTTGACTTCTTTCTCTTCTTTGATGGGTTTCTTGATTTCTTTCTCTTCTTTGGGTGGTGTCTTTACCTCTTTCTCTTCTTTGAGAGGTTTCTTGACTTCTCTGTCTTCTTTGGGTGGTGTCTTCACCTCTTTCTCTTCTTTGAGAGGTTTCTTGACTTCTTTCTCTTCTTTGATGGGTTTCTTGATTTCTTTCTCTTCTTTAGATGGTGCCTTTACGTCTTTCTCTTCTTTGAGAGGTTTCTTGACTTCTTTCTCTTCTTTGATGGGTTTCTTGATTTCTTTCTCTTCTTTAGATGGTGCCTTTACGTCTTTCTCTTCTTTGATGGGTTTCTTGATGTCTTTCTCTTCTTTGGGTGGTGTCTTTACCTCTGTCTCTGCTTTGAGAGGTTTCTTGACTTCTTTCTCTTCTTTAGATGGTTTCTTGACGTCTTTCTCTTCTTTGATGGGTTTCTTGACGTCTTTCTCTTCTTTGATGGGTTTCTCGATTTCCTTCTCTTCTTTGGGTGGTGTCTTTACCTCTGTCTCTGCTTTGAGAGGTTTCTTGATATCTTTCTCTTCTTTGATGGGTTTCTTGATTTCTTTCTCTTCTTTGTGTGGTTTCTTTACCTCTTTCTCTTCTTTGAGAGGTTTTTTGGCTTCTTTCTGTTCTTTGGGTGGTGTCTTTACCTCTTTCTCTTCCTTGAGAGGTTTCTTGACTTCTTTCTCTTCTTTGATGGGTTTCTTGACTTCTTTCTCTTCTTTGGATGGTTTCTTGACATTTTTCTCTTCTTTGAGAGGTTTCTTGATTTCTTTCTCTTCTTTGGGTAGTGTCTTTACCTCTTTCTCTTCTTTGAGAGGTTTCTTGACTTCTTTCTCTTCTTTGGATGGTTTCTTGACATCTTTCTCTTCTTTGATGGGTTTCTTGATTTCTTTCTCTTCTTTGGGTAGTGTCTTTACCTCTTTCTCTTCTTTGAGAGGTTTCTTGGCTTCTTTCTCTTCTTTGGGTGGTGTCTTTACCTCTTTCTGTTCTTTGAGAGGTTTCTTGACTTCTTTCTCTTCTTTGGATGGTTTCTTGACATATTTCTCTTCTTTGATGGGTTTCTTACCTCCTTTTTCTTCTTTGATGGGTTTCTTGACTTCTTTCTCATCTTTGAGAGGTTTCTCGACTTCCTTCTCTTCTTTGTGGGGTTTCTTTACTTCTTTTTCTTCTTTGATGGGTTTCTTGACTTCTTTCTCTTCTTTGAGAGGCTTCTTGACTTCTTTCTCTTCCGTGGATGATTTCTTTATCTCTTTCTCTTCTTTCAGAGGTTTTTTGACTTCTTTCTCTTCTTTGATGGGTTTCTTGATTTCTTTCTCTTCTTTGAGAGGCTTCTTGACTTCTTTCTCTTCCGTGGATGATTTCTTTATCTCTTTCTCTTCTTTGAGAGGTTTTTTGACTTCTTTCTCTTCTTTGATGGGTTTCTTGATTTCTTTCTCTTCTTTGGGTGGTGTCTTTACCTCTTTCTCTTCTTTGAGAGGTTTCTTGATTTCTTTTTCTTCTTTGAGAGGTTTCCTTTCTTCTTCCTTTTCTTTGATTGGCTTCTTGACTTCTTTCTCATCTTTGAGAGGTTTCTTGACTTCCTTCTCTTCTTTGAGGGGTTTCTTTACTTCTTTTTCTTCTTTGATGGGTTTCTTGACTTCTTTCTCTTCTTTGAGGGGTTTCTTGACTTCCCTCTCTTCTTTGAGAGGTTTCTTGACTTCCTTCTCTTCTCTGAGGGGTTTCTTGTCTTCTTTTTCTTCTTTGATGGGTTTCTTGACTTCTTTCTCTTCTTTGAGGGGTTTCTTGACTTCTTTTTCTTCTTTGATGGGTTTCTTGACTTCTTTCTCTTCTTTGAGGGGTTTCTTGACTTCTTTCTCTTCTTTGGGGGGTTTCTTGACTTCCCTCTGTTCTTTGGGTGGTTTCTTGATTTCTTTCTCTTCTTTGAGAGGTTTCTTGATTTCCTTCTCTTCTTTGAGGGGTTTCTTGACTTCCTTTTCTTCTTTGACGGGTTTCTTGACTTCTTTCTCTTCTTTGGATGGTTTCTTGATTTCTTTCTCTTCTTTGAGAGGTTTCTTGACTTTTTTCTCTTCTTTGGATGGTTTCTTGATTTCCTTCTCTTCTGTGGGTAGTGTCTTTACTTCTTTCTCTTCTTTGGTGGGTTTCTTGGCTTCCTTCTCTTCTTTGAGAGGTTTCTTGACTTCTTTCACTTCTTTGGATGGTTTCTTGATTTCTTTCTCTTCTTTGGGTGGTGCCTTTACTTCTTTCACTTCTTTGATGGGTTTCTTGACTTCTTTGTCTTCTTTGAGAGGTTTCTTTACTTCTCTCTCTTCTTTGAGAGGTTTCTTGATTTCTTTTTCTTCTTTGAGAGGTTTCTTTACTTCTTTCTTCGCTTTGAGGGGTTTCTTCACTTCTTTCTCTTCTTTGGGTGTTTTTTTTACTTCTTTCTCTTCTTTGATGGGTTTCTTGACTTCTTTTTCTTCTTTGAGAGGTTTCTTTACTTCTTTCTCTTCTTTGAGGGGTTTCTTGATTTCTTTCTCTTCTTTGATAGGTTTCTTGACTTCTTTCTCTTCTTTGGGTGGTGTCTTTACTTCTTTCTCTTCTTTGATGGGTTTCTTGACTTCTTTCTCTTCTTTGAGAGGTTTCTTTACTTCCTCCTTTTCTTTGGATGGCCTCTTTTCTTCTTTCTCTGCTTTGGGTGGTTTCTTGAATTCTGTCTCTACTTTGAATGGTTTTCTAACCTCTTTCTCTTCTTTGAGAGGTTTCTTCACTTCTTTTTCTTCTTTGGATGGTTTCTTGACCTCTTTCTCTTCTTTGAGAGGTTTCTTTACTTCTTTCTCTTCTTTGGATGGTTTCTTGACCTCTTTGTCTTCTTTGCAAGGTTTCTTGACTCCTCTCTCTTCTTTGAGTTGTGTCTTTACCGCTTTCTCTTCTTTGACGGGTTTTTTGTCTTCAGATGGCTTTGGTTCTTCTAAAAGTTCATCAATTCATAAAAACTATCAGTTCTTTATGTACCATAACATGCCTGTAACAGACTTAAAGGTTTGATCAGTCTTACAGCTAGAGTATACTCTCATCTTTGTGTACAAGTGAGAGTGTTACTTATATTGAAACAATACAAAAATGCTGAATCACTATCATAATGCTTATAGTGATAATATGCATATGCACAATATTTGAACTTTATGATGAAGTGTAATTACCTTTGAGTGTCTGTGGTCTCTTCTCCACAGGTTTGGCCTCCTCCTTTGGCTTTTCTTCCTCTAGTTTTATCTCTTTGATCTCCTCATATTTGGCTTCTTTCTCTTTTGTCTCCTCTTTTTTAGTTTCTGCAGCTTTGAGGTCTATGAACAACCATATCCATAAGTAACATTACCAGGTGCTCATGTGGATAGAGTACATTCTTGTTTTGAGTAAGGTTTATCAAATCAATGCATTTTATGACAACATTTGGAAACATATAAAGATCTGGGGATAAAACAAAGTGAAGAGGGTGCACAATTTCAAGAACATTACCTTTAATAATGGCATCTTTAACTTCTTTTATTGCGTGCCTTTCCTTTGCCTCTTTGAGAACTTTCATGCAGAAATATATTAAAAAATATAGAGCACATAAGAGCAGTTCTAACCAAAAATCAGACAAGCAATATAGTCATCACAACAAGTAATCATGCTTGCCTAGAAAGCAATGTAAGCATTACACACTAAACACACTATGACTACAAACACACCATAAGCATTCTTTCCTCATACAGAAATCAATCAATGTTTTTGTCAGCCCTTTAGCACCATCTAGCTGCTCTCTGTACTAATGGCTCGCTGACTAAGGCAATGATTGCTTAGTTTAAAGCAGGAACACTTAAGTTGCCAATTTAATTAGCACTTCAGGAAATAGATTTGTCTTCACTGAGTCATCAAGATGGGAAAAAAAAGCACAGTTAAAGGAGCTGGAATTAACAGATGATGTATTAGTCCTAAGATCCCATTTCAGTGCAGCTATTCACACCCAAGTCGGGATGAGTTGCTGATCTACATAAAACTTGACTCAACAGTCTCATGTCCATCTTCATATGTTTTTGAAAATCTGTCTCTGGAATTGTCTCTTAAAGAAATAGACCATGATGTTGCAAAATGTGCTCATCTTTCTTGTGGTCACATGAATTTAACAGTTTAGTCCCTGTGTATCCAGTACAGATAGCAACTGGTCAAGCACACACATGTATCTTCCATTGAGAAAATCGATAGTAAAGCTGACACTGTTGTCCTCAAGGAAGAGGACGAGCCTATGATCCCAGACTGATCAATGCAGATACGCAAACAATTGTGTCCAAGGTTTTCTTGGAGCCCCAAAAACTGAGGTGAAGACATGCCAGAGTTTGCTAGTTCAGCTTAGGCATAACTTTTGCACTACTCATGAGGTTTTACAAATTGTTTAGTGAAGCGATGAATAGAAAGTAGAGATGGAGGAATTAACTGGAAGAGCGGGTGTTTCCTGTCCTGAGGAGTTTTGAGGTTAGGCTTGCCATACAAACACATCATAGGCGCTCTGCACACACAGTCGATGCATACTGTGCTAGCTAACATGACAAGATTAGAAGATTTAAGGCAAAAATACAAAACTTTTTGGTCAAATAACACATGCCATGAATTCACTTGTGTTCAATCTGTAACTTCAAACATTAAAACAACACAGATAATTGTGCCCAAAATGGGTTAAGCCTAGCTTATCTAAAGAGTACAAGCAGGTGGAGATATTTAGCCTAGCACAGGGATTTGCAAAGAGGGTCTATATCATATCATCAAGTGTATATTAGTGTCGCTTGCACAACATCATAATTATTTGCATTACCTCTGTTTTGCAGCTCCTCTTTGCATGACGTTTTGGTGGATGTAAACAGGAAGTACAATGTTGCCAGGGAGCAGGTGAGTTAGCTGTGAGCTACAACTTGAGCCCTGGTATTTCTTCTCCTTCTTCATTTTTGTATTTGTTTACATTTGGCAAATTGGAACTAATGAAAGTAGTTTATTAGCAGTTCCCGTTTACAGTTTACCAAAAGATAAAAATACTATGATTATAAGGCAAGTTCTGCAACTATAAGGGTCGTCTTTTTTTCTATGAATTCTAAGTGTGTTTTTGGACGTTTCATGATAGAAGTAAGAGACAATCATATCTTAGGGAAGTATAAGTCACTTCTGAATATAAATGACACAGAGATTTCTGATATCAACCTTCACCTCTGATTCTGGGTAAAACAGCAAACAAACTAATCTCATTAATCTGTAATGAAACACCTTTTGTGATGCAATTCATTATCTAGGTTTTTAAAGCTTGGTGCTCTGCTTGATGGTCAACACTCACAGAGCAAAAAAGCACTGAAATAAGATGTACAAAATATATACATACACGAGTCGTTTAAGAATCTGTTAGGCCCTTAAAACAAGTCACGTCACAAAGCATTCCGTGTGTATTTTGAAAACGTGTTAGGGAAATGTAAAGACGATAAGTACTCATACCATTATTTCAAATTACATTCATCATGATGAACAAACTCAGCATTCAAAAACATTTTCTTAACCTGATAATGAAGAAAAAGGACGAAACACACATGATGGTAATGATAAAAGTGTTGTACCTTTCTCAGGCTTGTGATCAGCTCTTGATCCAAGTCTTCTGAGCCTCTCATAGGGAATATGAACCTTCCTCTTTCGTTTGAGTTCAGGTTTCCCGCTTTCGCTGTTGTTGTTGTTTTCGTCACGATCGTCGATGATGTCGGAGTATTCGTCGTTGTCGAGAGCAGTTGTTTCCTCTTCCTCATCGTCGGATTCAGATGCTACACTGGCATTATCTGGTTTCTCAGCTGACAGGATTTTGAGGTCGAGTTGTTGGAGAGATGGCTCTTTTTCTTCCTCTTCATCATCCACCTCCATGTGAATCTCCATTTCTTCCTGTTTTTCTCCTTCTTCTTCCTCCTCCTCCTCATCGAAAGACTCAACATGAAGGTCTAGAGCTTGATCGTCCTGGTCAGTTTTTACAAACTCTTCTTTGACACCAGTGTCGCTTATTTCAATGTTTTCTTTGTCTTTTTCTTCATGAAGATATTTATCTTCAGTATCCTCCTCCTCAGCCTCTCCTTCTGTTTTTGTGTCCTCTTCCTCCTTCTCTTCCTCTTCTATAGCATCCTCAGTTTTTGTACCCTCTTCTTCCTCCTTCTCATCTTCCATTTTGGTCTCCTCAACCTTTTCTACGCTCTCCTCCTCCTCCTCCTCCTCCTCCTCCTCCTCGATGTCTACCAAAACTTCTTCAGTTTTGGTATCCATCTCCGGCTCTTCCTCCTCCTCATCTTCTACCACATTTTCTCCTGTTTTTGTCTCCTCATCCTCCTCTATGTGTACCAAAACTTCATCATCTTTGGTCTCCTCCTCCTCCTCCTCATTCTCCTCTGCTTTCTCCTCCTCCTCAACTTCTACCACCTCTTCTGATGTTTTTGGTTCCTCTTCCTCCTCCTTAGTGTGTACCAAAACTTCTTCAGCTTTGGTCTCCTCCTCCTCCTCCTCCTCCTCCTCCTCCTCATCATCATCATCATCTTCTACCCCCTCTTCCACTGTTTTGGTTTCCTCCTCTCCTTGTACCAAAACTTTTTCAGCTTTGGACTCCTCCTCATCATCATCTTCTACCACTTCTGCTTCTGCTTCTGCTTCTGTCTCCTCCTCCTCCTCCTCCTCCTCCTCCTCTGCTTCTATCTCGACATCTTGATTTTTAATATCTCCCGCTTCTTGTTCGTCTCCATCATCTGCTGTTTTTAATTCATCCCCCTCTTCGGTAACAATGCCTCCGTCATATTCTTTCTCCTCCTCCTCGATATTTGCTGCATCCCTCTCGGCTATAATCGCCTCTTCCTCTTCTTTCTCAGTGTCCCCCTCTACTGCCTTTTCCTCTTCCTCTTCCTCCTTGTCATGATCACTGAGGATCTCCTCATATTCCGGCGCTCGCTCACGTTCAGTTTCTTCGACGTCGACATGTTTCACTAGTGATGTGATAGCAACAAATTTAGTGCCAGTTATCGATCTTGTATCTGACATAAGAATGTTACTATCAAAGAAAAACCGTGTGAATACCATCATCTTCCTCTGCCTCTGTCACATCTGCTTCAGAGGGAACTTCAGCTTGGTCCTCCATCTTTGAGTCGGGGGCTTCACTTAACTCAGCAGCAGCAGCAGCAGCAGCAGCAGCTTCATCTTTGGCAGCCTGCATGATCTCTGTAACTGTATCATCCATCCAATGTGACCCGTTTAATCCGACCTTCACCTTTCACGCATTTTTATACAGAAATGCTCCAAAAAACTTGTTTTAAGGTACGGAAAGAATTTGATGGGGTGAAATGTGAACAACAACAATGACCGTTCATAGCATTACATAGTACACAGCACATGCAGAAGTTAATAACTTTCAACATGTGCTTGAATATGCAAACTCCCCTCCAGTTAGTTAGAACTCAAGACGCCTCTTGGATGAGAGGTGACACATCTCCAAAAAAACTGAATCATGTCCAGCTCCCAACGATACAGCCCTTGAAATATGTTCATATCTTTACAATTCCCTTGTTGTCAGCAAATCCTGAAATGACCAAAACCAAGTAGGCTTAGTCAATTCTACTGTGGTGAATCTTAAAAACATGTGTCACGGATGTATAGTCTAAGTAACTTCCTGAAACAGCCAAATATTATTTGGTCACATTATGGGGTTGTTTCTGGCCTTAATTTCACTAGAGAGTTTCTCTAAGTCCATTTAAAGCTGACTATTTTTTAGCCTCTAAAAGGTTTTTAGGAGACACGGTTCACAATGTACTGAGAGTTCACCACTGCCACAGAGGAAATACATTTCTGGTAAGTGGAAATGTCAGCCAAGAATGGCCAGTGTCACAGATGATAAGTGGGTAAAAAAGACGGTCGCGACAATGTTAAAAACTGTCAGAGAAAATATATCAGGATTCTGGATCAGGATCGTAGAATTAGTTGGGATGATATAACTGTCAGTGTGAATATCCTTCATCTATGGTGCAAAAAAAAACCCAGATATATCAGGTTTGGGCTACAGAGACCAGACCTATTAGTTGGATCCATTCATAGTTGGTTTTAGTCTTTTCATGGGAATTGATGACAAACAGAAAAATCACTTAATTAAGTGAATCATATTCTGAAGGTTGTATACTTGTACTGATTATTTTTTGATTATTCCATGCAATGATAAAATGAAATATACCACATGATAACACGTCATCCAGTTCAAACCGTCCAGATACAAACAGCATACAGGATATCACAGGTTTAAATTGTCATTCGCAGACACATATTAAAGACGACTTTGCATGCTCAGTACAACAAAACTTTTTTACATATGACACAAAATTCAATGAGTGGAACAAAAAGATTTGAATGCAGAGTTCAGTGAAATGTTACATCCAACAAACAGTCAGTGTGACAGACAAAGGAAAAGATACAGTCACCATGTCATAGATGTTTATTGAAAGCATACAGTGTTTATGATGAATATTTGTTCATGCCTTAATTAATCGTTCCAAAGACAGAGCTTGTTCAAACAACACGTACAGTTGCATCGTACTTTAGAAGATGTCATAAGTCAAACTTGAGACCGGTTCACACAAAGACAAACAAAATTAATGCAAACATGCATGAAAGGCAACTATTTGCTGGCGACACACAATAAACCAACCTGTCCAACACAAACATCAAAGTGTGGTGTTTTCTTACCTTTTTCAAAAGGTGGCAGGAATTCACCTACATTAGAAAGAAGAAAACGAATACATTACTATTAGCTTAATTTTTTAACCATTATTATTATTGGTTTTATTGTGACAGCAGGGAAACGTATTGCCATTACTTACCTTTCCTCTGTACCAATTTTATATCAGGCACAGGAGCAATGGTTTCTAGTCCAACAGAAGAAAAGTACATGTTGTAGTTTGCAGAAATAGGCTAAGAAGATGCTGTAAGGTGTATTAAAACTAATAAAAAGTACAACCTTTTTCAGTCACTATGTTTACAACCGGTGTGGCAACAGGCTCACCTAAAACATGAGAAGAAAATATGGCATCAGGATGTCAATGAATATTTTTTTGATGTATGGATTTTTATCTGGATCAGAAGTATTGAAGCATTTAAGTTGAAAAAAACAAGCACACCTTGATCACCAACAAACATGCTCGACATGTAAGCTATAAACAAATCCTTCTTGTCTGACATTTCCAGAACGGCATCTTGAACAACTTTCATGGGGTCAATGGACACTTCAGGCATGATCCCTAAAATATCAGCACACCACAAACTCAGTCAGAGCTGCTGTCCATCATACTCACATGCACAACATCAGATTGTTTACTGTTTCTTCCATCACATACATACATTTGTATGTATGTGGCTGACACGTAAATTAAACGTTGTCATGTGTTAAAACAGACCTTGTTCGCCGATCAGCATTGAGGAGACGTAGCCCACAAGCATGCTGATCTGTTCTGTGGTGATTTCTGCTGTCCTCTGCAGGGCTGACATGGGGCTGAATCCCAAAGCATTCTGGATACCTGATCAACAGAAACTCACAAGTAAAAGTACTGTACTCAAAACCTTGCTGAAGTAAAGTAAGTCAGCAGATTTGACTTAAAGTGGATGAAAGTAAAGGTATTAGTACTTCCCTATCGCACTAAACTTTTATGTTTCTGTCTAATATCACTGCATTAATGTGAATGTTGTATTTGACTGCTGTAGTTTGATTGATATCAGCTGATTTTAAATACCTCATATACTTTTGGGTAGTTTAATCTACAGTAAGGCTTCATATTCTTAAAGATTATCAGTACCTCAAATATGTATTCAAGTAGCCTAATATACTTGGTTACATTCCAGGTATTGTGGAGAAACACGTACATAGATTAGTTCAAAATTAATAACCACGACAGATGCTGTACCTTGTACCGCGTCCAGTATAACATCCATGATTGCACAGAGAACATCCTGGATGTATCCGGCTATTCCACTCACAAAGTCGTTAGTAACACTGAAGACATTTCTGCCAATAACCACAGGGTCAATGAAGCTAACGTCAGTGGTCCCTGAGAAGAACAACACACATCCAGGCCCCAAACTCTGGTTAGTTCCTTCATTCAGCATATTATTCTGTCATTTAGATGAAAATACAGTTAATGACCAATCAGTGATTAATTTACTCTTTAAAAACAAAAGTATATAGCTATAACAAATACAAACATTATTGAATTATATTGTTGGTTTAGTCGTGAGTTAAAGATTAATATAGACATGATTATATTTAACGTAAAGGTTAGAATATGAAGCAGGTACCTTTTGTTATGTCCAGTATTGTGTCTAAGATGGCACACAGCACGTCCTGGATGTAGCCCACTATTCCACTCACGGTGTCATTAGTCACACTGAAGGCCCCTCTGCCGACCACCACAGGGTCCATGAAGCTGACGTCAGTGGTTCCTGAGGGAAAAATGAACAGAAAAATAAGCACAAATATGTGAAATCGATACCGTGTGCTGCGCTAATTGCCATCTTAAGATGTTAGGAGGGTTAAATACCTTTCACTACATTCAGGATAGTGTCCAGAATGGCACAGAGCACATCCTGGATGTAGCCCACCACTCCACACGTGAACTCATTAATAACACTGAAGACACCTCTGCCTACGTGCACAGGGTCTATGTGGCTAATGTCAGTTTTTCCTGAGGAAACAAGGACATTGGTAAGGGGAAAAATTAATGTATTAATATCAAACTCAGCTTTTACATGAATTAATCAAATAATTAGTTGTTTTTACACATTTAATTAGAGTATTCATCATGTTATTTGCTTGTGAATTGAAAGAATTCCTTAGTCAGAAATAAGCATTCAAATATAGAAGACTTACCTTTATTGATATCTAATATAGTATCCAATACAGTATCTACTATAGCACACAACGTGTCCCTGAAGGAGCCCAAGACTCCGCACATGAAGTCATTCGTTGAGTGGAAAGCCCGTCTACCGACGACCACGGGGTCGACATAGTCGAGGTAGAAGTTCCCTGTGGAATCATCAGAGTCGTGGTTACATCACACGTCAGCCAAAATTTTTAACAGCTTTTCTTTTTCCTGGTTGTTTTCATACCTTCCTCATCAGAAAAATATCGAACAACTCCATCTTTTGCTTGCGATATCTCCTCAGCGGCGTAAGTGGCAACAGACACGGGGTCACTCAGATCAGGTGCACATTCTAGAAGACCAGAAAAAGGAGTTAGATGTTCTAAAGATTGCTTCAACAGTACTGAAAACGTGTGTGTGCATGCAATCGTCTGTATTGCTTATGCACCTTGAAACTTGTTGAGCAGACTGGTAACTTCATCATAGGCGTCGTTTACTGCTCCAACAGGGTCTGTGACGATTTGTTGAATGTCTGGGAACAATAAAAGACATATTGGTAATTTTATACGTCTGATGATCGAAGTTATAAAGAAGAGGTGCATTATCAGGTGTGTGTGTGTGTGACCTACCAGGGACTGCTTTGTACTCCACAAAGTCAAACATCACCACTCCCACCGTCACCCAGGACAGGAGGGCGACCAGAGCGATCAGCAGCTCCGCCGACATCTTCAGCTTCCCGAGGAGCCCCAGACCTTTGGACCTGAGGGAGCTCGCCTGTGGTGCCGCCACTCCATTGGACCCAGTGGCTAAAGATGGATTAGTAAAGATATTAAAGTCACTCCCAAAAGTCAGCCATGGTCTTACTTTTTCTTCTGCTTGATGTTGACTGTTATAATTGGCCTCATTCTAGATTCAGTCTACATAACACTTTATAGGTGCAGATCAAAATATCAGGTTACAGTGGTATGAAACAAATTACATGGTTTGTCTGCCAGAGGGCCCCCTGCGTGTTCATATTAGTTCATGTCTTTATCACAATTTGAATGATCTTATTCAAGGTATGCTTACAAAAAAATGCTTCTTTAAGTTGTGTGTTTTTGTAAAGAAAAAGACCAATGGCTGCTCAAATGTTATCACATCTGATTAATATTTGGGCAAAAATAAAGATTTCGAGCAATGCTTTAAAGCTTAATACCCTGTTTTGTCCGCTTACATGCAGATGGAAGGATAAACATGTTCGCCAGCGATTACGCACATAGTCACACATCGTTATATCAATAAAGGTGTGGAAAAAGAAGTAGACTGACAGGAAGTAAATATTGGTGTAGTTAGACCTCAAAGATCCACGCGGTGTGTTTTAGTTAAAATTGTTTAATGTAAACAGAAACTTTGTTTACAAGAAAACGCCACAGAGCATCTTTAAATTGACGTATATCTTAAAAAACTTATCAGCTGGTGTTCTGAAATAAGGCCGTAGCAATGCAGTCAACACTGGGGGGACCGAATCTGCAGGGGAGTCTGGGGGTCTCCATAATCCATAAACACATTGTTCTTCGTTCACTAAAGCAAAGAATTTGTGCTACCCCAACGAGAATTTATGTTATTTAATTTTCATTGTTGTATCATTTTTATTATAAGCCGAAAACCAGCTCAGACAAACAACACACAGAGTTTCAGTACACTGGACTAGAGCCAGTAGTAATACTGTAATTATCATAATTTATTTAGTTTAGTAATGGTTTTAATTATATTTGCTAATGATTACTCAGGATGGTGGTGTGTGGTTGCTTCTCATGGCGTAGCAAACTTTTTACTCAGCCTATATTTTTGCATTAATATATTACTGAGGGGGATGCCCCGCACAATGTATATGAAGACAGTGTGTCTGATCTTTGCATTCATCAAATGGCAACCTCTTCCCTTGTGTCGCATCGACATGTAAACTTTAGGATTATGTTGACTAGAGGACACAGATTAAGATCGTATCCTGATCAGCATAAACGTATCTAAGATTTCAGCTGGAGATATCTGACATTCTCATTTAGGTCATCCAAACATATATGCGCATAATTCCCATCTGTTAAGTACACTGGAAAGTCTTGTGATGAAATTTAAAACCTTATCCCCGCCGTCGTCAACTAATTAAATGAGAGTGCACTTTCCAACGTGTTACAGATACCTTCAAACTGTGAATGAACTCTGTGCATGCCCCAATCATGATGCACTTCCTCATATACACAATGCTGTGTTATGAAAACTGAAAACTGTCCCCTCAGTCAGCTGAGTTATCCAGGCTGGACATGTGGTGTCAGTGTTTCACCACAAACTTATACTGAATCTGAAGGAAAACTGCCTGTTGCTGCTGTTTTTATTCACAAAGCCCCAGAAGAGTCATCAAAGAAAAGATTTATTTGTCAGATATCACTTGTTTGAGCAGCACCCATAAGAAGTGGCCTTATTTTTAGCCGGTAAGGACAGAAACTTGTTGAAAAACCAGAGGTCAGCCCCAGCAGCAGTCGTGTCCGTCACAGGACAGCGATACTAATACTCCGGCTACATGATATCCTGTATTTATAGCAACCAACTTTCAACACATTTTGCTAAGAGGACACACAGCATCATAACATTGCAGTTTATTTATTACAAAGCACATATGACTTGGGCTTTCTGTGCTGTATCAAGCAGTAAAAGGTTAATAATTGTAGGCCCGGTACAGGTGCAACAGTCCTACCTTCAGCCATGGTGGTATGGAGGCAATTTCAGGTATTATCCTTTGAGTTGAGGGCAAAGCCTCCTCATGCAGAAGTGAATGGAAAAAAACCACAGCTTTGTTATGAACCCAATCAGTGAAAGTGTAAAAATCCCAGTTATTCAATTATTCCATTTCCACAGTCTTGTTCCGTTCATCGTGTAATCCACAGGTTGAACTCCTCCAAGGTTTAAAAAAGAAAAAAAAATGAAAATGAAGAAAATGGAAAAATCAAAGTTTCACAGGCGTTGAGGAATTTAGAGCTGCCAGTGTCGGCAGCATTGCAGAGGGGGATCTAGGGACGGTGGGGCCAAAGCAAAGCCAACGCAGGGGAAGGAAAGAGCCGGGCTAAGCGCAGAGCTGGGTAGGCTGAGGGGGGACCGGACAGAATATTCCACCTCAGTGTTATTGGTGCCTCACATGGGTATAGGTCAGAGCATAGCACAGGGCGGGGGGGCTTCTTGGTAACTCTATCCCCGAGAAGGTCCGGGTTATTCTTAGCTGGAGCTCTGCGCACCAGACGCTCTGGTAGGCCCTTTTTTGGCAGTTGGAGGTGTGTGTGTGTGTGTGTGTGTGTGTAAGATCAGATGGATGAACTGGGCGCCCTTACTGGTGCTGCCCACTAAACTGGAACAAATCAGGTGCCCAAGAAGAGGAACGGACAACACACACAGCTGGAAACACTACGCTTAAACATTGTCGGCGTCTTCTTCCTCCTGCTGCTGCTGCTGCTCGTGTCATCTGTTTCGTTCAGGGGGGGTTTGTTGTTTTACCCTTCACTTTCTTTTTATGTGCACACATTTGCTCATATGTGACAGCTAAATAAACACATTTCCAAAATTACACACTACCTCACCACTGAACCCGAAACGGGTCCTCTCCCAGATCATCTTGTGACCCTTTTAGCAACCTGCAAGTGCAAACATGTGTACATTTTTTTTTTTTTAAACTGTAGACATTGCCATCCCCAGATTCACTCCACCAGCTTGAACACGGCGTGTACAGTCACACAAAGAAAAAGGTTTATTCAAGCAACTGAAACACATCTTTACATTAGATAAAACGCATCTTAAAACATGCACATCCTACAGTCATAAAAAAAAACAGCCACGGGCATGCACAAGACAGTCGCGTCTTTACAGCGTGGCTGCAGAGCTGGGGGTCACGGGCCTGATGATGAGGGTGAGCTCCACCGGCACAGGAGGGGGAACATATCGCTCCTCCCTCAGGAGCCGCAGCAGTAAATCCTCAGTGTCCCGCGGCCAACGGTAAACACGTGTGTTCTGTAGCCAGCACGGGACGTGCTTCTGCATAGATCAACGGAAAACAGAGGACGAAAAGGGTGGGAAAATATGTGAATAACTGCAAAACTACACAGTAAAAAAAATGCTCTGTTTGTATTTGATTTGATTAAACTTCTGTCTGACCTGGGACGCACTGAGGAAGAGAACTGGTATGAATCTGAAATTCAAGCTGCCTTGCTGGATGAATTCATTCTGCATCTGGCAAAGTTAGATTCCACATATAAGCACATCTTGGAAGTTCTGTTCAATGATATCTCATTTGAACAAAAAAACGGCCCTCACCATGGTGTGAATGTATCTAGTGTGCAGACCGTGTCTGTCCATTGTGGAGCCTTCGATGTCTGCCTTGTACTTTTCACTGATGGCGATGATAATCAGGGTTGACGGCTGTAAAAAAAAAAATGTAAGCACATAAGACACATCGCACGCATAGTGCCTGAAAAGACGACTTCAGTACAAAAGTTTGAAGCTAAAAACAGACAAAAATTACGCAATCTGGAACTTTTTATTTAACTATTAAAGTCAGATTTAATCTGAGTCTGTCTGCATGTTCATAACTTTTTATCTAGTAATACTTCCGCACTTACACAGACTTTATGTGATCATAAAGCAACAGTAGTCTAAACAAGTCTGAGCAGGTTTTATAAGCGTTATAAACTTACATCTTTCAGGTGACTGTCCTCCCACTTGTTGATATCCATGCGCCTGATGGGGTTGTCAAATATGTCAATCTGTGAATTTAAAGTTCAGGGCTGTAAGTGAAATGTCAAATGACTTTAATTATCTGACTTTTGTTTAAAAGGAAGTCAATTACAGCTGTTCGAAATCCTTGCTTTGTGAGGAAGTCCACGAAGGGGACTATCTCTGAAGAAACGTCCGAGGAGTAAGTTATAAAAACATTTCCTGAAAAAGAGAGGAGATCATAAATCAAAATAAATCTAAACATTTCTAATTCTTATTCAGCAAATCACACTTAATTTCCAGAAAATCAGAAACACCACATGCGGTAATGCCTTGATCTGAATTTTAGCTGTAACACCGTGTTTTTGTTGCTACACTGAAATGTGTTCTTTGGGGTGGGTTTTAGTTTTCACTGAATGTTACTGTTTCTTTTAATTTGTACTGATTTACAGTACAAAACACAAAGGACAATGTATGTGATCCTGTCTCTTTAAGGCCCCCCCATTCTGGAGATCCAAGTCTGCTGTGATTGGTAGGCTCTTTCAGCTCTGAGCAGACCGCACCCATCATGTTTTTCATCAACTGTGCTTGTGTTTTTATAACCATGGCGCTGGCTGAGGGCCATGGCGGTGACGTTATAACTTGTGTTATGTAACTTCTGATAGCTGGTTTGAAGGCACAGTTCATAACACCTTGACCTACTTCATGATTAATATACATGTGAATCTCTAACGGTAGTTGATTTTTTTTTAAATAAACTAAATGAATAAATTAAATAAACTTTTCTTCTATTAAAAAAAAAAACTGATCTCTTAGGTTTATAAACAAAACAATACTATTGTAAGTACCTGAATTAAAGAATTGCTCACGCAGCTGTGACCGTATTTCTCTCTATTTGGGAAAATTAAATGGTTGCAATTGAAAATATCAAATTATCAAGATATATTATTTAGTTTGGTTTATTTATTTTAGGAGGATTAATGGGGGGGGGAATGTGGGTTTATTGGACAGTATATTGATACCTGAATTTGTTAGCATCAGCCCCATAACTCAGCATCTTGTCGTGACTATATCGTAATCGGCCGACTTGCCAACACAAACTTCTCCCTGCATAATTACCTGCTCTGCCAACAAGACTTACTTTGCTTAATATAAACCAAGGGGCCAAAATGAGACTCCCGAAAAACATGTGCACCTCCTTTTAAATGACAGGACTCACGGCACACATCGGGCAGACTGATGGTTCTTCTCTTCTCGTGGGGTTGCGAGACGGACGCCTCTGCTCCCGTCGAGGTCAGGTTCATCACGCTGACCTGGGACATGCCCTCCACAGGGGGGGCGTAGAACTGGGGAACGTTCACCGACACGCTCCCCTGAGCCAGGCTGTCATTCGTGAAGTTGTCATGATGTTGGAGCCTGAAGCGGCGAGAAAGCAAAATAAACAAAGGGTTCTGTTGAATCACGCTGACATGTGATAGCTCCTTCTAATATGCAAAGTACGTACTGCCGCAGCACCTGGCACACTGCCTTCTTAACATAAATGTTAACAGTATAGCTTAGGGGAACTTTGTGTAAAGCTGCGTCAGATGACTTGTTCTTTATACCTGTTTTGGGGGTTCTCCCAGGGACTTCTGTCCTGGCAGGGTGCAGAGTGGTGACATGGAGGAGGCGGTGGGTATCTGTTGACTGGACTGAAGTTGTACTGCCCTTCTCGTACAGAGTGATAATACCTGGCATCCATAGTATGATGAGGGTCTGTGGATATAGATGAAACATTTCTTTGTGAAAGAATAACAAAGCAGAAAATGCCGAAAAAGGCCACAAGGATAGAGAACAGGAGGATGCCAGCTGAAATACAGACAGGCTTAACTGGTCCACTAAACCCGGACTGATCGTCAAAATAATTGATAATCAGACAAAAGCTAATTATCCCAGGTCCGATAATCAGCCTGGACACTAATAAGTGGACTCATACTTTCCAGTACATACTGGTAAATTCACACATCATTTACTTTAGAAATGTAAGTACACTAAGCTATATTTTTTACAATTATTATACACAACAGACATGTCCTTACCAAAGTTGTGCATGTACTGATGGGGAGGTATAAAAGGATTGTAGTGCCACAACTCCTCATCAGATCTTAAAGGCAACGGACGCTCAAGATCCTCCTCGTCGCTTTCAAGATGAACCCGAGAATTGTTTTCATCCTCACCCCTGAATATGAAAAAAATATTTATGTGCATTACCCTCAACAGAAAAGATAACTCGAGCACACTTGTAATGAGGCACAAATACACATTTCATTTTTGGAAGAAAAATGACTCCAAGTTTAATTATCCATAGAACTTTTCTATTAGTGGTTTAATTTTAAATAACAGTTGAACTGTTAAGTGTTACACAGAGCCTGGCTCTAGGTTTAGTCACTGTTCAGAAAGAGTGTAGGCTATTTAATACTGTCCCATCGATTTCCTCACATTTAAAGATAAGTCTTTGAGTGGATGTTAAGCAGATGCAGTAATATTATTTTCTTAAACCAGGATCTTAAAAATATGTAAATGATTTTATGCCAAATAGTCCTTGAAGAAAATACAGATTTGACTCTATCTATATTGATTTCCTAACTTAGTTCCTCACCTAGTTGTTCCTCTGTTTTCTGACCTTGCTGTTCCACACTGGCTTGATCCACAGGTCCAGTAACAGCTCTCCGCTCTGGTGTCGGGCTGCCTGGTTCCTGCGGGACGAAGGCCGCCAGGAAGGTGATGACAGAGGTTCATCCAGGCAGGAGTCGCTCCTCCACCTTGTGGAGCTCTGAGCTGCAGCAGCTCTCGAGCAGGTTGACCAAACTCTGCGCTGACTTTGCACGGGCTTTTGTGGCAGAAATAATCTGCATCCACGCGACAGCTTGGTGTGAATGCATCATGGTGTGGATTTGCATGAAATATCTGGTTCACTTTGACTGCCGCGCTTAAAGGTCGAGGGGAACTTCCTGATTTATTTGTGGTGGAATTCAGTTCTGGTGCTTTTTCAGATTGCTCCATCTTAACCAGGAGACTTTGGCAGTGGCCTGCAGTCCTGCAGAAAATAGACAGAAGCAGAAAACTTGTCTTTGCAAGTCAGCAAAACGGTTACAATACAATTGAACTAAGACGTTTCTAATGTGCATATCACAAGACAAGATTACATAAAACGCCTTACCAGACGGAGGGGGACTCAGACTGTGAGCAAAGAGTAACAATAACCTACCTGTTCTCTGAGGGATTCTTTTCTCTCCTGTGGGTGCAGAGGCTTGCGTGTGTTTCAGCCTGTTATATGCAAATTTTTCTCCGCTTCAGTTGCGTCCAATCAGGGACAAGAATGCAGTGTGTCTGCGCTGCACAGCCAGATCGGCCTGAAGAGTTTAGCTGGAGAGGATAACCTTTAAAAAGTGCAGTCTCACTCTCGGAGTTGACTCTTCAAAAAGGGTTTGGTTCCAATCATTTGCAAAGGAATATTATCCAGAGAAAGAATGAAACAGAAGTGATATTTCAGCACCGATGTGTGATCAAAAGGTCAACAAGTGGCCACACGCACAACTACATTCCACAGTTGAATGTTGTGGATGTTAAAAACAATTCATGATGCTAGAAAATGTCCAATAAACCCAAATGAAACAGGTTAATTTAAAGAGTGCGCCTCTCTCTCCGTTTCCAGTTGACTGCTCTCCAAATGCCGGGCAGACCTACTAAGTGATTTGCATAATATTCTGAGTTCAGAGGTGTTGTCTTTGTGTCATGTTCAGCCTCGGGGCAAACCACAAAGACACACTTTCACAGACGCTACAGCCATTTCAAGGCGTGTCTTCTCAAACGCAAATTAATTTTTGATTGATTGACCTGAACTGCTGGAAAACGCGAAACCTGCGGTCTTGTGTGCACATCAACAGCCAAGAAAGCTATGAAAACAGATGTTCCCCTGTTAATCATTTTTGAAGTGGTGAATCCACGGGATAGGATGATGGCAAGATTGTTTATTTCAAAACCAGTCGTGTACAAGTAACAGACAGACAATAAATAATGCAGAGACCAAAAAAAAAAGAAAAAAGAAAAAAACATTTTTCTGTACATCTACAGAATGAGGGGTTAAACAAAAGTGGTTCAAAAACTAGTTTTGGCTCACTTTTTCCACCCATGGAAAGGAAACAAAAATTACACAGGAATGGGGTCCTTGAACGCACCTTCTCACCCCACAGGGAGAAGTCTGAGAAAAATGTCATTGTGAGCTGCAGATTTCCCCCCTGGAGAGAGAGAAAAAAAAAAA
>CAEMYA010000506.1:203903-215413 GCA_903131615.1 Diplodus sargus
AAAAAAAAAAAAAAAAAAAAAAGAAAGAACGGACAAACACTGAATTAGGAATCACCAGTTGAAATCAGTATAAAAGTACCAGAGTGGAAAAGAAAAAGTCAGGACACAACACAGTTATAACACCTCAATTTCACATGATGTCTCCATTACAAAAGCTCACTGGTAACTTTGTGGATTGCTTCCCCCATCCCTGATCACCTGTTTTTATAAATTAGTTTTCCTTCTTCTAAGCACCTATTTCTTGTAGTTTTCAAGTCAAGATGCTACTATTCCTCAAAGAAGGGTGAACTGCCTGTCTGTTTGACTGAGGAAAAAAAATAACAGGGAGTTTACTTTAATTTGAGAAATAGATTGCAAATTTAGTTGGTTGGCTTTTTGGGAACTACTGGATCAACGTATCACGTTGAAGCAATGAGGAACCCAGAGAAAGAGCAGTGGACATTCTCGGCAGCAAAGACACCATTGGCCTCGTCATCAGGGATCTGGACGTAGACTGTGTCCTGCTCATCGAGCAGAAGGACAGCACTGCCGGACATCTGGTCCAGGAAACCCTTGTTGTACTCATCATAAGTGAACATAACGGGCTGGCCGTTCTTGTACAGAGCCACCAGGGCATGAGCACCATTGACATGGATGCTGTAGGAGAAGTAGTAAACTCCAGGAACCTGGCAAGTGAAAATGCCACTCTCAGGGTCATAGTGATTCTCAGCATTGTACACTATCTGGTCAAACTTAATGGGGGTGCCAGCAGCGGGGTAGGGGGTAGCCAGAGATGCAGTGAAAGCAGACATGGGGGACTTAACCATAATCTCACCCATTCCCATGCCCTTCTCAAACACAACCTCACCAGGAGGACCAGGGGGACCAGGAGGGCCAGCTGGGCCAGCCTCTCCATCAGCACCAGACTCACCAGGCTGACCAGGGGGACCCTGGGGTCCCACAATACCCTTGGCAGCCAGACCAGCGGGGCCGGGAGCACCAGGGAGACCTGGGTGTCCCTTAAGGCCAGGAGCACCAGCAGGACCTTGTGGTCCAGAGGGTCCTCGGGCACCAGGGGCGCCATCTGAACCAGAGGAACCTGGCTCACCTGCACGACCGGGATGACCTTTGGGTCCAGCAGGGCCAGGAATACCTGGGGCACCTGGGGTACCTGGGGCACCTACATTGCCTTTGTCACCTGTGGGTCCAGTGGCTCCTCTGGGTCCAGGAGGACCAGCTGCACCTGGATAACCCTGCTTTCCTGCGAATCCCTGTGGTCCCTGATCTCCCTTATTTCCCTTAGGTCCCTGAGCTCCAGTTGCACCTGTGTCACCTTTAGGGCCACCAGCACCAGACTCACCTGGGAAACCTCTAGCACCCTGAGGTCCAGCAGGACCAGTGGGGCCAGTGGCGCCAGTAGCACCAGTATAACCAGTATGACCTTGGTCACCCTTTGCACCTGTGGCACCTGTGGCACCTGTAGCTCCCCTTTCTCCCTTCTCTCCATTTGCACCTGGCTTTCCATATCCGGGGACTCCTGGGGCACCTGGTGCCCCACCAGGTCCCTGGTGGCCTTTAGGCCCAACTGGGCCAGGCAGACCTGGGGCACCATTCTCACCTGGTTTACCTGGCTGACCTACACCTGGGGCACCAGTGTGTCCCTTGGGTCCCATTGGTCCCATTGCACCTGTGGCACCATCTCTACCTGGCATACCTGACTTGCCTGGCTCACCAGGTGCACCTGCTCTTCCTGGCTTTCCAACTCCAGCTGTACCTGGCTCGCCAGTTGGGCCCATGGGACCTTCAGGTCCTGTCTCACCCTGAGCCCCAGGAACTCCCACCCCTCTATCACCCTTTGAACCTGGAAGTCCAGGTACACCTGGATGTCCCTTCAGACCAGGCTCTCCTCTGGGTCCCATGGGTCCAGGAAGCCCTGAAGGTCCGGGCTTGCCAGTAGCAGAGAGGCCAGCGGGTCCAGGGCTTCCAGCAGATCCAGGGACTCCCCTTGGTCCCTGAGGGCCAGGTGCTCCGGTGTCTCCCTTCTCACCATGGGCTCCATCGCTGCCAGGTTTGCCAGGTCCACCTGGGGATCCAGGTTTGCCAGCAATAGAGCGACCAGGGGCTCCAGGAGGTCCAGGGGGTCCTTGGGGTCCAGGCTCACCTTCAGCACTCTCACCTGGGGGGCCAGGAGGGCCAGCAGGTCCCTCAGGGCCGGGCTCACCTGGAGCACCAGGCTCACCTGCCACTGACACCACTGTGAAGAGTGAAACAGTGACCATCATCAGTACCACCCAAAAACAAACAAGTAGCAACAAAACCCTAAAATAAACAGGTGATACTGGGAACGGGCAATGAGGAAACACTCATCCACTGTGTGTTGCACCTGTAATGTGTTGGGATGAGGATTTCAGAACCTTTTGTTTATTTTTCACTGCATTTAAATAGAAATGTTAACTCATAGTCTTTGCATCAGGTTCATGCAATGATATCTTAGATTACAGGAGTAGTGCCTCTAATTATATCCCACTCTTGTACCAAAAAACTACAAGAACCTGGATGTACTGGCTCACTCTTAGGCCTGTGTGGTGTGAATGTGATGAGTTTGGGCAGTGTCTTTTTGACAAACAACATGGCTGCTCAACAATCAAATGTGAGAAAATTCAAAAATAAGGCAAAAATCAAGAAAACCTCAATGTATGTTACTCTCATGCTTTTCTTTAGTTACGAGTTAAAACGATGGTTGCATTTAGAAAGTGACTTAATTTGATCTTATGTCAATTATATTTAATTCCTGGAGGTGGGGCAGGTTTTATTCCTAGAAACCAATCTTGTAGACTTGAGGTCTGGCTACATGATGCTGGCTAAAAAAGCCTTCTTCAAATCTTAAACCTATAAATAATTTAGAATAAGTGTTGAGTTTAGTCTCTGCTTTGTTTTTGTTGTTGTTGTTGTTGTTTTTACATATGTATCTATCTATGTCTATATATAATGCATTATTTAGGCCCTAATCTAATTATTATATAGAAAATGTTTAAATGAAATTTGTTTTCAACAATACATTTAAATGCCATTTTTCCACACTGTACTGTACAGAGATTTCTTGAAACTTGTTTTTGAAACGGTCAAAATGAGAGGCAGCCTTTTTTTTTATTTGCTGCCTTCATGTGGTCACATGTGTTTGGGTGTAAAAGACTTGCTCCTTGCCTAACTGCAGTGGAGTTTGGATAAATCCAAACAGATGTTTCTACTTCTGTGTGAAGCGGGCACACCCAAACAAACCGCACTGCTGGGTGACTGGACTGTAATTGTCAGTGTCAAACTAAAAATAATTCACTAAAAGCTACTCTCTCAAATAGAAATAGCAGCATGTTGATTCATGTAAAGGCAACATTTCATATTTTATGTTGCGGGGCCACACCATAATTAACATTGTTTAAAGTGCAGTAACAAACTTTTTGTGGGATTCTGAAAATACCAAAAATAGCTAAAATGGTGAAAAAACATATGCCAAAATCATTATGCACCTTAAAATGTGAGATGTTGAGCACAGCAAGCAATAGAAGGGATGAGTGATTCCTCAGAGATGCTGATCATGGAAAGATCATTTTGTAGCAGACAGAAAATGAGAAAGAAATGTTGCTAAAGACCTACAAAACTACATAAATTTGAAAAACCTTTAAGTTAACTTATCCAATCCTTCAACTATTAGAAAAATAAAACCCTGCACTGACTAAATGAGCATTTCTTGTTCAAACCCTAGCTCTAAATGAACTGCATGTGATTGGAGAAGCATGCACACTGTTGCAGCCAATCACAGTTCGAGGCAACTCCAGAGCGAGGTGGAGTTCAGTTTTTCAAAGTAAGGCGCAGCTGGCTGTGCACTGCTTGCCTCAACTGCTTCTAGTTGCCAAAACAGAGATGCCGATTTGCCACTTGAAGATTCAGAGGTAAGTAAGGCATGACTGTCACAAAATGTCGCTCAAGTAAAGACTCAAATGTTTAGTGATGAAAATCTTTTGTGAGCAGGAGAGATGCAGGCATGCTCCATCGTCAGAAAAAGGTTGTACAAGGGAGCAGGAGGCTGTGTTTTCTTACCGTGGCTCTTCACAGAGTAGGGCTGGTATTGAGGGGCGGCCTTCACCATCTTCTTCACCACGTATCCCTTCCCATGGGCTGCAGCCAGGGACACCATGAGGAGGAGGATGCTTGCTACTCGTAAGTCCATCTTACAAAGTCCAACCTGCACAGAGGGGGGAAAAAAGCAAGGAGACAGTAAGCACAACCACTCTCAAGGTACAAAATGTCAGCAAACTTTCTCTCTAGTTTGGAGTCATTTTTCACAAATTAAAAACTTTCTTAGCTAAATGCACAGGCTGCACATCTTTTACTGAAACTCAACAGATGGCAAATAAACTTTTTTTAGTTTAAATAAGTTTGAGGAGCAGGGAGAGGATGTCGGTTTTTGGACTCAGTCAGAGCATCCTGGATGCTTCAGGGATGCCTGAATTTCATCCAGGAAGCTCTCAGCCAGCCAAAAATCTGCCTCCCTGCTCCAGGAACAACTCAGCGGCCTAGGCGAAGCCTCTAGATGCTGCCTGCGCTCCTCCAGAGACAGAGCTGTTCAGAGGGGAAAGAGAAAGCCCACGTACCTGCATCCAAAGTGGGGAAAGTCAGTCTCTTCAGCACCAGCGATCTCCTGGTGCTACTGTATATCCTTAGGGTAGGAGCACAAGTGAGGATATGCTGTCCTCCAGTGCGATGATGTGGGTATTTATACCATATCTGCCCCTCGCATCATTAAAAAAAAAGAAAAAGCCCCCACCACGCAAGTACCTCCCTCCTCAGAGCTAGGCTGTAATTAGCAGACAGATCTGCCCAAAGCGGGCATGTCACATCAGGGTGCCTCCATGTCTTGAGTATCCAGACACATGATTATCACTTATTTCAGTCTTCTTCTGAACTAGAAAATAATCATGTTCAAAGCAAGAAAAAATAAATAAATGAATACACAAGCAACGAACACAAACAAGCTCTGCGGGGAGAATAAACTTAATCCACTGACACCTTTACATTTCCAGTCTTTCTTACACTTATGCTTACACTTTTTTCCAAGAAACATTTCGTTTTTTTTTACGCCGAGGATGCGTCTATATTTATGAATGTTTATAACACCCCGCTGTTTAAATATGACAACGTCTGAAAATAGCCAAAACACATCTATGAAAAGACAACACCAGGTTTGGAGTGGCACCTGTGTAGCTTCACAGAGCTCCCATTGAGGATGCACAGGGCCAGACACATCTGCAAATTTACATCTTGTCCAGCCGGCTGGCCCATACCTTTCCTGGCCGTCTGGACACCGCCACCCCCGCCGTGATAAGGTAAACAAGGGAAATGGTGGGCTCATGGATAAAATGCACTTTGGATTTAAAGCAAGCAATTAGGTTTATTCCTGATGCCATCCTCTCTTTTAAGGGATTCACATGTTCCCATGTCTTAAATGTTGTACACTTCCTGTTCCTATTTGGTCAGCGTGTCATGAGGACAACGCCGCGTTGATCTCAGCCTCTATTTCAGGGTGAACACTTTTTCTTAACTTGTGTTTTTTTCGCAAGTGTTTCACCCTCAAAACAGCTAATAAAACTATATAAGGAGCCACTGGAAAAGACATTTGGGCTTGTTTCTTGTGCAGCCTTGTGAATGCAACCCAGTGTGCAGCAGCCCTCACGGTGCAGTACTGACGTTTGGACACCAGAGGGCAGGTTTTACTGTTGCACAGCGCCTCTCCATGAGGCGAGATGCTGCTGTTGCTGCTGAGGAGAAGGGGCCATGCCCCTGTGGTCACTTGTTATTTTTGGTCCCCTCTGTGCATATACATCATCAGAGGTCTCAGGCCTGCTCCTACAATTACAGCTGCTTTTCTGTCGTGATGTTGTATTTCCTCAATCAGCTCTATCCTCCTGTATTATCCTCCCTCACCCTCACCCTCCACCTTGCCTTGCTTACTTTGAGATCCTCCAACTGTAATTTCTCAATTTCAGGCCGGCCACATAGGAAATGCATACACCCAAATAATCACATGTTCTCAAGCACACAAGTGGCCATAAACGTTGTGTAGGGTACCATCCCAGAATGTTCCTGAACATGAGACCATTTAAGGTTCCCGTGTCCTTATAATGTATATCCATACTGCTGACAGCGCGAGTGTATTTGCAGAAAAAGATGATCACGAGCTTTCCTGATTGAAGGCTTCAGCATGCTTCTATATGAGGCGTTTATGCAACACGTGAGTGTGACAGGCGTCTTTCACAGGAGCCATAATTAAAGATTCTACAACATGGCGCTCGTTTGAACTCTTTTTTTTTGTAAATTAGACCAAATTATCTGCAATTTTCCAAAGTGCTACCTTGCCCCGGCTTACAGCACTTAATCATGTTTGGCAAGCATTGTTTAAGTTTGCCCTTCCTGTCAAATAAAACAGAAAGTAATTTGCGATCTTCACTTCCAAATGTTTGAAATCGTGCTCGCAGCCTAGACAGGAGTGACGACTGACAGCAAAAGGGGCAGACAGACTACCTGAGGCTGTGTCATCATGACGGAGAGTCGTCGCATTACATGCGCGTAGCAACTCAAGCAAGAGGAGGATCACACTTGTGCCAGTATCATAAAATGCAAGTCATACTTTTCATTCTGAATGCACTGTTTGGCCTCGCTTTATCAGCTGAGCAGAAATCCTGCTCACCCTGCGAGTATTCAGCCCTTAAAGCTTCCTTTTGTGATTTGAGTGCCTGGTGAATGGCACACCATGTGTTCCCCCGTGCCATCAGATTCGATATTTTATGGCCATACTGTATTATTACATTTCAAATCTCTTTATGTTTGTGCCCCGAGACGAGGTCCAGCCGTGCCAGATTTAGTCAAATTTAGATGAAATGACAGAGCAAGGGAGGGTGGAGTTAGAATTTTATATGTTTATAGGTTCAGATGATTCCGTTTATTTATGTTTTTCAAACATTCTGCTGCTAAACCGCTGCAAAGGAGCCTCTCTGTTTTTAGTCTCCATGTTCTGAGAACAATGATTCATCTCTTCACGAACAAAACAGAGGCAGCAACCTGCATCTGCATGTGAGCCATTGAAGAGGCAGACATATTCACGCTGAGCCCTGGAACCAGAGTGTACTTTGGCTCGGGGAAAACTTGAATTAACAGTGTAATTTGGATGTTGTTTATAACCTCACAGCATATTTTTTTTTTTGTTTTCCAAACACGCCACTGCGCTCGTTTGTGAAGGACTCTGTGTCCTTGGTCCTCTGGTGGCAGAATGGGAGGCTGAGGCAGAGCGCCCTCTGCTCAGCTCATTCCAGCGCCGCAGCAGCTTGATGTGGTCGGCAGGCTTCATTGTAATAACCATTAGGAATTAGGTTAGCAGCCCTCAAACTGGAGGCGGTGACGTCGCTTCGCTCGTATATTGTCGAGAGACCCCTCGCCGTAAAATACGCACATGCTTTCAGTTTCACGCACACTTGATATGTGACCCGAAAAACGCTTTTACTGACTTTGGTAGAATAAGAAAATAGCTAATTATGAACGTGACACACCCAAAAGTCACTGGGAGCACATGAGAGCTTCCCAGTTTCAGGACTGCAGTGAGTTCAGATTTTGTTTATGAGATAGCGCCTGAGAAAGTAACTAAATATAAGCTTTACATGGAGTATTTCGATATTATTATATACTATATTACTTCCTGGACCACATTTCAGAGTGAAATACTCCACTCTCCATTACATTTGTTCGACAGCTTAAGCTATTGGTTGATTTGCTGTTTAGGTCATTAATACAAAATATAATAAACAAGAAGGGCACACAGTAGAGCGCAGACGTCTGCCAAGGCCCAACAATCCACTTTAACGCAATGTCCTATTCGTTATCGCGTTGTAGCACATTAAAGTAAAATGTTGAATCCAGAACTTTTCCTTCAAACAGAGCATTTCTTAACTGCTGCCACTTTTATCTCCGTAAAAGATCTCAGCACAGCTTGTACTACCGCCACCTGTTTCGAAGAATATCTCAGATCAGAAACATATTGAAAAGAAAGATCAAGAAAAAATTATGGGAAGCCATGACGGGGCTTTTTTTTCTTTTCTTTTTCTGCCCCCTGTGGAGGACAAAGGCTTGACACCAACTTACTGTACAGGCCTTTGTCCATATCTGACAACAGCCCGAGGATTTGAATTCCCTCGAGAGCACTTCTGGACAGTGTTACTGGCAATGTTTGTGATGTTTGAGCTTGTACTCGACAATGATAACAGTGTTTGGAAGGAAGGTTTTCGCATTTTGTCTGTTTTTGTGTGCTCCAGTGCACAGGAATTGATGTTTCTGGTTTTCTTCGCCGTGCTGACCGAGGCTCAACCCACACCCAAGAGGAGAACATAATTGGCGGTTGATGTAAGGGGACCCGACCGAGCACGTGAGTTAAGCAACGGCTAAAGATACACCATCACGGCTGGGATACAAATTTAATGTTTCAATAAACTCCACGGACCACTAAGAGCTACTTTAAACTTTATGAATGGCAGACTCGACGGGGGCCCTTGTGAGTGATTGGAGGAGAAATTACAGGGCCCCGAAAACAAACATGGACCCAAATGGAGCCGGAAGTGTAAAAGTAACTAAAAGATGGCGGTGGTGGTGATGGTAGCCATAGAGATGAGGGTTAATGTCTGGGAGGTAACCCGGTTTGAAACCCAGAATGGCAGCAAAAATGCGGGGGGGCGGTGATGGATGAGAAAGCAGTTGGATGCCCTTTGACAGCTCCCAGGTGTGAATGCACGAGAAGCAAAAGTGTCCAGTTGTGAAAAAAACATAAACCTACCATGTAATCAAGTCGGAAAGTAGTTTTAAAATTTGCGCTCACAGGCCGGTTGTGATGTTATCGCCCGGTCTGCTGGATGTGGTGAGAACTTGCCCTTTTTTTGCCGCTCAACCAAGTGCACGGCTTTATCTCGACTGGATTTGATTGTTTCCACGGTTGAATTTGCTGAAAGTTTATTTCTGGAAAGGTCTGACTCAGCTGCTGGTTTGAGGAAATCAGAGTTTGAGTTTCAGCTGCCAAAAACTAATTTAACCGCTCAGCCAGACAGTTTATAGGGGTGGGCAAAGCAGCACTTGTGCGCACAATTTACTGCCAAGGTAAAAAGTTCAGAGCAACACATATAGATATTATGTTCATTCTTGTTTGCTGCTTGTTGTTCTTTTTTATCATAACTTTCCACTTTTCTCTGGATCATCTCGCCTTGTCTTCAAAGTGAAAAAAGAAAAAAGAAAAATCCCAGCCAAACAGAAGACAGACTTCTAGTAGTATCTGATTATTGTGGGATCATTTAAAGATATCAAAGTTCAATAAAACCACCTTAATGGGATTTTGAGCGCTTAAGTGTAGATGGTGGAGTCCTGTATTTAAGGATAATGACTAATCCTCGACATCAAGCCTGCCAAAATTTCAGGTTTCACTGTCTATATATGGCAGCGTCAGCCATTTCGCAACAAAGGGAAGAAAAAGAAAGAGTGGAGAAGAAGAGTGGAGTGTGAAAGACACGAGGATGAAAACGCCCAGCATCTCTTATTGCAGAGGTGGATTTATATTTGACTTGTCAGTTTGTAATTACATTTGACTCGGGCGCACGCTGCAGCAGGAACGTGTGTGCGTGTGGAGGAATGACACTTGCTGTGCCTGAAATGCAAAGCGACAACCAAGAAACAATGTTTGTGCAACACAATGTCACCTCGCTCTCTGCAGCACGTAGTTAGCACTGCACCATAACGACTTGCGGGGAGAGAAGACAAGTGTTGGTTCTGTACGCTATATTTGTTCCCGGCCCAAGTCTGTCTCAAAATATATGGAGGAGCCAAACTGTTAGTTAGTGCCCACACGATTCACATATCTCTCCTCGCGGTGTTTGTTTATAGACCACGGCAAGTTTAATGTACAGTACACTGTGTCCATACAACAATGCTCCGGTCAGAGCCTCGATCCGGCCGGTGCGGTCTGGAGGTTTGTTTTGCTGGCTGATGGACAGTGTGTGGGCTGATAGTCTGTCCGGAGCCAGAAACAGTGGCCTTCACTGAGTCCTAAGCGGGAATCGTTCCACGTTATATAACATTCACAAACAATATCATCCTGTCTGCCCTCAATTAACCACAAAATAAAGTAAGAATGCATAAAGAGTTCTTTTGTGACAAGCTGCGACCTCAAAGTGTTTATTCTTAAATAAATATTTATGATAAGTACTTTTACATTTTACTGATAATACCAGTGTGCTTGTACTGAAGTCAATTGTCCAAAGTCTGCACCCCAAGCAGACTCTCTGGAAAGCTGCAAAAAGTTCATTGGAGGCCCCTCATGGTCTCGATTAATTGCAGCTCTCAGGACTCGCAGACCTTCTGGGAAAACACCAACAGTCTGGGTGTTTTTTGATTCAGCTGAGCAACCTTGAGCATTTCCTTCCATAACGATGTAATTTGTAGAATATGGCCGGTATTCGAAAGTAGCTCCAAAAAACACAGGGGCCAGCATGTCACCGGTGTAACCAACAACTGCTGCTTTTTGCTAGCAATCCTCGGCTGCAGCAAGCTACCGTTAGCTATTTAGATCATGGCTCAGATAGCCGCAAAGCCAGTGGCCCTGGAGTTTGTCAGGTCACAGGGGGAGACACCACAGGCGATGTGGGAGCCCAACTCATCTGTATTTTGCAGCCTGACATGAGAGTGAACACAGCTGGATGCTGAACTGGGACTGAACACAGCCTCAAAGACCGACGGAGGTCATTTCGACAACAGGAGACACACTACAGAGGTGATTTACAGTGGCTCTGACCGTGACTTTGGGGATGACAAGACATGGCAGGAGGGGACATGAGAGGCGTGCAGCTGGAGAGAGGTCATATACAAAGTCATGTATCAGTGTGTGAAAAGGGTGTGTAGAGCTTGAATATTTTCACATCTCACTTGGTGAATTGAGCATTTATTTTCCAGGTGATTGACAGTTTTGGTGAGTTTAATTCAGTTTGCATACAAAAACAAGGAAACCTTTTATATGAATTCATGGGTAGCATATCCTCAGCAGTATGTCTAAACATTAAAAAACAAGTAGCTTATCAAAACCCCATATATTAAAGCCATTTTCGGCGATTCATCCCCCCAGTTTCCGCCAGTCAGTGTGCCTTTGGTTCAGAGTTGCATCCATTGCTTGGACTCTGGTATATCTGCTTGCAGGATTGGTTCTTTTGACTGAAACTGGAGGAAAACTGAAGACACTTCCCATGAAACATCAATAAGACCAATAAGAGTTCACACATGCACTACTCTCTCACTGAAATCAAAGTATTATGAAAAATGACAAAAATGCAGTTGGTTTTATTTGATTGAAATCAGATGTGACCAAGAATGTAACATCGTCTACATGTGCTACCCCAGAAAACCCAGTGTGTTCAGTTGGCTCTGTAATCTGACAAAATTAAGAAAAAAAAAAAAAA
>CAEMYA010000506.1:215450-237249 GCA_903131615.1 Diplodus sargus
GTCCCCACAATCGTTCAGACATGTGGCTCGCTGCAGATGTTTCAGAGTTTGTTGTTGGTCGTCCACAGACACAAGAATAAATCTGGATGAAAACACTCAAAGTGAAGTTTCATTCCAAATGGTCTGCATGTTGGTAGCTGGCTGCTCGCTGTGTTTGTTTAAAGGGTTGAGGGGACCGGACTTTATATTTGCAGGATATTTTGAAGAGACGTGCCAAAGGTGGAACCCTGAACGCAAAAACACTCGTGTTGTGAGTTTGTCCAGAGCCTCACATGGCCTGCGATTGTGGAACTGAGAGAGTTGTCTCACACAGCATGGGTCCGGGGTATTTCTTGCCCTCAGTGTACACCAACTATAAGGGAAACCATGGAGCATTAAACATGTCTGACCACAGGTCACCGGAGACTGTCTGAAGGGTAAAAAAGGCTGTAATGCCAAAAAAGCTCACCGGCTAAATGTGGCCGTGTCGCGTTTGGTGGACATTTACACAGAAATGTGACAGAAACGCAATAAATCGACTTGTGTTTGTACTTCTGCAGGATGCTGTGAAATTACACGTGATTTGAACATTTCTTACACAAAGTGAAGTCACGGTTTAGAGCATCTTTAAAGGAGGTATTATGCCAGCATTTGCACGAAATGAGCTGTTAAACCCGCTCTGTTTTTAGCAGGTAACTTGCTGATTGGGAGACCCGCACATCTAGCTTTTAACATTTACATGCACTTGTTAATAAAAGGTTTTTTTAATGTGGAAAGATGAAGGCCGAGGCGTCTAATGGGCTGGATCCTGGCTGGGTTTCTGTTAAATGATGTATGCGAGTCAGCTGCATTACATAGATAAAAAAAAGCTGGTGAAGTGCTATGTTGTGAATGCAAATCAAAGGATATTCGTGGGGGGTCTGGACGAGTAATCCTCTGATAGGATTTCATAAATAAACAAACATGGACTGTTTCTTCTTTCTTAAGAAAATAACAATAAATGCTTCCAGGTGGCCTGCGGGGTCAAACGTTGCAGAGCAGAACAAAGAGTTTGTTATTTTGATGAGGCAACAGTTTCTCTGCGGAGAGCCTGGTTTACTGTCCCGGGCCGAGCCGAGCCAAGTGGTCTTAAACACAGAAGGAGTGTGAGTCATTGTGCTCTGTAATTTCGGCGCGCTGCAGCTGTCTTAAGTGACCGCGGCTGTAGACCTGTTAACCAGACTGATCCACATGTAAAACTTTCCCTTCCTCTTAACATAATAATTATAATGTCACTTCCCAGAGCTCTCCCCCTCAATTGCAGCATGTATAGGTTTAACTGCAATGACAGCTTGCTGGAAGATCTTTCTAGGACAGGCCTGATGACTATTTTGGGTTTCTGACCTTATTTCCCGACAAAGAGCCTCTGTTAATCTCGTCTATAATTCCTGTACCAAATCTCCTTTTTTTCCCTGGATAATGCAGCTACTGTAAATACCATTTTTCCAAGGATATGGACTTTACTTTTAAGGCACAGCTAAAGCCCGTAAGTATACATCTTTCCCCCCCGGTGACAGAGTCGGAGCTGGACAGCCTGAGTCTGAGTGGCACAAGGTGAACTGCTAGTTCTTTGAAGGGCTTCCATTCGGTATTTTTCTCAGCTATTTACAGTTTGGTATTTCAAACAAAACCTCCAAAAGTGGAAGTTTGAGGTCCATGCGGTAAAGGAAGAGAGAGTTTAAGCACTAATACTGGTGCAGCTTTTCTCCTACGGTGTTTACATTGGTCCAGTCACATTCTGGTCACATCGCAACAGCTCGTGGTTGAAAAAAAAAAATTTGGTTGCAGCCGCTGCTTGAATCCCAACTTGCACCAGACAGACAGGTGGACTCAGACTGTGTCTGGAAACTGCAGCAGGAGAATTTAAATGGCTGCAGCTTTCTCAAGTGGCTGTCTAATAAAGGGACAGGACATTTGATCAAACATGTTTTCCGAGATGCAAACAGGCCTCACTCACAGACTGTGCTGTGCTGCTGTGTCTATCTCATTCAGGGAGCCAAACCAGCCTATTCCAGGAGGCTGTAACCACTTCGGTTGCGGGACTGAATAAAAAAACTTTATTTTTATATATTCAAAGCCATCTATTTCTATTTCCACTTCCATTTGTTTCATAATATATAGATTCAGCTTTGCCTTTATTTTCCAAAAGTCAATATTTGTAGTTTCTTGTTTTATTTGACTGTAGCTTCCAAACAATTTGGAAAGAGAAATCAAACTTATTTTTGCAGCCGGTGGAGGCCGCTCCCGCCGGCTATGAGAAAGAATGCAGGTTTAAGGTAGTTCCCCAGCTATGAACTGCCCTGGCTGATTGGCTATGTCAGTGTAACCAACTAACTGACCATTCGTCAGGCGGACATTGTCATTGTGACATGCAATCAACATGGCTAAAAAATATTGTTTATAGCTGCTCTGATTATTCTTACATACATTTGTCATTTGATATTTGGACCATAACACAACACTGTGAGTGCCTCCCAGAGAATGTCCCTTTAATTTTTGGTTTCATTATTCTGTTACAGGTACAATGAAGGTTCAGGGCCACAGCAAGTTGCAGAGTTCTCTTTGAACTGATGAAGATGTCATCAAAATTAGAGCTTAAAGAACTTTAAGTTGATCCAAACTTAATGTCACGTTTTAATGAGGGATTTCACAGAGATGGAAAATGTTTGTAGACAGGTATTACGTTGCATGTGAAATGACAGAGGTTCCCGTTGCTCTGTTGTTTGGTTGGTGTAAATTGCATACATTTGCTGTTTTCCTAACAGATCTAAAATAAGAGATTTAAAAACCTAAAATGAGATTAGTTTCGTGTTTGCACTCCTCACTTTCACTTTTTATACACACGGCGTGGAAGCCCCTCAGTTGATTGCAGAGTTTGATCCCATCTATACCTCAGAGACAAGTGGTTTGCTTCATTGGAATTAAGCTAATTATAATCCACGCCTGTACACATGCAGCCTCTGAAAGCTATACTTTCACCCCCATTATCCCTCCAAGGTTTCGTGACTGTGAAACACCCTCTCCAAATTAAAGGTCGGAAATGTGCCAAAACCTGGCATTATAAGCTGGGGAGCTTTTTTCGGGACTCATCAGCCCCAGTCGCTCCAGTCTGTCGGTCTGTCCCAGTTTGACACCAACTGCCAAGCGAGAGCTTAGCATAAGCTATAGTTTCTGCATATCAGTCTCCACAGTCTCCACAGAGAGCAATGCAGGAGAGGAGAGGTGAGCTGCTCCAGATGATTTACGTTTTTCTGCCCTGTGATGAAATGCGGCAATAAAGCTGTCAGTAATCACCTGGGGATACGAGAGGAGACTGGTATGTGCAGTCAGAGAGGTGCAGAGACACACACACACACACACACACACACACACACACACACACACACACACACACACACACACACACACACACAGTTCGTCAATCAAGTTCTCAAAACAGACGGCTGGAAGGCATTTTTCAGCCCCTCCGAACCACAACCGTCGAAAAATGATTAATCAGTCGCCGATATACTGTGCAAGTACACCTTTTCATTGATTCGTTTATATGTGAACTGTTTGGCTTTTCTCATGACTGCGATGAAGGAAGCAAGCGATCAAAATGTAAATTTGCGACTTTAGTTTCACAATGATGGGTCGCAACTTGTGAGACGCTGACTTTTCCCCTACTATTCCTGAAAATGCTGCATTGTAACTACTTTCTGACGAGACTTGGATAGATCTTTGTGATAACTAAAGATGATACACACTCACTGATGAGAGAATACAAAAAATAAAACATGCATTTCGCAGACAGAAACTTCACATTTATACCTGCTCTATAATGCATAAGCTGCTATAACATTCCTCAAAGTTTCATTGTGCTTTGAGAGAAAGATTTCAAAGTGATATCTCGAGCATCAGGACTGGAACGCAGAGAACAAATGTACTTCCCCGTGGTTTTATGGGCTTACAGGACACGCTAACTCTGGTTTACTCACACATATAATAACGGCTGTTGCCATGGTTTTGTTGCTTCATTAAGCACCATGTTAAGCATACACAATGTTATGTTATAGAGCTCGGAGTCGGTTTCGGTGTTTAGACAATGGAAAGCCGGAGAGCTTTATTTAGGACGCTGTGATTCACTGTGCTGTCACCACAATGATGACTGCTCTCTGATTTACTGCCGGTTTCTGGACCCACTGGGTTTGAGCATATGCTGAAAGCTGAGCGAACACATCATTCAGCAAAAAAATCCATCATAGAGAGAGCCCGTGTCTCAGACTGGCAGACAGGACCGAACATCATCTGTTATTTGAGTAAAAATACCCGTACAACATTTAAAAAGGGCTCTAATGTAAGTGAAAGTCCTGCATGAAGTACCTGACATCAGCAGAAGTAGATTTTAAGAATTTGTGCTTTAGAGGTAAAAGTTGGCCCCTTCTTCAGGAAAATGCCCCCTGTGGATATATATTGTTGTATATGACATGTTTAGATTACTAATAGTACTGATTACAGCTGGTTGAGGTAAGGCTACTGTGTATCTAAATACTTTATGTACAATATGACATTCTATTGGTTCCCAACCCAGGGATTGGTTCCCCTTAAAGGTTCAGAGGATGAAGTTGGATGGTCGTGGACTGGCGGTAGTCTTTGGTTCTTAACCAACGTTGACTCAAGTGACATTAGTAATATTAATGTTAATAACAAACTTTATTCATGTTGCATATTTAAAGACAAACAAGCTCTTAGTTACAGTGTTTTGCAATGAAAACCGAGCTGAATAAAGCACATAGCAAGTAAAACAGGCTGGCGGCAATAAAAGCCACACTCATGAAACACAGAGAGAGAGTATAACAGAATGTCATGAGGCAAATAAAAAAGAGAAGAAAAGAAAAAAAGAGAAAGCGATTTAAAAAAAAAAAAAAGAGTGGGTTTTCGAAAGTGTTTTAAAAAGCCGAGGTTGAGTCTGCAAGCCCTGATCTCCTGAGGCAGGTCGTCCCGAAAGTCTGGGAGCCCTAAATGCAGCAGCTCGATCACCGATGACTGTTTCACTTCACAAAACCACAAAAGGCTGTGCAGTTCTCCACAAGATATGTGAATGCTGCTCCTGTTTTAGGTACCTTAGTCATTGCACTTAGTTACTGACCACGACTAGGGCCAAGTATACAGCGATAAAATGAGTAGAAATAAAGCAAAATATGACCCAAATCCATTTAATTTAAAGTTTCCTAATAGATAGTTTATGTTTCATTGATTCTGGCGGCCCCTGTGGACAAAAGCCGTACGAGCACCACCGACTCCACCTGGCTAGTATTTGCCTTTTTTAAATGCAATGAAAAAAAGAGACAGAAAAATGTTGATACCATGTCTCTTTTTTAAGCTGTTTGTAGCTGTTTGCGGGATTTGCGGACTATTTGTGGCGATGTGAGATCGTTAACTGTAACATGGCGAAGGTGAAACTTTTGTTTTAAGTGACAGCGTCAGAGCAGCTCCCTCACTTTGTCCTCAACACTCCTCTATAAAGAAAATGGGCTTGATTTTAAGACTTTTCGAACCTGGATAATTCAGAATATATGAATAACTATAATATCAGTATGGAAATAGCCCATATTGTTGCTATTGGTCTCCTTTTCTTATGTAGGTCATAGAGGCATCAGCACAAGACTGAGACCGTTTCATAACCAGTGAAAAAAGTCCTTGTAGTGTGTTTAAGAACAAATATTAGCTTAACTTGTGTACTTTATGGTCACAGAACATCTTGTGCTCCTTGGAAATTGTTCTTTGCATTTTTTTTAGATGCAAAGTAATGCTCAGGCACTCCTGAAATACGCCTCAAGTATGGGTATGTGTTGTTGCATGAAACCACAAAGTGCAGAGATGTCGTGCAGCTTCACGTCAGCTGAGAATCGGCCTATTCTTCTGCGCTCGGTGGTAGTTTGGGTTCATGAGAGACTTAATGAAAGCCTTGGAAATGTCAATCGTACGACGCCTCCAGAGATATTCGATCCGTAGAAATAGAATTGTAATTCTATGCTAAAACACAATATACCTCTAATTTGACTGAGCTGTGATTGGAGCTTCGATTGCTATATATAAGTTTATAATAGCTCATGGGAATTCTTCTGCTCGAAAATACAGATTACTTGAGATTCCTGCTGCTTCAGCTGAGATAGAATGAGCCATTTTGGGGTTAGAATTGGCTTTCATGCTCCCCTCGGGCTTTTATTGTGTGGGTTACAGTAAGTTCAGTCCTCGATAGCAGAAGGAGGGCGTTTTTGATATCAGGGGAGCGCTGGGACACTTTTAACTCCCAGACCTATCTGTTGTGGCGAAGGGTGTGTTCGCCTGTGGCGAGGATTGGCGCTAAATGTCTAATTATGCAAGATCCAACGTTCTCCACTTTCCCAGGGTACAGTAGCAGTAACTTAATGTGACACACGCTCTGTAATCAGCGATGTCAAACACCACATGAGGCGCAGTCTCACAGATTAAGCGTAGAAAGCTATCGGGGACCCTGCGGTGTCGAACACACGTCCCTTCTGTTGTCGGAGCTTTAATTATGTTTGTTTCGCATGGAGGAAGCCATTTTTTTGGGGTGCCATATTCATCACCTACTGTTTGCTGAATAGCATCTTTGAGTGTCAGGAACAAGAGACTGAATTGAGAGTGGCAATCTAAATCAGGCCTCCTTGTAAATAGGATTGATTCACTTGTATTTATACACTGAGGTCTATAAAATGAACACTTAATGAAAGGCGATTTGATCTTATGCATGGCATGGATGATGAAGTTCATTTGTATGAATAGGTGTGGAACAAGGTAGCAGTTGCAGCGCCAGATTGCAGTTTCCACCCAACTCTTAGATTACTTAGCAGGTCTGTTTGTTTCCTTTCCCAGAAATCCAAATGGTCCAGAGATGAAAAGGTGCCAGACCTGGAAACGGCACACAGGCCTCGTGAAAAAAATAACAGGTGGACGACCACAGCCGGACCCCTTTGGGCCGAGCACTTAACTCTCCACCTGAAGTCCACTCATTAAAAAAGAACGGCGTAAACAGGCGAGGCAGCCAAAAAGACCTTCCAAAAACCAACTCTCATTCTTCATCTAAAATTGAGTCATTAGTTGACAGTACAGCACGGAACATTAAGCCAATGCCAGTTAAGTTGTTGAGGAATATATCTATTTCTGGTCGACCTCAGTTTGGAGAAGGAAATTAAGTTTCTGTGTACGGCCAAAGCTGTGTTTGATAGTTCTGTAAGTTTTTCTGGCAAGTTCACTGCAAAAAAAAACGGTAGCTTTGACACTCGCCTAATGGACTGAACACACAGGGTTGGGGAGGCAGGCTGAACCTGTTTGACCTCATTTTGTTGATCCTTTCCGAGAGCAATTGGTAAGTTTACTCTCCCAACCCTGGCGAGAAGAAAAAAGTGTGGATTGAAGACACGCAGGCAATGAATACTGACACAAGCAAAGAGCGAAGTAAGTCTTGCACTGAAAACACATCTCAGGGTGACTGAGTTGTTTACTGCCACGGAGGCCAAATCAATAAACCGGCGCAGGGCGGGTGATGGACTGGAGCTTAAATACTGCAGGGCTGATCCAATAATTGATTACAGGTGTGCAGGTAGTCCCAGTCAGCGCCGAGACCACCAATCACCACGCCTCCTGAATGGACACTGACCACTTACAGAGGGAAGACAGAACAGGGGAGGCGTGGGACACTCATGGGAGGGAGAAGCACAAGAGACGCATGGAAAAAACTAGTGCCGTGGTCTTAACCATAACAATATTATAATCGACTTCGTAGGGGAACCTAATTATATGGAAATGTTATTTTCGAGGTTGGGATAACCATCCTCAAAGTGGCAGTTGTGCACAAAATTATTTTCCTAAAAAAGAATTCCAGTCAAGACTAAAGTTGCACTGAAAGAGGCAAACGTGGAGATTATTATCACTGCAGCGCGGGGTTATTAGTTATCTAAAACTAAACTTAAAACCTAGATTTGTCAGCACAAGAGGCACGAGGAGGCACTGGTGCACATGTTTATCGAGATCGTGATGTCTACGTCTCTGCAGACAGTGTTTTGTTTGCATTGTGACATGTATACAGAAGTTCTTTTCCTGGACAAATACCCACGCATTACAACAAAAAACCCACACATCTGTCCCTAACCCTAACACCAATACTGTAACTCATAAAAAAACAAATTAAAACTTAACATTTATGCACAATAAAAACTGACTGAGCAGTTCAAACCCACTCTGGAAACTAATCGGCGCTGAAACCGAATGAAAGATCTATAATAACTCTGCTGTAGCGAGGGTTCGACTGTATACAGTATGGTGTATATAAGCCATATCTGGGTGCAGCAGGGCAGGGTGGGTGTCTGTGGTGTCTGCCTCTGCCCTCTGTGTCTCCAGTGGGCCACCCTACACATTTCTCCCAGTGGCGTTGTGCCAAACCCCAAGGTAGCAAGCCATGAAAATGAGAGCCTTCTGGAGCTTTAAAAAAAGACGGGTTTTGATCATCCTCTTCATCTGCTTATTCCCATACTTGTTCTGCTATATCTATAGAATTAGTTTTTCCTTGGGAGGGTGGGAATTAAAGTTCAATCGTTTAGGTTTTCTGCTACCTTACCATTATTGCTACCAGAAGGGCTGCAAATTAAGATTCTCCTTGTCCTCCCGGCGACCACTAAGAGACTGAAAAATGCGTCATAAGGGACATGATACAGTAATTTGTGGCTTTGACTATAAATATGATGCATGATGCACAGTGAGGCATTGTGTATTCATTTCTCCCGTAGGCTTTATTTAGTGAGGGTACCTGCTGCAATATTCATAATCCTGGGGCAGCGTTTACTTTAAGGTCCTGGTGCCAACGTGTGGAGTATATATCTTACTGTATTTTTATGATATCACACAAATAATTGACTTAAAGGTATTACATATTTCATACGAGGTGTTCTAGCCCATTTATTTTTTGTTGACACTTGCTTTTATTCATCTTTTGGGATCCACACACTCGGTTTCTACATCCCACATAAAAAACAGTTTTTCTTTTCTACATCTTTTTCCTTCTCTTTCAGTGTTATTAACACCCATTATAGTATTGAGGAGACCTTGACACAAGCTGAGCCTGCACTTTTCACAAAGCAAGAAATGAACACAAAGCACCATTGACACGAACCAAGTGGTTTTTGTGCCCAAGCAGCAGAGCCTGAGCGCAGCATTGTACCAAGAGATAGAAAATTCAACCAAAACAAACTTGAAGCTGCAACACAAAGAAATGTTCAGATTTATACGCACTCGGCTAACATTCACTCCGGTGATTGGGCCGGGATTCCACTTGACCCGCGACCAAATGACTTAACTTACATGTCTGATAATGAGTTTACATCGTGTCGTTTTTCACAGCGACGTTGTTTAAGCTCAATTAGACTCCAGGGAAGTCTAATTCACTGTAAGACCTCTTATAAACAAACTATTAAAAAACTCCAATAAAATAAGTCCTAAAAGACTTACTGGGATTTGGGGATTTACAGACACAGAGCATATGAAAATCCATTGTGTTTAACCATTCAGCGTTTAATCATCAGTTTCTGAGAATCCACTCTCGAAATAACACAAAATATCACATTTATAAGGAGTTTTTAATAAAATTAGAAGACTTGTGAGAGTGCAAGCTGCTTAAACAATGTTAAATAGATTGTTTCTCTGAGCTGTTGGAGAATCAAACGTAAGAGTTAACAAAACTCACAAGCCACAAAGTCCTGTGCATCCCATAATTCCTCTCCTCCCGGTCCATACAAAACAAAACAAAGCAGTCATATGTTAGCATGTAAACAATTACGTCCTCCGCTCCAGACGGCCAACATTTTTTCGTATATATTTAGAAAAGCACAAGAAGAAAATGTTCCTGTGTTCCCTCCCTGCGCTGAGTCTGTGGCAACACGGATATTTATAATGGGAGACCAATGTCTGGATACCCACCATACTTCCCTCCGTAACTGTTCCCTTTTGCATCCAATCCACTCCCCTCATGTGTGAAATGCCCGTCTGGCCCGTCACCCTGCAGTGATCCAGAGCCCCCTCCTACTCACCCGGCACTGAACTCCAGATTGCGAGAGCATTACCTTCACATGAACGGGAACTACTCATTCTTGTAAACAATTAGATCCCTTTAAAGGATAAGGTTACCCAAAAATGGAAAGTCATTAGCTACCCTAACCCCCGTGCTGATGGACCGTCAGGTAAGGTTTCGTAGTGCACTTTAAAACGGTGTTGCAGCATTCTTCTTTAAACAGCTGAAGTAGATGGGGATCTAAAGAAATATACTTCAAACAAAACAGCTGAAATATTAAGGGTCTCGGGGCTTCTGGAGACTTGACCAAGCTGTAAAGATCCATTTTTTATGTTTGTTTTCTTTCTTTCATTGTAAAACAAATACAAGGAGATTGCCGCGACTCTCTTTTGTTGTGAAGCTCCAGAGATGGTTCTGTTGCCTTCCACCCACTTTCCATCCACATGAGCTTAGTATCAAATCAGTTTGGGATCTTGGGGGCTCACATATACTTAGATTACACAGGACAAGCTGACACTTTTTAGAAACCCAAATCTACTTTTGTTGTTTAAGAGAGAATGCTGCAACACTATTTCGCTGTGAAGCTCCATAAAGGTTTTACTGAAACTTCACCTGACTTTTCATGCACACGTGGGAGGCTATATTATGGCTGAGTTTTCATTTTTTGGGTGAACTTACCCTTTAATGCTTTTTAAAATAAATCTATTTCAGTGCTCCAAACAGGCCCTCTGGAGTCTTAATTTAGGCAGAAGAAAGTGTGCTTGTACTTGTGTCCGTATATACTTTTGGTCAGTTGGTCAGCATCAAAGATGAGAAAAATATTTGTGAGGCGCAGCGCGACCACAGGTGTTCAAAACAACATTAATGCTTCCCCCTTGAGAATGTCCGTGAGAAGGGGAAAGGAGTGGACACGGTCCCGTCCTCAGGTCCACCCAGTGGTCACCGGTCATCAGGCACGGCCCAGAGCTCAGCCAGTCACAGAGCGGCAGGCTGTGAGAGGCTCCTTCACATCTCAAAACAAGTGAGAAAGAAGTGGACGCTTTGTGCCTCTGACAGCTTTCCACAGTTTATCCAGGAGTGCTTACAATGACCGAACGGTGGATTTAAATTAAATGCATGGATTATCAAAATTACAAAGGAGCTGATACGGAGGAGTGGGCGCGGCAAATTTCCTGCAGCCACATGAAAGGCAGGCGCCAGGAATGTGGTTTTCGTGGGTTTCCTGGGATACGAAATCGGTTTATTATATGAGTCAGAGGTTAAATTTATTCTCTCAAAGTGAGAAATTCGAGTCGTAGCTTTAAGTCAAGTGTATTCTTGCAGCCCCTAATCCTAGTTAAACTCTAAAAACAGCATTAAACATTACATGACCCTCAGTGAGAACAATGAGAAACTCCTCATTAGGAGAGAGATCTTGGCAAGGCCATCGCGAAGACATAATCCTTTCCAACGTGCTCATAATTCACTATTTATCTACACTGCAATTAGTCACTCACCACAGGCTAAAAAACTTAGTGTTCCAGCTCCTCTAGGCGTCTCCTTAACTCCTGTCCCAAAATGCATTGGGATGAAGAAATACTCTCAGTTTCTGGTTAGCCTTAATGACTAAATTATAACAAAAATAGACAAATGCAGCTGGAGTGTCATTTAACTTAATGATATGTGTTTAAGTTTATTTACAAGATTTCCATACTGTACATGAGGACATACTGGAGTCGTGTGTATTATTATATTTGTCATGTTCCCTGATGATTTGAGGACGGTGTTGTTAAAAAAGGGCCTCTGGTTTCATGCCTTTTTTGGGTCGCTTTTAATGACGAATGAGAAATGACCCAAAGCTCTGCACTTCCTTGACCTGTTTGCTTTTCATTTTTAAACCTGTAATTGGGATCATAAATGTGTATTAATGCACGAGCTGTGTAAAAATAGCAAATAAAAACGCTCTCACGTGCAGCCTTGTTGACTTTCTATTTCCAGCTCCATGCAGACAAATATACACAGTCGGTGGAAACCATGATGGCGGGGATGCATATATACAGACGCTCAAATTCCCGCTGGTCCTCGGGGCGACCACAGGTGGTTTCCATGTAGAACACCACTGTCTGATCGGTGAATGCATGGCCCAGAGTGTCCTCCAGCATTCGCTTTATAGCTATTGCTGTCTGCGATGCCTCTAGGAAATGGCTCAGACATACCGCCCTGGAAAGAAAGTGCACCGCTTGCTCTTTTGCATTTCGAAACCGGTTATTTACACAATGTATTTTATTTTTTTCTAATTAAGGAAAGTGGCTGGTCCGAGCTCCATGAATTGAATCCTTATGCAGCGTTTGCTTAGATGATACAGTCTGCTCTGGAGAAATGGAGGGGTAGGAAGCAGACACTTATCCAGCCAGAAATGAATGTGATTTTCAAGACTGCAGAGACATATTTGCATAAACAGACAATATATTGGTCTAGCTGGGTCCAGTGCAGCTCGTGTGCATCAGCTCACCGTGGTGACTCAAGGCAAACTCTGGCTCTGCAATGTCTGTCTGACAAACCTTACACTTCTGCCCCTTGTCCAGCCTGAACTTTGTGTCTGAGGCCTGCATCTGTGGAGGAGAGGGTGGAAAGGGCAACGGGGTTCAGAAAACAAAAACACGGCTACACATAAAGTTCGCTGGAGCGAAATAAAAATGCGAAATATGTTGTTAAACTCACCCAAATGACCTTGTGCCGCATGAGCTCTGCCTGGCTCAGTGCCTTTTGCAACCTTGCCATCCGCCTCTGGTGCAAGGTCTCTCTGAGGGATCCAATTAAGAACTGGGAGAGCAGCTGAACGGACCAAGAGTCAGGCAGGAGCTGGATGACCTTCTCTGCCACGAAGGACCGAGGGTTGTTGTTCAGCAGGTCCGCTGCGGCGCTGGCGAGATCCTCGGAGCTCAGGTAGATCTGGAGCAAGGTGAGGAGGAGGGTCTGCCTGAACTGAGGGTCCCGGCCCTGGGCGGCCCTGCAGCAGAACGCCTCTGCACCCCGGGGGTCTCGCTCCAGGTGAACGAGCACCTGCAGCGCCTGAGAGTGTTCACCGGCCCTGCAGAGGAGAATGGCTTTTTCTGTGTGCAGGGTTGTTGGCTTGACTCTCTCTGCAAAAAAAAAACCAAACAAACCCCGAAACGTTTAGTTCAGTGTTAATTCGGTAATGATTTAATTTCTCACAAGGCCTCCACTCACCATACACGGTGGAGACGTCGTAGAATCTGGATTCCCATAGCTGCTGCTGCAACTTCCCTCTGGTCTTCCTCAAATCTGCTTCCTCTTGCTCTTGCAGCGCACGAGTAACATATGCCAGCGCCAGACGGCTGTGATGTCTCTCCTCCTGGGGGCAGATTACGCGAATCACGTCTCGGTGCATTTAATAAAGGAGTAGAGGTATTCGATTATGTCACCGCTGCAATACCCACCTCACTGTTCAAGTCATGGATTAAGAACTCCAGGTACAGGAGCGACGCCAGTGGGTACTTCTCCAAAAGAGCGAGGACGTCTTGTGTGTCCACTCGATCGTCTGGTTGACGGCTGGTGAAAATCTGCACCCCTGTCTTTCTCAAATAAAGGAACACTGTTAATAATTCTTCCTTTAAATAAAGCAGCTTAGTAAATATAAGTGGTGGCATTTTGCTGTGTTTTCGCGTGGTTGTATTGTGTAACTCTGCCCTCTGCAGTTAGGTTAAGAGCATGATGGATGGAAGGAAAATAAAAGGCACCTCTTGGTTTCCTTGCAGAGTCCAGTCTGCAAATTTCCACACAGCATCTTTGTCTCGGAGTTGACTGAGAGTCCAAACTATGTGTCCATGGACGTCCGAGCATGAGGAGTCTTGATGGACGCCGTCAGCGATTTTCACCCAAGTCTGGAAGAATAACACAGGGTCAAACAGAATCAGCCTTCTTACATGGATGGTCATGTATGACACGTGCGGGAAATGATACCTGGATTGCCTCGACTGGATTCCCGTGGCTTTGATAGAGGGAGCCTAATGCAAAAAATCTGAAAATGAAAAGAGATCCAGCAGAAATTAGACCAAATGTCTCAAACAGCGTACGACTGCAATATGAATACATAATTGCAAATGATCACCTGTTGTGTTGCTGCAAAACGGGAACACAGTAGTCCAGCCTGCACTCATTAGGACATGCCACAAGCTGCTGCAGACTCTCAGTGTCTCCCAGTTCAACGTACAGCCTCAGGAGGGCGCAGTCCACCTCCTTAATGCAATGCAGGCCTTGCTCCGTCCCTCTCACAGCTCTGAGAAACTCTCCCAGGAAGGCCAGGTAATGATGAAACGTGTTTCTGTCCTCCTGCCAGAGCACCTGCAGATCCCTGCCCTTGTTCCCTTGATCAAGCAGCCGGGATTGAAAGCCTTCGGCGAGACACGGCCGCGCGTCGGGGTAGAGACGGATGATTTCTCTGGGGTCCAGCTCACCTTTACTGTTCAAGTGGGTAATGAGTATTGATTTGTGGGTTAGACTTTAGTGAAGAATTCAGCAGAAAAGACCCACTCATGACATAAATTCACATCTTGCTGCACAGTTTCCTGTGATCTATTTGGAGTGTCGTGAAAAAGGGGGGTTTTACTCTCACATGAAGAGATCTCTGGCCTCGGAAAAACCCTGCTGGTAAAAATGAACAAATCCAGCCAGGCAAGTGATGGCCTTATGCAGCTCCTGCCAGTACAACAAAAACATGGGGAGAAAAAAAAGCTTCTTTTAAAAGCAGGCACACATTGCATGAGCATATTTAAAGCTCCGATAGGTCAACTGGAATCACCGGGGCGGAACACTGTGTGACTTAAAACTCGAGGGGGCAATATGTCTCTCTAAAAACGCCGAAAAAGGAACGACTCGTGACTCATCAGTGCGTTAATGCTGACCCCTAATCCTCAACTCTGACCTGTAACCTGAGATATGGCGCAGATTACACTAAATCTCAGACGCCATCTGTTGTCCCCCGGTTGCATTTTCATCCGGCTTGAATACACCTATAACAGCAGCTCACAAAAAAAAAATAAAAAAAATTGCAGTCTGACCACGCCTCGACCATCCCGGTTCAATCTGTTCCACCACGGTGAAATGGGATTGTGATGCATGCATATTATCGACGGAACAGAGCCGATGTGAAACGGGGGGGGGGATGGAGCTGCACTCGATGCTGCTTTAAAGACAGACAGAAAAAGGCAGAAAAAGCGAAGGTGAGATGAGAGAGTTTGAAGTTTGAGGTGTGCGAGAGCTGTGTCAGCCTGAATCTTCTCCCTTTTGAGGACGAACATCCAGCAAAAGGAAAAGGTATTTGTCAGGCAGTACTCTGTGCCCGAGCAGTCTCTAAAGAATCTAAACTAGGATGGTCAGCTTTTCACGAAGACGAGTTTATCTGTGCTGCCTCAGTCTCCATTATGACTTAGCTCCTTATTCAAGTGGTACATCAAACTATACAATACTAAGATGTTAAAGCGTCATAAAGGCTTTGCAATTATGGGAAGCAGGTTGGAAAAAAGCCAGCTCGGAGCACCATTGGTTTGGATTTTAGCCATGTTAGCTGCACTCTAAAGAAGGCGAGGTCAGTTGTTCCACCACTTTGATCCAGGCTGAAACCTCAACAACTTCTGGACGGACTGCCACGAAAAGGACTGTGAAATATTCAACCTGTAATACTTTTACGGACAACTGTGGTTCCCAGACATGTGTTCAAATGACTTTAGTGATGCTGTGGCTTTATCATTAGTGCCACTGGCAAGTTGACTATTGGATGACTTCATTATTGTTATATACATGTATATGTTTTTTAAGTTCACTTATTTTGTGTTTCTTTTCTTTTTTTTCTGTCACTGTTTGATTTGGTTCAGGCAGGCAAGAAAAGTACTTGGTTCGACGCGATTGGACCAAAAGGACAGGCGAAAGGATAAATACTATAATTGTATCTGTGTCAGTTAATTGTTAACGTATTGTCGATAACCTGGATTTCAAGGCAAAGGCTTGTTTGAGCCCTGTCGTGTGTCTGTAAATTGCGTTTCACCTTGTATGAGTCAAGTGGCTCGCGGTCTTGAACTCCATCCAGCAGCAGTAAGGCCTCCTCGACCCTCTCCTGCCTCACAAGTGCCTGGATCTGCTCCTCGAGGGGCGCCAGGCGCAGGCTGAAAATGTCTCTCTCTGTGAACACCAACACGCCATCTGAAGGGAGATTTGTTTTTTTGGGTTTTCAGACGCTCTCGGTGTGCAGGAAACAGTGGGTGCGAGAGTGATTGACTGAATCAGTGCAAGCCGAGGCAGACTCGGCTACATCGCTCCAAACAAAAAACCACAATCTGACAGCCTTTAGGTCCGCAATCTGCCAGGATTAGGTGATGAATTGATGTTGCCTGGCTTACCTGATGTGGAGAGCAGACCCTTCGCTCCGCTGAGACTCACAGTCTGTTTGCGCTGCTGATCCACCATGCTGTAGACAGACAGCACTTGAGGCTGCAGGGTTAGGATGTAAGGGAAACACACTCCGGCTGCCAGCACCTCCTGAGGCCACTGCAGGGGAGGGCGCTGGCATATCCCTGTCTTCATCACAAACATGCCTGAGGGGTGAGGATGGAGAAATTATATCTTGGAAAAACAAATACCCCCCGGCTGGATGGATGGATGGGGGAGTGATATGAGATGATTAACTGTACAGCCGCCTTGGGAGAGGAAACATATTACACATGGAGATGTCTGAGCCCGGACATTATGTACCATAAACATTTTGGCAGCTCTTACCTAAAGATCCAGGCCCGTTCAGGAGGAATTCCCCCAGTCCCACTGAGGTAACAACAACATGTTGCCTGCTGTGGTCGTGACGGAAAAGCTCCTCACTGCTGCCACTCTGCAGATCACACAGGAGATACCTGTTGCTGGTGGCTACACACAGGCTGGCGCCGTCTACCGCCAAGGCCACCGGGTCCTGGAGCAGGGGGACCTCCTTCACCACCTCCCACCTGTCCACTCCCACCACGTGGATCCGGATCACCTTCCGGCGGCTGGAGGAAGTCACCATCCGCACGCACGCAGTCTGGCCCGCGAGAAACGAGTCGCACACCTCGAACAAAGACACATGCTGGATCTTCTTCAGAGCCGGAACAGGCTCCAAGGAGAACATGTTGAGGACGGTGACGCTTCGATCCCACAGGACCAGCAGATGGTTGAAAAGTGGGACTGCCCTCAGTTGGGCCACATGGTTGCTCGAGCCCAGTTTCCTTGCCCTACCTTCTCTGGTTCTGAGACTCGGATCTCCGTTTGTACTGCTGGGAAGGATGAGATGCTGGACCATGGCATCTTTGGTGCCTATGTAGACGTTTCGCTCATAGCACTCAATGCACTGGATGCTGGATTTGTCCTTTTCCTTCGGGGCTGCTTGCTTTTCATAGACATGAGTTTGTGCAAATGCTCTAAAAGCCATCGCAGAAACGGGTCGACTACGTCAAGCGTCTGCCTAAACGTAAGATCTTCTAGGAAATGTGTAAACTGAGCTGCCCTACCTCTCCGCTGTTCTCCCGTCCTCTTTAATTCCTCCACCAGTTTCTGAAGTGTAAAGTCGTTTCAGCTCCCCATGTGACTATATCCTGACAGGAAGTCTATGTCAGCATTTTTACGCCACTCATCCTGCCATGTGAGGACACTTACACAACCCATCCAGCCGCCTTCACCAAGAGCTTTTACGAGTATCAAAACAATAGGTATAGCGGCGAGGACATTCTGAGGTGCCCCACAGCTGCGGCCGCTTGTATTCTTGGCCAGTGCATCCACCAGAGTGGCGTCTTTGGTCGGTGGATAATGGACAAGTAGGAGAGCAAGTGATCTGCTGATCGAACCATATATGGTGGCTCTGTTTGTTTACAGCTTGAGTGCGCTGGGTGCGACGGGGTCAAGAGGCAACACACGGCCGAGGTTTGTTTCGCAGCAATGATTGTCTAGAAGGGTGACCGAGAGGGGACGCGCGATCATAAAAAGATCTGGATTTCAAACCTACCATCATCGCTATATTTGCAATGCAGACTCCTCCTCTGGATGGCATCATCGGAGCAGAGTGAGACCTATTAGGATTTGCAGCAGCAGGCAGACAGTGATATCCATTTCAGCACGATATATTTAGAAAGGTCTTTAATCTGGCGACCTTTTGTGTTTAAAGTATTTTCCCATGAGAGAAGCCTTGTTTGTTTCTTCTGTGTAAATACATTTTTTTTCTATGTATTAGGTGGTCGATATTATCAGCCAATATTGGCTTACCACAGATTTTTTTAGAGATTATAATGCAGAGAAAGAAATTTAGGATCACTCATAATAATTAGATTGGCAGCCAAGTTAACTGTTTCATTTTGCTAATGACATTTAAGATACGAAAGTTTCTTTCTAAACTGTAAAACAGCCTGCCTTCTTTATGCAACATCTTTGTCACAAGTCACGCCCCTTCTAGTTTCGCCCATGGGACCTTATTTTGCAAAAACATTTGTGCAGTAGTCAGTGGGGGGAGAGACAAAAATCATTTTTGATCGTCATTTGAATTGTGCCATGAATTACAAATATGATCTTTGTTTATCAATCATCTACAGTGGTTTGCTGTAAAACTGCTCAGTGAACTACATCATCTTGCGCAATATATGTCACCAACACTGACATGACTGTAGCCTTGGCACAAAAAATGTATTTAAATAGGGGAAAATCACAACAACTGTGGCAGTGGTGGACTCAGGATGTTTGAGGGGCAGGGGCGAACAAATTGAAAAGGGCACCAGTTGTATTTCACCAAAGGAAGGGCACCGTCTGGAGCACTTTATCGTATTTTATCTACCATAGGGGCATCCTAGAACATACTTTCACTGTGGTTTCTATGAACTGGAAGCACTGGGGGGGCAGCTGTGTAGTGTAGTGAGTAATCTGTCTAATCATGTATTTTCACAGTCTTACACTTCTTTAGTTTTATGACAAACTGCGAATACCTCCAGTTGTATGATTATCCTTTATATGATGTTGACAAACGTTCGTCTCTCACCATTCGTTACACAAAATATGTTTGCAACATAATTTTTTTTCTCGTCAATAATGAATGTAAGTGAAGAGAAAAAGCATTTTCATGTCAGAAAAACAAACTGAGTATTCATTTACAATGGAACAATTGTCCCCTCACTTTAAAAATGCATTGTTATCTTTATGCAAACGTCACTGTGGTTGTGTGTGTGTTTTGTGGGCCATGTGAGAGAACTAATGGTCATTCATAACGCAGACACAAGCATCTGACATTCAGGCGTTTCGCTAAGAAGGAAATATTCATGGAAGCACAGTATCTGTGTCAGAATATGAGCTCTCGCTGTAGCTGTGACCCCTCCGTGGAGAGCTCACTTCTCCCTGCCGCAGTCGGTGCACAAGATGTTGTCGCGCTGGGTGAGGAAGCCGCGTCCCACCAGGGACACGGAGCACTGCATGCAGGTGAAACACTCGCTGTGCCACTGGCGCTCCTCAAAGGAGATGTACTTGGCTCCTGCCAGACCTGCACACATCAAACACAGATACAGGTATTTACATAATGTGCAGGTTAATTCACCCTCACCTCGCCTCACCTTGTTTATCCCACAGTTCCCACACAGATGCAAATAAAGGCCTCAGAAACATGAGCCGGAGAAGAGCACGAGCTGAGTGAATGAAAACATGAGCACGACGGGTGACTCACTGGTGATGGGCTTGGTGCAGCCCACGCACTTCTTTGCATACAGGTTGCTGAAGCATTCGAGGCAGTAGGGGTAGTTTTCCCTGGAGGTGAAGCGCTGACCCGACAGCTGCTTTCTGCAGCCGATGCATAGGAAACACTCGCGGTGCCAGGGCTTGTCTTGGTAGGTCACTCCGCCTGTCGTGATGGCCTGGAGGTGACGAAGGTCCACACGAGGTGAGAGTGAGAAAAAAAAACACAGAAGTGACATTTCAGCAGCATCCTTTTACCATGCAGCCTCAGCGTGAGTATCAAAACACCAGTCGGGGATTTACTGTGCCGCAGCAGTCAATACATAGAAAACACTCAGCTGTAACACTACCTTCTTACAAGCGCAGCACTGGTAGGCAAACTGCTTCTCGAAGCAGGGCACGCAGAAGTAGCCGGTGTCTTTTGGGATGAAGGACTTGGTTCCTATTGGCTGCTGGCAGCGGTGGCACAGGAAGCAGGTCTCATGCCAGCTGTTCCCCTTGTATTCCATTTTGCGGGAACCTGGCACAGGGGACGAGAGCGACTTAGTCAGCATATGGTACCTCTATGATAGAAACGCTCGGCAGCCAAAAATAGTCCTGCTTTATCTGTAGGGAGAGGAGGATGCAGTCTTATGAATATTGGAAACAGTTTTAGAAAGAAAGAAACTGCACTGAAGAGCCAGAAAAGCTACTAAATGGATCCTGTGGTGTGACATTCTTCTTTTTTTATAGTAATCACAGGTGTCCTTTGTATCTGGGACATTGCAGACACTTTTTGAAATGATCAATTTTGTCCCTAAGGTAACTGCCTCTGGTTTAGCTTCATATTTTTGGTACTCTGTGCTAGCTAATAAGAATCTTCCCCCAAAATGTCGAACTATATCTTTTTTTAAACAAATTAGACGGAGGTGTCAGCAGGATTACACAAAACTACTGAATGAACTTCCACCAAACTCGGATGGAGGATGGGTCTCAGCCCAGAATACACTACAATAACTCTTGGCTGGCGTCTATCAGTCAGTACAAAAAGGGCACTGGCGGAGGTATGCACTCTATGCCATTCTAGCTTATGTTCATATTTCTATTTTTTGCAGCACTTTTCGCTTCTAGTTCATCCAAGTTTCATCCAGAAGAAGAATTAATAATTTCAAGGTCCAGAACAGCTGCTAAATTGACCTTGTGGTGAAATTGTATATCAGCCACTGTATTCACGGTCAAACATTCAATATCAGTAATGGACTAAAAAAAAAAAAGTAATATATATACATGTGAAAATATATTCTGATATTGATTTTCTCTGATTGTCTGTTCACTATCCTCCTCCAAACTTACCAGGCATGACGGTTTTCTTGCATGTGCTGCACTTGGAGGAATAATCATTAGCGTGGCATTCGGTGCAGAGCAACAAATCATCCTTGGCAGCAAAGGCCTTCTCCACCAGAGAGCGGCTGCACTTTGCACACTTGAAGCACTGCTCGTGCCAGTGGCGATCCTTGTAGGACAAATCCTGCAGGTATTTAACACGTTATTTATTGCACTTGCGGTATTCTGTAAGGTAAAAATATCTATTTAGAGTGTCCATGGATATAAATAAGGTAGATGTGTTGGTGTTTTTAGCAGTTCAAAGTACATCAAAATCACCTTTAGTTTGTAAAATAAATGGCACACATGCTGAGTTGCACGTTTCTGATGTCAAAGCCAGGGTAACACTGGGTCTTCCTTACCTTGCAGTTGCAGCCAATTGGTGAAGAGCAGCCCTCACAGCAGTTGGCAAACAGGTTCTCATAGCACTTAGTGCAGTACTGCGTGTCCTCTTTCATTATGTACTTCTTCCCCAGCAGGGAGTCTTTGCAGTAATGGCAGTCGAAGCGCTCGCTGGTGGACATTGTTGTTCTTAGCTGCGGGTCAAAGAGAGCATGAGGAGGAAAATTGGACGACAAAAGAAGAGCAGGGGGAAAGAAAAATGGAGTGAAAATGCCCTGTATTAGTCCA
>CAEMYA010000506.1:251044-331040 GCA_903131615.1 Diplodus sargus
AGTAAAAGAATAAAGGGAGGTGTGTGTGTGTGTGCGCGTGCGCGTGCGCTCTACATGGCTGCCTTTTTAGTGATGGAGCCCTGAGCCCAGGGACTGAACTATGACCGCCTGTTAGTGATGAGGATGCACCACAGCCTCTTAACTGCATCTATACCATCAGTTAATGGAGAGTCATTTGTGCCCATTTCCACAAGATTTCCAGGGTTATTCTCATCACTTCATTACAGACTGATGCCTCAGTGCCTGTTTCGACCAAAGAGTCAGTCAGAGTTTCAGTTACGCCAATCAGCTCATGAATTAGTCATCTAAAAACGTGCACTCCAAAGATTTTTCCCGGCAAACATGTATCAATCTATAGGGGCCAGATAATCAACAACAATCAGCAACATACCGGGGGAATCCAGCCACGCCTTCAATTCTGAAGGGAGGAAGACGACAGCAGGAAACCCAGAGAGGCGAGGAGGGAGCCAGGCAACGGGCAAAAAAAAAAAACCCAGAGAGAGAGAGATGAGGAAAGAACCAGGCAACAGCCGCAAACACCTGGAGACACCTGGGAGGAACGTGGGTGTTGACAAGAAACAGCTGCGGCCACAAGATTACTTGTTGACGCACAAAAAAGATTAGACTGCTGAGAGTCGACAAGTTCTACGGAAATGAAAATAAACTCCTGAAAAGGTCACCGATACTCTTTCACTAGTTAGATGAGTTTTAAACCTCAGGAAATGTTGTTTACTTAATCTTTCATTTAATGTGTTTAGATCTTACTGTGCAAAATTGCTGCAGTACCCCTTTAAATAAATGTATACCTCTGCCAATCCAATTCAGGTTAATATAAAACGATGCATCTTAATCTTACGGGTGACGTGAAATGATTTAATTTCCCCTTCTCGACAAAGGAAGGAATAAAAATAATCCTGCTTCCGCCCTCCACTCTCTCTGCGCTCTTCGCCTGTTTCAGTAACTTGACTGCGGTCCTGTCATCCCTCTACTGTTGTCATCACTTTGTTACGGCTCAGATTTCAGGTTGACGTGCCTTTCAAATACCGAGATCCGTGTTGTGCTTTGTCTTCTGTTGTTTTTGGACTCAGGCAGAGTTGGAAAGCAGAGCGAGGCGCCATCTTTACACCAGCAGACTGGTTCAGCTTATTTGCGTCCTTCCGTCCTTTTCCAGGGTACACTTTATTAATTTCTATTGAGGTTGAATATAGTCACAGATTACAGGAAGGCAAATCATGCCAATGCACAGTGTCAGCTGGAGACATGCTTATTATGTTATGAGTCTGAAAATGTACAAGGCTGTGTAAACAGGAAATAATAAGACACGATTAAATTAACAATAAATCATCCAAGTGTAAACAAAAATCACATACATCAGTGCAGTGGAAATTAAGATAATGCAGTTTACTTGCTCGTGGCTTTGCAAATAACTGAGCTGGTCTCAAACAGTTATTCATCAAGTGCATCTTGCGGTGTATTCTGCAACTAAAACTTATCAGCTTTCATGTGATTATTTAATACAACAGTGGTTAATCGTCCGCTATGGCTCTTAGTCACATCAATCCTGCCATTTTCTCCTCTCGCCACCAAATATCGCCGCCCATTTGCGAGTTATCTCCAGGTAGATGGTGGGTTTGTTGGGCAGGTAGTCCAGATACACAGTCTGGCTTGTTTTGGGAACTGCCATTTCAATCTGAGTGCCCTCGTGCCACTCATTAAAAGACGTTATCGAGATGAAATGGGGCCTGGCTTCCAACGCGGCGCTCAGCGAGGTTTCGTAGTATTTGCCGTTGATGCGGTTCCGAGTGTTTTGGAAGTTCCAGGGTCGAACGCTCGTGTCAATATACCCTGGGCCCACACTTGGAATGAATATGAGGTTATTATCTTCACAGAAAGATTTAATAGAGTCCCAGTTGCGCTGAGTGGAGCCGTAGGAAAACCCATTAGTGGCGAAGTAAGTGTAGAGACCATCAAAACCGGCAGTCAGGATATCTCTCTTATGTTTCTCCTCCACCAGCAGGGCAATGAAGATGGCGTCATACGGGGTGTCCCTGATGCTGTTACTCTCCGTGTGTTTGAGCAGTTTGGCCCACTGCTCCGAGTTCATCAGATATGAGTCATACACATAGAAGAGCGGAAGGAGCTTGCCAGTGTTTGTGCGGTACTTAAAGAAAGCAGGGTGCTCTCCGTATCTGAGAGGAGGGAAGCAAAACAGACAAGGAGACAGGGAAAATGTCAGGGGGAGAAAAAGGCAGAGGCAAAACACGATCATTATTTATACAATGAATAATGCAAGAATGATTCCCAGATGGAGTGCCAGATCACGTTGCTAACACCTGACTGACGGCACGGTGAAGACACGGCATCACTCACTTCTCAATGACGTATTTGACGTTGGTGAACATGTTGACTTCGTCTCTTCCTTTGTACGGTTCAATGTGAAACGCTACCTGTAAACACATTCACAACCACAACTAAATATGATATGAAACATCCTCAAAACATGTTTTCAAGCAGCTCCATGTACTGTGTTGAATATGTAGTCCGCTGCTTAACCAAAATTGTGTTAAACACTCTCAAAAAATCCATACGTACCTTAATATGGTATTTATGTGCCACTTCCAGCAGCAAAGGCACAAAGTCATCCATTGGCTCACCATTATCATCCTTCATGTTAGGCGGGTACCAGGAGAGAGCCAAGACACCTGAGAATAAAAACAGTTACAATCATGAATCTAAAACCTGGATCAAAGAAAAGACTCAGATTATTGTTCGATCAACCAACTTTCTTACAAAGTGAACCTTTAAGGTAAGTGTGATTTATAAAAATGACACCTTAAATGACAAATTTAACAGTTGCACAACCAATTTGCTGATTATGATCACTGCAGGATCATAACAGTGTTGGGTTTTTCCTTTTTTTAAAATAGAGTTTCAGATGTTTTATATTTCAAATACATCTGCTACATCTTAATATTCTATATTACCTTATTACCTGAACCAAGGAAGATGTTTTCACCAGTATGTGTTTTTTTTTGTTTTTTTTTGCTGGTTGGTTTGTCTGCATGATAACAGCCAAGAAATAATGAATGGATCTTGATGGGGAAAAAAAGGTATTTAGGTGGCTGGTATGTACCGTATGAGTGCCATTCCTGTTTACGCTGTGATAGTGATTTCAGTGAGGACACACTAATCTTACTTTTAAGATTCTGATACCTTGACTAAAGGTCAAATCCGAGGACTGATACTACACCAGCACCCCACTTTGTCCAGAGATCATTTATCATTTGGTTTATAAAGCACTGAATGGTTTCAGACAAAAATACATTTCTGATCTGCTGCTACGTTAGGAACCATCCAGACCTCTGAGGTCGTCAGGTACTGGTCTGCTTTCGGTCCCTGGAGTCAGAGGAGAAGCAGAACGTGGAGAAGCATCATATCATTCAGTTATTATGCACCACATATCTGGAATAAACTCCCAGAAAACTGCAGGTCTGCTCCAACTCTCACCTCTTCAACGTTTAAATCAAGGCTGAAGACTTTTCTGTCAAGGCTTTGAAATGCACTGTGACATTTGGTATTTGTCTCCTTTAAACCTTTTCTGTTTTAGCTTACTTTCCTATTTCTTAACTCAAGATAATGTTTCATTTCTTGATGTCTTCCTATTTGTATTTAATGTATTCTAAATGAAATTTTCATTTACTTTTATGTAATTTTTATGCACCTGTAAAGCACTTTGAGTTGCCTTGCGTCTGAATTGTGCCACACAAATACACTTGCCTTGCCTTTAACAATAATTAATCAGATCAGTTTGCCATAGTCACCCCTACTGTTAACCATATGGCCCAGGACTATTAAAATATGACAGTACTATACCACCATCCCTATCTTTGGAAGGGTCCGAGCGATAATAGTGAATTAGTGCCCACCCAGAGTTAGGTTTGGCTCAGTTTTCTTTCTTACCAATGGCTGCTGTACGCAGTTGCTGCATATGGGCCTCTATAACGGAGGGATCCCTGGAACTGTAAGCCCCTAAAGAGGGATAGAAATTGGCTCCGATGTCATCAGGCGGGCTGTGTCTCCCTTGTGGATAGCCCTGAGCCACCTTACTATCCCAGTGTGGCAGTTGAGGGTGGTCCCAGTGGATGTATTTGCCGTCATACTTGGGGTTTCCATACCAGGTGTAGTAGAATGCATGGAGATAGTAGTTTGGAGGAGGGAACTTCCTCAGTGTAGCTTCCAGTTGAGCATCTCTCTCTGGCTGAGCGGAATCATTCATTTTGATCTCGTCAGGTGTTTTATCGTCTTTTCTCTGGATGTCTTTCCTATCCTCCAGGAACAGCTTCTCACCAACAGGGTCACTGAACGGAGAGTCCTCTGGTGTGAGCGCCTTCAAGACCACCGTCACTATGAGCACAAGTAACACCAGAGCGATGAACGTGATGCAAGATTTACGCCTAAACCTTGCCATTCTTCACTCAGTACTTGAGGCCATCCGCAGTTCATTGTTGAGACAGCAGGGAGTTGTCGGAGAGGATGCCATTGAAGCGCGGTCAGTGGGTTTTCCTTTGGCCTGAAGGTTTGAGCAAACAAAGGATACAAGTGTGAACAGAAGAACTTTGGTTTTTGGTTATCAGAAACTAATCATTTTGTCTGAAATTCCATAACATGCATTCCTAATTAGATGATGATTATTATTATTATTATTATTATTATTATTAGTAGTAGTAGTAGTAGTAGTAGTAGTAATAATAACATAATAATAATATTATAATCTTTATAAGAATTAACTCTTTATTTTCTGGATTCTTCATTTTGATCAATAAAACTGCAAAAATGCAGTGAAAAGAATGCACAAACCAAACAATTTATTGATTATCGAGGAAAATTGCCAATTATCTTTATGGAGTTTTGCAGCTCTAGATTACATGACACAATGTGCGGCAAAGAAAATCAACAAATTCTGATATTTAAGAGGCTGCAGTCGTCAAATATTCATCAAATTTGTCCGGTTATTGATTGAAACTATACATCAGTTATCGATTATTATTTCGGCTGCAAACACAGTGCACAAGAGTTACAGAAGGACAGAGAGAGCTCGGGTATTTAAAATGAGTGAAAGCCCTTTCATATAAACAGTTAACGTTAAAACCAACTACAACACTCTAGCTAATGCAGTTTAGTGATGCCGAAAAACACAATTAACAAGCCAACAATGTGATGTAGTTCAACTCTACCTGCATTGATGAACTTTGGACCTGTCAGTAGCTGCCAACAACAAACAAAGGCGACACGATATTAGTTTCGGCCCCCGACAGCCAAACGCTTGACATATTTCGGTATAAAATAACGGGGTCTTTTGAAACAAAATGTCTAGGATTAAACACAGCAGGTCGAACAGCTCGTATGGACTTCTCATGGGTTATTTTTCGATGTATGAGCTGCTAAAGACGGGACAAAAACTGCACTTCTGGTTCAGCAAGCTTGTCCCGGAAACCGTCACAGATCTGCAAACCATCTGCGACTGCGCCTGCGCAGGGATGTGGCCCATCCGCGTGGTTTAGGGAGCTGACGGCCCTGTCCTGTCAACAACAGACAGAGAAGCAACTTTACAGGGTCACAGTGAGCGATGTCGCCCCCTGTCGTCTGGGGAGATGTATTACACAAACAAGCCACACTTAAGTTGTAGGCCCACCTTACAGTAAGTACCAAGAGTAGATAGAAACAATTCTTGAGTCAAATCTTAAACTATTGATAAATGAATGGTAACGTCCTGGCAAATGTCCATAAGTAGCAAAAGTACAAGTATTTATACACATATTTACATGTATGTATATACTGTATGATATATAGTATCTACCAATTAGTGGCCTGGTCGATTACTAGATCTTGGTCAGTATTTTTCAGACAATGTGGTTAGTTATTATACATCACTGACCAAGAAGAAAGGAGGATTCAGTGTGTTGAATATCCCATTCCAGAATGATGTACATTAGATCGTAATTAATACTAATCTATTAGCTGATTTATATTTTGTGTAAACTGAATCTGCAAGGTCTGACCAAAAAGGTTATTGGTTAACATTTACCTAAAACAGACGTCCTGTTTTACTGCAGTAATCATACATATTTATTATCTTTTCTCAGGTTGACTCCACACTCAGCATGCAGAGCAACACCAAATACTGCATTCTCCTCTCTCTAATGGGCCTGTGGATCTTCTTTGCTTGGATCTTGTCTCACGTCCACCAGGCTGCTCCTTTTTGTCTCCTGCTGCCGATATTCTGCAGGCAAAAATTAACCAGGCTTTTCTCATGAAGTTCCACCACGAGACAGCTCCATTTATAGAAATCAAACTGATTTGACATCTGTTGGTCTGTAGAAGTATGAAGTCTCTGTTCTATGTCGAAAGGAATAGAGGGAAAAGCGGGAAAAGCAACTGCATTCATGACGAGTCGTCAGTTAATAAAAACAGGTGAATACAATTTTGGTTTCCATCCATTTTAATTGAATTTATAGACTTTCAAACAAACTTGTACAAATTGCAAAACAGCTTTTGGTAACACCTCATTGTTTTTCTTATTATCGTTATTAGGAAATAAATTAAGTGAATAAAAAGTAAACAATGTGATAGAGAACAAAAGAAGTACAACAGAAAGAAGAATACCACAGAGAGCAAAAGAAAAAGAAAGAAAGAAAGAAAGAAAGAAACGAGGCAACTGTTTTCCACAAAAGATCCACCGCGTCTCATTTGCAGTAGACTTAAGTTAACTTCCGAGCAGTCAAACTGAACTACCTCCTTGTGGTAAACGACACATTTTGTACTGACGATGTCATTAAAAGCCCATCCTGAGCTTTTTGATCTGATTTGTACTATTTTGTTCTTTTTACTACTGTATTTATACACCAGGTGGCATCACTGTCACATAGAAACACAGCCTGGTGCTGCCACCCACTCCTGACTCCACCAATGTTCTTTTCTCTTTACCAGAACAGATTGTGTGATGTGAAAGGAGGATAGCTGGCATTTTGTTTATTGAAAAGCTTCCAAGTGCAAACTTTACTTCACTATGTTTGTTTATTGTGTGCACTTTAACACAGCGCTAAACAATTTTAAACTGGAGGTTGCTTTTTGTTTAATACAATTTTTTTTTTTAAACACTGTACGGGCTGACTTCTTCTGCTTCTCCAAACATTGAGGACAATTATATAAGCATTTCTTTTAATGCATTTATTCTGTACGTCTGCAGATTAAATACTGACCTTAATTGACTGATATTAGTTGGGTTTTTTTTAATGGGCACAAAATGAAAAAAAGAAATCTCTCGGCATTATTCACAATAAATCAGGAGGATCATATGGGGGAAATTATCTTGATGAGAACAAATCATAAACAGACCCAGGAAAATGTCAATACCAGCTCTGTGTGAGAAGCGGCATGTGTTTGCGTGGGTGTGGAGTCGAGGCACAGGGAGGCATAACGGAGCAGAGGAATAGAAGCCCAGAGGGCGTTGTGTCCGAGTAAAGCTTGTCCACTGCCAGCAGCTTCTGATTTAGCCTCTATTTATTTCATTCACGCCGGTCTCTTCACATTCTTTGCTACTCGTGGGGATGTACACTTGTTCAATGCTTAAATATATAAAATGTGCATAACAACAAGTTTACCGCAGATGCTGCAACGTGTTCCAACTGGAATCGGAGAAATGCTATTTGTGTCTACGGCTCTTAGCATTGCACGGAAACCCTCGGTCTCGTTGAAATACATTGGAAGGATTCTCTCTGCTTATTTGAGAGGTCAAGGCAAAAACAAAGTACGATCTCTACTGTGTTTTTTCGTTTAACTGAACAAGAATTTGCCTAACTCACTTACACCCCTCTCCACAGAGAAGGCATTCGCTTTCATGACACACAACCTTCAGAAAACCTCAAATGGCATCGGAAGTAAAACCACAAAAAAAGAGATTATCTGTTAATAATATCAAAAATACCAACAAACAGGCAAAAAAAAAAGAAAAGAAACAGATTGGTCACAGCAAATTTATGTACACGTACACATTAAGAAAAGAGCTGTCAGTGGAGTCGGGGAGGGCGGGTGAAGAAAGAGGAGAAAGATTTGGGCAATTAGATAAGCCCTGTATCTTTGCTATACAGGGGAGTTACAGGGGTTTGCCGCGATGGCAGACCGGGGACGGACAAGGGGGAGAAGGAAGGGGGAAGAACCATGTTGCGCGTTCACCTCTTCTTCGGGGCTTGGGCGGTGCGGGGTGGGGTGACAGGCCGACCAGAATTTACACCACCGTACTGGTACTTTGCCTTCTTCTCTGAGGGCTTTAGGATCTTAAAAAAAAAAAGAGAGAAAATATGTGAGTTTGTTTGAAATAATGTGTTTCATATGAAAAGGGGTCAACGCATATGTGTCCCTACCTGGAAGGAGCACATGAGGGATTCGTCAACACTCATCATGCCACCTGCATTGTCAAATTCCCCGCAGTAGTTTGGAGCAGAGAAAAGTGTGACCAGTTGGCGTTTGGCAAAGAACTCATATCCATCCTCCACAACCTGTTGGGAGACACGTGACGTTATTCCGCCGCCTACATCGATCGATACCAAGAAACAGATCTTCAGCTAGTTTCCAGATCCGACGTTGCTATTAGGGGTGGAGTGTACAAAACCACCTACACCTGAATCAATGTAAAAAACGCCCAACTCTGAGCCGAAATAGCCACGGCCAATTTATCCAGCAAGGAGAAGTTTCACATTTCAATCTAAATCAGGTTAAGACACCTGACGTCAGTGTCTCAAATGCAAACTGTAGTTTCCTCTTCTTTGCATTTCATGCTATTTTACTCCAGCAAAAATAGATAATAGCCGAAACCTAGGTAAAATTACAATGAATTATGCATGGAGGAAAGAGATGAAATAGTAGCAGGAAACTGGGGGGCGACTCTGCTGCACAAGGTCTATCTATTAATATTTGGCTTAACTCGGGTGTCAGTGTCTTTGCATCAGCCGCAGTAATTACTTGTGCCAAAGACGGACAAACTAATGGAGGTCAGCTGTCATGTAAGTGCGTGACCAACCAATTTTAAGCCTCGACAAAAGATCAATTGCTTGCAGTGTGCCTCTTTTATTTACTCTCCACATACAGGTTCCACTCCATCTATAATTACCTGGTGGGCTCTGCAGATGAGGTCCAGGTCATGGCGGTTTAGGAACTTGCTGACCACATCTGCCCCGAAAGTGAAGGAGACCCCGCGGTCGTTCTCTCCCCAACCTTGTACATCCTTATCTGGGTCTGACCACAACAGGTCACACAGCAGGCCTGGGAGACGCACAGGGAGAAGAGGGAACAGTTAAAGGAGGAGCTTGGACAGACAACTGTGGGAAGAATGTGCTGAGGATCCAGCTGGCTTTGCTGATGCAACACAGAAGAATGACTGATGTAATAGTCATTCACTCAGGAAGAGAGAGCGCCTGTGGTGTCATTTAAAGGTAAACTTTGAACTCTAAGGGGGAAAGCCAGAGGAAGTGAACACTTTCGGTATGAGGTATGAGTGTGCAGACACACAGTACCTGTATCAGGCACGTCTGTTGGCCTCATAATCCTGCGAATCTGCTCCATTGACTGCAAATCAGGCGATAAACCTAAAATAGAAAAGGTTACTTTTGAGTGTTGTCGCTTTTAATAATTTTTTTTAACAAGAGTATTAAGGGGTTCTGGTTTGTATTTGGGGAAATACCAACAGTTCTTTACCTCCGTGGCAGCAGAAGATCTTTTCATCAATGATAGCAGCAATGGGGAGGCAGTTGAAACAGTCAGTGAAGGTCTTCCACAACTTAATGTTGAACCTGCGCTTGCCTGTTGGAACGCAAATAAAAAAAACAGACTATTAGAACAAAACTGTAAACGCGCTTCAGGGTTGTGTGACTTTATTGCAACTCACACTCATCGTAGAATCCGTAGATGCGGTTGATGGAAGCACACTCGTGGTTGCCCCTGAGCAGGAAAAAGTTTTCTGGGTATTTGATCTTGTAGGCCAACAGGAGGCAGATGGTCTCCAGTGACTGTTTCCCTCTGTCCACGTAGTCGCCCAGGAAAAGGTAGTTTGCCTCCGGAGGGAAGCCACCATATTCAAACAGCCTCAGTAGATCTGTGTACTGCCCATGGATATCACCTAAAAAAGGAGGGTGAGAAGCAAATGGGAAGACAAGATTTGAGTCTGGCTGTTTACTGAAAATGCAGGCACAGGGACGGGCTGCTTAACATCAAATTATTACAGGAGGAAAAACTACATCTGAGGTAAAATAATTAGAATTTAAGACAGCTGAGTAAAGGCAACCAAATGATTTACAACAGCAATGATGTAGATGTAAAGATTAGTGCAGACCCCTAATAGTCAACTAAGCCCTTAGTCAATGAGTCTGCATTAGTTGCAGACAAAACAAAAAGAAAAAAATAACCTCTCAAACTCCATGCAGGAGCTGGACCTTTAGGGCCTGGATAAAACTTTCCTCCAAGTGCATGTTCTACTAATGTCTTGAGGTAATGACTACTGGTCGACTAGGACAATCTGTAGTTGGGAGAACCCTGGTTGAGCTCATGAATAGATGCTAGAACATTATGCCAGCGACTGCATACATACACACAAACTCCTATCTCTATGAATCCATTTTGATTCTCAGAACACAGCCAGACATGTAGGTTGGTGATAATATATGACTGTGCCATTGCTTTACTGGGACTTTAGCTGCAGGCCCAAGGATACACACACAAAATGAGTCATTGCAACTGCCACCAGATCAATGCCGTGGCCCTTGGGAAATGAGCTACCAAGGGAGAGAATGCTGACAATCCAGGTTAATCACAAAAATAAAGGACACACATCCACACAAAATTACTTTAATTTTAACTGCTCTCGCAGGATTCAGGGTCAACCTTGTCTCTGTGACATCAGTCTTACCAAAGGATCTCGACGGGGGAGCCTCGCTCCATCACCTAGCCAAGACCTGCTTCCTTTTATATCCTCTTGCACCAACTTCAGAGCTGCTCTAATTTGGGCTAAGTGCTCCATATGACTGCAGGGAGCCTCACCAGAAAGGCCAGGACAATAATAACAGGCTTCATTGTGACCAAAATGGGACACAAAATTATGTGCCACACTCTTTTTTTTAAGGCAGTGCTTCATTACAAGATGGTACCAATGCGAATTAAAATGAAATAATAGGCCTTGTTAGGCTGCACAGCTGCCCGACCCTGAGACAAAAATGACCAGCAAAAATTACAACTATATATCATGAGAGTGGCTGGCATGCTTTTTGTCTATTCCCCCATGCCCGTCCGTGATCTAGGCACCAAAACCCAAACCACCACTGGCACCAAACCTATCTGGCTATGGGCCTACACTTATTTTTGCCTGCGTCTCAGCATGGCATGCAAAAACACAATTTTTTCCGTGCAAATGAATGATTAAAGGAGCAGTTCTGATGTTTGAAGTCTGGTTTCATCGTATACTCCAGTGCTCATGTTGTGCTGAGCCAGTTGTGTTTCAGCAGCAATCATTCTTTGCCCTCGACACGCAGCCCCAGCTTGGCGTCCAAAGTTTTGATTTAAGCGCTGGTGATGGTAACAACTTCACGATCCTTTACATTAATAATACAATATCCAAACTTCAATGAAACACGGTCTTAAAGTATTAATACAGTGCTAGAGCAACACGGTCCACAAGCTGTCAGTATGAAATCAGGAAGGCTTTTAATCATTTCCAAACTACTCTTTTCATGTCCTACTTTGAGTTTTAACTTCTCACTGAACAGGTGATGCTACGTGGCAAGCAGGTATCCATGTATAATAAAAAATGAACCAAAAAAAAAAATTGTTTTTGATATTGCTTTCAGTTTTTATAGCAAAAAAAATAAGCCTTTTTGTTTCTCCGTTAGTCTGCCACAACAGTAAAATTCATGGTCATGTCTTTAATTTTTTGTCATTGGGCATACATTGCAAGTCTATATTGTGCTAATGAGGGGTGTCCCAATATACCTGTTGTGATGATAACCGTGATATCACATTAACAATACGCAGATGATAATATCATGTAAATAACCAGGCACCTCTTAAATCATTTCTGTTTCTTTTTCGCTCACGCTTTCTCAGCGTGGGAGGTGGTAATGAACCTTGATGCTGATTGCCAGCCGCCTTAAACTGAAAAAAGAGGGAAAGATGACACAGTAACTAGCTAGCAACGACCACACTATATGCTACAGTTGATGTCAGATAAAAGCAAGACACTCTACCCACGTCCAAAAAGGGTTAGTTTGCAAGCGTGGTCCAATATTGCACTGATACTGTTATTACTGATTATTTTTTGGCCACAATTACAATCATGTATTAAAAATCTGATATTTTGACGGTCTTATTGCTAATTGTGCTAAAGCTACAACAGACCCACTAAATGCTATAAATATGACATACAAACATTAAAGTACTGACTTCAACGGATAGATTTTTTTTTTTGTCTTGGCAGTCTGCAATACATTCTGGACAAAACAGTAAACACTGAGGGACGGAGTAAATACAGAGGACAACATACGGAGAACAATCAAACTTGTTTGTGCCTTCACCAAAACAGGACATGAGACATAAACAATTAGTGTTGCTCATTTTTGCTGTAGTGTGCACAGAAAAGGAAATGAAAAGCAGGAACAAAGCCACATTTGGATAAACTGCTAAACTCAGAGACATGGCAACATAAACTGTAATCTCTGCAGAGACAGTTGGGGGTTAGTGAACTTTATATGAACAGTGCTAACTGCAGCTGAGCTGTAGTAAAAAAAAAAACGGATTAACTGGATTTTTAAAATAATACTCTATCGCCACTCTATTTCTCAGCATTATAGCTGTTTTCACTGTTTTTGTTTGTTGTCTCCCACACCTTTGGCATTGACTTGCTTTAATTTCAGTTGAGCCTGTTTGCAATAATAACAGCAACAGAAATGCCTCAGCAATGACCTCTAGATAGAAAAGGGTGGAAATGTCTGCCTCCAGAGAGGACACCTCGGGTTAGCTTTACACTAACGTTCCTCGACTCCTGGTTGAGTTGCTGCATGACTGCATGGGAAATTGTGAGCTCCACCAAGACTGGCTTCTTTATGGGGCAGCCCCCGCTGCCTGCCCTATCACAAGGAATTGTAGGATGACAGTGAATTATTTACTCAGCCCTGCCTCTGCAGTGTCAAAACAGTCCGAGAATAGCAGCAGAGATTTAGGGTTTAAAAAGCAGAGCAAAAAGGCTGAGAGCTGGGAAAAGACGGAGCGCTAAACCTGAGGTCAGTGTTATAAATGAGCACGATCTGTCTCAGAGGACAACATAATGTGATAGCAGTGGCGATAACTCAACTCTCCATAAATTAAATGACACAGCACTGCATATTATGACTCCCCAAGTGTGGTACATAAATGTTACATGTCATGCTGACTGCTGAAAAGACAGATAGATCAGTCATAATTAAATAAATAACATTAAACAAAGACTGCCTGTGTATGTGTGATGGGATGGCCATTACATTATTAGCCGAGCATCACAGCACATGTACTTAAGTAGTAAAACTATAAATCACTTTGCATGACCTTGTGTAGTCAGATACTCAACAAGGTCTGAGGAACACTTAATAATGCTGCTCTTAATGATATCTATGGTAATATAATAACAATACTGCTTGGAGCACATTTCAAAGCATACAGGCTAACAGTCCATAACTGTACTATAGTGCTTTGCTCCTTTACTTTTTTTTTTTCAAATAACAAGGTTTCCACTTCACACAGAAGAGACAACAAGAGAAAAACTGTGGAGAAATACTAAATAATAAATGAAGTAATAACATACATAATATTTTATTTCAAGTGTTCAAACTTGAAAACAGTGTGATCAACAGCAAAATGTGAAAATAACACCTTACGGATACATCCAACACCTTGTGATACACACGACACACTGACAGGAAAATAAGAGAGATCGCAGAAATAAATGTGAAGATGACTGGTTGCTGGAGTACCGTGTAGATAAAAGTTGTGCATGGTGCTCTTTGAAAATGGGAAAAAGAGTACTACAAACTAACAGATGCACTCCAAATACAATGAAATATATCAAGCGAGGAGGGAAATATTAAAAAACCTTCAGTATAAAAGGCCGGACAAATAAAAAGACTAAAGAGTTCAACCACTTGATCTTCATCAAGGCTCCAAACAACAAACAGCCGCACCTATATATTAGCACCAGACAACAAGAGGCAACCACATAAATCAAATCATAGCATACCAGGTAACAAAGAGATGGTGTAAAGGTTCCCATGCACACAACATACAAAAAATAAAATGATGTGAAAAGACGGGAGCGTCTACAGAAGAAAATATCAAAACATATCAAATCAAGGCTTTTTTGGGGGGTTTCTTTTGTTGTTTTTTGACAAATTAATCTAGATTGAGAAATTGAACACACGCTGTCAGTCAAATTCTGCTAAAATATGGCTGAAGCAGTTACATTTCTTAATTATATCATCAACTTTGAAATAAGAAATTTGGTCCTGCTTTTCAGTGAGTATTTGTACTTGAAAATAATTGAAGGCATTCTATTGGACTCAGCCCAAATGCTGACACTGTTCCCAGAGTTTGAACGTGAATGATAAATGCTCCCACAGAGTGCAAACATAAACTCTGTGACAGTGTAAATATAGGTTGCGAGCTTGCGGTCTTTCTTCGGCTAATTCAACAGGCTAACAAATGAGTTACATTTTGCTTTGAAACTGTAAGGTGCTATTATGGTTAGCATCACAACCCCTTGGTAATTTTGCACAGGATTGTGATTGCAGGGTGTTGTTAATCATTATCATGCGTCTGGATTATTTTTGCAACAAAATTACTATCTCAAACTCTATTTGGATGGAAGGAGTGTTACTAGGGAACCGCATATGATTTACAAATTACCACCCCATTTTTGTGTTTTGTGCAGCGCATTCGCATTTAGCAGAGGCTCCAACTAACATCAACTTTCAGAAGCGGCGCATCTGTTCTTTGGCCGCCACATTTTGAATATAATTTAAAGTTGTTTCGCCCACTTTCTGCATGTGTTACAAGTTTAAATACATGTTTGCGGCTTGTTTCGATCAAGATGCTTTGTGGCTGCGCTTGAATATGACAACCTTCTGTTGCTTCTATCCTTCTCTGTCATTGCTTTTAAACATCAAGCACATCAATTGTTGGTGGGCTGATTATTGGGGCCGATATTCAGTATATCAGTCTTTTTGAGACAGAATAAAACAATAGATTACTCTGAAAATGGCTCTGATGGAGCATTCTTTCGCAGCCTGTAGGCACCTCATTATCTCACTCAATGTCCAACCCACAACACTATCTGACTGGTTACATGTAACTATTAACTTATCAAATACATGTAGTGGAGTTGCAGTCTAAAGTAGCAGGGAAATAGAAATACTCAAGTAAAGTGTCTTGTACTTAGATAAAGAGCAGTTACTTGCATTAAAGGGATATTCCAGTTAACTTTAATCCATGGTCTAACACACAACAGTGTGTGCGCTGGGACCCTATTTGTATTGTTGCTGAAGTTTGGTGTTGTTCTGAGCATTATTTGTGGCTATGAGTGGCTTTTTGATGGCGGTTTCTTGGTTGGAGGCATAGACCGCAGTGTATTGTTATCATGCAGTCTTTTCTGAGGGGGGGGTCTTACTCGGTGTCACGGTGTGTTAGCCCATGGATTACATTTACGCTAGAATATCCCTTTAAGATGTTTTATTTTTAATCCAAATGTTTATTGGTCCAAATTTCACTTCTCTCTCCCATTGATTGCTAATAATAGTACTAATAAAAAATAAGCAACATATTGATCTATACCTAAATAAGATCACAGATGACCTCTGCATTTATTACAAATTACTAAAAGGTACCCAGGTAATACTAATCCTGTGCAAAAAGGGTTTAACACCTCCTAACAATTGATTGCTTGATTATCATAATTATCATTCAAAAAATGTTTTTTAAAAAAGTTTGTTGTGATAAATGATAAAGCATAGAAGCGTCATAGCTGCAGCAACATGATACAGGTGGCATTAAAGTTAACATGTATGAGCGAGAAGCCACAGAACCTGATCCATGTGGCATTAGTAAATAATTAAAGGCATGCACTGTTTGGTCTTTACAGTCAATGGTGCTACTCTGATGGCCTGGGTTAAAGTATTCAGCATGAGGACACAAGTTCAGCATCTCAACAAAGGGAGTTAAGGAGGGACAAAGAAACTTAACACAGGGACAAATAACACCACCTGAAACTCATGCATATTTCAAAGTAACCTGCCAGGCCTTCAAAAAGTCTGATGTCACACATATGGATAGCATCATTCCCTAAACATCCAAGTTGATTGGAGACAATTAGATCAATTGGATCAAATTACAGTGCCCCATTATTACATTTAGTCCAAACGCTGTCATCTGAGGTTGATATAGTATTCGGAGAACAAAACAACAATCTCAAAGTGAATGTGTGTGGGAGGGAACTGGCATGAGGACGGCCGCAAACGAACTGTGTGTAGGCCTATATGTGAGCATGTGTACGGTATTTTTCAAGGACCGGCACATATATTAGAGGGCTCAGAGTTGTTTGCGGTTGCAGCGCTTCACTGGAGGCAAGAGATAAGGCACGTGGGAGGGTGCAGAGATGTGCAGGAGCCAGGGAGAGATAGTTTCAGTGGCAGATTGAACAGAACTGTTGAGAGAGAGTTCACTTTGGTCCGTCCATTTCATGTGTGAAAGGCAACGACACACAATCTGTGTAAATGTGTGCACTGACCTACCCTATGTGTATCCTTCTATAATATCCACATTGTTTAGTCGAGGAAAACAGTGACTTAATATATGACCCAGTCTGGGGAAGTCTTAACCTTTAAATTCTAGATGTGCTGTTAAAGAAACACCACAGCATTAAGTTATGTTTTATAAACTGAAAGGCAAAAACAGATATGAGGTGGTGAGAAAGTGGTTTTCAACAACACAAGCGAAGAACACTGACCACAGATCTTGAGGGGCGCCTCAAGCTCCAGCAGGATGGGCTGGCTGAGGAAGATCTCCCTGGATTTGATGCAGAGGCCCCGCACCTCTGCCTCCGTCATCTGGACTATCTTCCCCGGGCGACATCCCCGTACTGGTGAGGAGAGAAAAAGACCACAACGCTGTAAGTGATAAAATAGCAGTGCCAACAAACCCCCTCCAGCACCATTAAGTTCATCAGCATGAGACCATTATACAAGAATTTTACACCTAAGGGGAATAAAAACCCCACTTGCGTCAGAATCACAAAGCAATCTTTAAATCTGATGATCTGTGGGCGTAATGGTTCTGTAGCTTATAGCTGCTTAGTGTCAGCCAGACTCAAGGAACCCACTGCTGAGACTATGAGAGCAGCTTGCATCTTCAGCACTGGTGTGGGTTTATTGGCTGTGTAGTTGCACTGTTAGCTTAAGCCTACTTTCTGGCGCTCAGCCACAGCTCTGGGTGCAGATTTATCTCGCAACGATGAAAAGAGGAGCGAGCGTTGCAAGCGCTGGCTAAAGTCAGCAGTGGAAATAGTCAGAGATATGAAAAGTGATATTAAACAGACAAAGCTGCTTCTTTTGCTATGGTTACTTGTGGCTTGTACAAGACTGAAGTTCCATTTAGTTAGAAAAGTGTGTATTTTACTGTGGCTGCAACTAAAAAAAGTATTAATCGATTAATCAGTGCCAATAGGACGCCAGAAACTAGCTCTGATAGGCTTTTCAATTGGCACGTAACCAGTTTAAGCTCACAATGTTGTGCCGTGCTGTGCGCAAGATGGACCATCTCCGGAGTGGGGCCAAAGCTCTCCTGATTACATTGATACCAAAGTGCTGCAGTGACATCTCGCGACCGCGAGCAGCTCATAAAGAACGCCCTTCTGGCCCTCAAATACACATTTGTGACAATACTCCTGAGAGAGGGCTTTTTTGTGAAATAAAACGTGTTTATCGCCAAACTAGCGGAGCTTTAATAGCAGCAATTCTTCAATAATACTGCAGGGAGTATGCCAGCTGCTTATAAGCAGTCACAGGCACAAAATAAGCACCAGTCACCAGCTAAATGCTGATAAAATATGCAGAGTGGATGGTAGATTTGCTGCATTCACCAGCCCCCCCCCCACTCCAAAAATAGTTTTCTGCTGAGCACCTGGTAAAATTTGAACACTGACAAACACAAAAGTTAATTTTGCATCCTGGTCACATGGCATCAGACATGCATTAAGTGACTAGTGTCAAAAGTTAACGAGGGTATAAATCCATATGTATAAAATATTCAGGCTGAAGATATATTAGCGATTTAACACTGGCCAATTGTGCTTCATCACTCTATCAATACATGTATAGTAAATGCTAATTAGATGGCACTTACATGGAGATTTTACTTTTAATCTCAGTCTGACGTCACAAAATGCATTTCCAAGGCACTGCATGAAGACGGACCATTGACGATGAAAACAAAAGTGATGAACAAATCCACGCCTGAAAAATTATGTAATAACCAACCATTTTCAGTATTGCCTTAAAGCTAGACGCCCACTCAAGATCCCATTAAAGAATAGCTGAGCCTGGTGAAACCAATGCATGTTAGTCAGGGAGGAAGTTTACTTGAACACTTTTCCGTTTTGTTTCATTAAAGGATGACAAGTGAGAGAATGGCGAAACAGGGAACAGTTCAAAATAAGTTTAACAAGTGTGATAGGTGCATGGTTTTCTTTTGCATACATCAACATGTACATGCTACTTGCACAAATCGACTCAGACTCCCTCATCGTCCCCGTCTCATTAGTCATGTAATGCAACCAAATCTGAGCGATATGAGAGAACCAAGGGAATATGCATCCTCACAGATGGTAAATCTAAGTGCCAATTCTATTCCAGGGCTGCACCAATCTTAACGAAGTGTTGCTTTTTACACCATCAATTTCACACCATCAATTTTCTTTATCATCCATCTAGAGTATCTGCACTGCCTCACAGCCGTGGTATGAGGCATGAAATAGCAGAAGTAGGGCTCTCTCCGCTCCACGGCCAGGCCTCATCAGGGCCGGGCCAAGCGAGTTAAGCTCGGATGCTTAGCCTGCCCGGCTTTAACACTGAACCTTTCACTGCTCGCACTTCTGCAGGCTGGCACTTTTAAAAGAGATTATGTTCTTAAGAACATTGAGGGGCAAAGGCTAAAATGAAGCAATGACAAGGATTTACAACCATCAGAGACCGAATCACTGCGAGTGTGAGTTTGCGGCTGTGTGACTGTACGCTTGTGCGGAGAAAGTGACACAGTGTTCCATACACTTTAATTCCCATGAATAAGCACTCTCGCTGACGCTTGGCTTTTCCTCAAGACGGAATTTTCCGAGACAGCAAAACATACAGTAAGCTATTATGCACTGTTGTGATGCAAATTGAAGCCTCAACAGGGCCTATCAAATGATCTGATTTAAAAAGTTAACATAAGAGAATCTTGTCTCTTGACATGAGAAATGTGCTGATGATTGTGCTGTGTGTGCTAATGTGCAAGTATCTGCCAAAATCCATGCATGTGGGTTACAGTATAATACAGTATAGTATCCATAAACTACAGACATCAATTTGGAGTCAAAGAAGTCAAAGAAATTCTTGCAAAAATCGCAGAGACTGTCATTTTTGGATAAAATAAGTGACAACACAGCATGATAATGAAGCATGGACGTGCTGCAAAAAAAATGCCTTGGCCTACAAATTCTGTTCTCCAGGATGGTAGCCAAAGTTAGTTTTATTTGGTACTTTACTCTCTCTGGAATAACAAAAATGTCCTTTAAATACGACCGGCGGACGAAGAAGGAGGCTGTTCAGAGACTTGGAGGGAGCTGGAGAAACTTATTTTACTCCTCCTCCATATTTACAACCTGGAAACCTGAACTAAAATTAAGAAACTAGTGGAATATCAGCACCGTCGTTCTTGCATTCTTTGTTATTTGTTTGCAATTCATGTACTATTGGTTTCATGTTAAAATTTTGGGCATCCTAAAAAATCTTGGAGTGGGGAATATCAGAAGCAGCCAGTGGCTGAGATTTGGTTAATGCTAGTAAGAATGATAAAATAACATCAACCAGGACAGTGAAAAAAGCCCAGTTATCTCCAGAAACAACTTCTCCTGCGAGCTAATTACATAAAGATAACAATGAAGATGGTGATGAAGATGTTGATGCCTTATCAATCAAAAGTTAACGAATGGACCACTGGTTACAGGTGTGTCCATGTTAGCTGCAGGAGACCTGGCTTTGAGTAATATATCCCGATATCCTCTTCAGCTTTGACACATATTTTATGTTTGACCAGGTGTTTCCTCGGGATTGATGTGTTGCTCTGGTCAGCTTTGTTTTTTGCATTGCAAATACTGCAGTGCGTATTAACCTGACTCACTGTGACCTGTTGCAGGGGGTGACGTCTCGCTCTCTCTTTGGCAGAGATTGACCGAACGTGAATCGGTTCTTGGTAGTAGTGATGTAATTCGGTGGGTACCCTTATAAGTACAGTTCAGTTCAGCATCCAACTCTAGTATAGACCCTGACAAAGTCGCATCATCATGATTTTAAGAGTTTTTTCCGGGACACATAGAACTATGAATTAAATTAAAATCTTTATATCTGTAAAAATCATTGCAATAACATTAATTTTACTACATCGTGCAGCCCTAGTAGCCTGGCATTTGTCCCTGCTAAATTGCAGGGTGCATTATCTTGACTTTTACTAAACCCTTCATAACAAGGTGTTAAGGTGACTGATCCAGACTACCACAGTAACAGTGGGATATCTATAGCAGAAATACCTATAGTTAATAAGAAGAGATGACCATCTTTAATGGCCATTTATCACGGTCATAAATCGTTCGCACGTGTGCTTGTTTCTAACCCGTGAATAAGTTCACACCACTAATTACAAGGCTGGGCGATTATGTAAGAAGCCTATGAAGCGATAACATCCAAATTAACTAGTTAATGTGTGGTCACTTGTTTTGTGAGCACGGGGAGAAGGAAAAAAAAAAAAAAGACACAATCACCATCTTGCACAAAACAAGATCACAACCAAACTAACCACCTGTGAAAGATGCCAAGTCCAACTGCCATCCAACATATGAGCAACACTGTCAACAAGTCACTGCGGTCCAAGCTGAGCGCCAGGGAGAACACAGTGTGTGACAGATCAATACGGATAACGGATTTCATATTTGTTTTTTCCTGCTTATTTTCAATTACTCTCACCATTTAGTAGCAAATGAAGCTGCAAGAAAAACAAGGCAAGTTGCAGCACTTAACTACCAAATCTTCATTCCAGCGCTGGCATAGTGTCTCATCCATCCAACAGTCGCGGATAACTGATGGAAAGTATGCCAAGGACAGCTGAATTCGCCTTAGTGGTCTGGTCTGACTCAAAGGATATATCACAGGGGAACAGGAAAAAAAAAAAACTCTCCGCCTTCTCTTGAGCAGGTGGACAGCCAACACAAAAGGATTTTAACACCTCTCTCTCTCTCTGCCAAACACAAAACCTGGACCTCGGACACGAACAATAATCCCCCTTTAACTTACCAAAGTGTGAAAGCAATCATTTGATTGTGAACACAGCAGGACATTGTGAAGTCAGACGACCATTTCATCCACCCTATCCTAGTTTCACAATTTACTGTACACGCGTTTAAAGCGAATGTGGGCCAAGTGTGGTCGAGTGCTGTGAATCACAGCAACCTGCCCACTAAAATACACCTACAACACCAGAGAGAGGAGAGCTGGAAAAGTTCAAATTACTTCACAACACTGAAACCGCCTCACTAATCAAATGTGTCTAGCATTTATTGAAAATGACACCAAATAACAGATGAAACTGTTCACCATATGTAAGTGTTTACGGTCTATGTATACATCTCATCTATTCGTGGAAATGATCCCCTCCCCAAAAATGTAACATTCACCAGACCACAAACAGATATTGAGCAGTATGTCACAGATATCAAAACTTAAACATGTCCAGGTGATAATCGTTGCTTGTACCTGAGGTTAACAGATGTTAACTCAGTCTTTGTAACAGGTATGAGCATTAAAGCCAGAGCACATCGATACGGGTATTATTTTAATGTCATAGTGCTCAGGACACACGTCCCCAGTCCCCCTCTACTCGGCACACATGAACCCAGCACACATTTTAAATATACCAGAGCTAAAAACACAAGACGGGAAGTTTAATTACACGCTGAAGTCGAGGCCAGGACGCAGTAAAACGACTAGCCAGCAGCAACTTAGCTATGACTGCGAAAACTGAGAAATGTAGGCGTTCACCGACAGTGTTTATAAACACGGCCAGCTAACAGGACCGTTAGCCTCCGCTAGCCGGGGACTAGCCGCTCCGAGTGGCAGACGTTAGCCGCACTACCTAACGCGTTTTCCTGCGTTTTCTAAAACAACCGCGGTGGTTACGGAACAAATCCCGCAGCAGGTTTAGTGAGCACAACCGGCTGCGTGTGGTGAAAAAAGAGAGACTGTATTGAGATTGTTCACCTTCCAGAAGCCGAGAGATGAGGCTGTCCACGTTCAATTCACCCTCCGCCATCTTCACACTGATGGTGGTGGTACAGCGTTGGCTGGTTATGTTCCCCCCTGCAGACACCAGGGGGCGCTGCTGTCAACAAAACAGTGACCACAGATCATATGGCCTAAAGGAAAAGTCACTTTAACCATATTTATAGTTATTTAAGTGATTTTATTAGTAGATTCAGACTGAAAAATATATTTTTTATGGTATACACTCATTTCCTTTCAGCATACACAGTATTCTTTTTGAACATATCTGGAAAAAAAAGCACAATTTGTGTTTGCACACCGTGGTCATACAGCGATGTAAATAATGATGTAGGAAGTACTGAGATTCTTTTTACTTTTCTAAAAAGCTGCAATATGGGAGGTGAAACTGGAGCAGATAATGACTGAACCCTAACTCTCAATTTTTGGATGAATGTGTCATTTAGATACAAAAGTATCAACATGCACAGCAGGTACTTAACTTGAAGGTACCCGTCATGCAGAATTAACCATGTCAGAACAATACTTACTATATTACTGGATTTTAATTTGTGATATATTAATGTCTGCATCATTTTAATGCTGCTGTTGGTAAAGGTAGAACTGGTTATCTACTTTATATGCTGCTGGGCAGCTTCACCTATAACAGTCTCAGCATATAAACTGATTTATGTGTGTATATAACATGAATATGCAATGTAGCTAGTAACCAGAGCTCTTACGTAAAAGCAGAATATTTGGCAATTTCAATCTTGAAGCTAGTTCAGGTGGAGCTAATTTAAACTATTCTGTACAATTATGTACCAAAACATCATGATTTATGAAGTGATCAAGTGTTTTATTTGTAAAATCAGCTGTCAAATAAATGTAGCGGAGTAAAACTTTTTAAAAAATCAGAAAGTGAAAGCGCAAAGTACAAATACCACAAAAACTGTTCCTCACTATTTACATATTTTCCCACCACTGTATGCTTGTGACATAATTAACAGAAGCAGTCGGCGTCTTTCATCACTGTCGGAGATCATAAAATAACCCCTTTTATGATTTATGGACAGACTATCTCATTGGCGGTAATGATTAAGGTAATACTTGTGGGCTGATGTGTGCTGAATCACTGCTGCATGGATGGCTTGTGTGGCTTGTATTTCCTGGCTTGCTAAAATAAATACCATTAGCATGTAATGGTGTTGATGTTCTGGACAGACAGTCTGTAACATGTGAGGACTGGCTGGTGTGCTAGTTGTCACTTGAGCTCACACATTATTAACAGTTTACATGATTTTATTGCAAATCATTTATTCCACATAACCAAAAAACATTTTATTGCATTCAAAGGCGTTAAGGTTATTTTTCCAAACAAACAAAATAGAACATAGAGAATGCGTAATTACATGTATTTACCATTGCACAAAATGACCACACAATGTTAGATTTTTATTTACATCTGTCTTTAGCTACATCCATAAAAAAGTAACTATAGACACTTAATTAAAGTACTTATAAAATTAAGATTTGAGGTAAGAATTGTGTATTTTACACCGAAAAAGTGCTGAATTCAATACATTTTCATTCTGATCAAATTAAATATATAACAGCAGTAATAAGTTAACGTTTAGTGAGTCATTTCAGTCTCAATTTGCACACAAAATCGAATGTTTGAACTATTGTGGTTGGTGAGTGTATTGTCTCGTTAAGTCAGTTGCTGAGCCAGCTACAACATTTAAATACGCCTGGGATTTTTTCCAATTCTTTCGTCTCAGTAAACTTGCATTCAGTAAGTTTGAATGCAGGAATTATAACCGATTCAGTCGTCTTCTTTATTGCCTTCCTTGAGTAAAGTCTCGTCGTAGCAGATCTTATCATGTCTAATAATGGCCATCTTCTTGATCATCACCACCAACAACATGCTTTATACAATCACTTCAAAAATCGCGCTGTTATTTTGAAGTTGCTGTAGATTTTTCCATGAATAGTCCAGTGCAAAATATACAATAAGTGGCACTTTAAAAGCCAGTGACCTTCATATCCACCGCAGACGTCATCCGCTTCTTGCTACTCTTGGACCTCCAGCAGAAGAGGAGCCAGGTGACGACACAGCCTATCAGAAGACCCACTATGGCCAGCACAGCGGCGAGCCAGGCCGGCACGGTGCCTGTGCATTCAGAGGTGATAGGCACGGCTGTGCTGTGCTGTGTGGGTGTTGTGGAGTTGATGGAGGGTGCTGAGGTGGTGGTGGCGGTTGACACGGGGAGGCTGTTCACCTTTGTGAAGATGTAAGGATGCTCCTGGAATACATGAGAGTGAAGGTCTGCTATTCAATTACAGCCACCAACTACTCGTGCCATTATGCACACATTGTGCAGGTAAAATCCTAAGTGGGTCAGGTTAGCATGTGAGAAGCGCAGGTGTGGTAACTTTCTTACCTCAGTGGGGCACTTGATGTTATTTCTGGTCTTTCTGAAATTGTTGTATGTCTGTTTTTCACCCACCGGCTCCAACTAGCATGAGAAAAGAGGACATCATCTACATATCGACGTAACGTACATTATCTTTTCCTTATCTTATTATCTTTTCGCTTGAGAACTAAAGATAAAGAAGTCTAAGGTCAGCATTTTTTAGAGTCTCGAATATGTACGTCTTGGCCAAGTTATACAGTGCTCTTCAATAATATATTTCAAAATGATAAAACTGAAAGGAGACATTGGTAAAAAGATTGCTCGTTCAGCTAATTGAACCAAACCAAAGGCTTTTTTCCTGTCGGGAATACTGTATCTTATCAAAAATTGGGTTAGCCCAAAAATATGTAGAACAAGAAGACCCATAAATAAAGTGAGGAAGCAGAGAACACATCCTTCCAACACACCCCTAACTCTTCCCCTTGTCACACACAGTTACCCTTAAACTGTTGGCCCTTCAGACTCACCATGTTATTCCACAGAGCTGCAGCCATTTCAGCGTGTCCCCGCTCACTGAAGTGGAAACAGTCCACGGAGAAGTAGGTGTCGTCAGGTTTGCTGTCCTGGAGAAGAAATAATACAACATCAGTGTCCACAGCTAACATTTGTTCGTATATGTAAAGTGCATCAGAGGCCCAGGGTTTACACGGCGTGTCTTACAGCGTCCAAAGGAACGACGGTGTTCTGAAAAAAGGGCTGCACGACCGCAGCAAAGTCCTCTCGGCCATCGTAGCGGCCTCCGTACGCCACATTTTGTGTCTCAGCCTGAAAGAAAGACCACACACCCGCTCGTTGAAAAAACCTGAATCTGTGAAAATGCAAATGTCTTCACTTTAAAAGTTTAACTTCCGAACTCAAAATGTCACCAATAACTCTTAAAGGTCATTTTCAGTGTATGTGCCCTGGAGGTTTCAAGTTTCACTCTAACAAAAGCTGCGTATTGGTCCGACACCTTAAAGTTCGATTTAAGATGAGCACAAAGAAGCTTTTCTTCCTCAACAGACTGAAATGAGATCGAGATGTTGGTCACACATTTGGCGCTCACTGTTCCCGTGCGCTAACCTGTAGCTCCCGATTGATCCGTTTCATTTCGGCCAGCTCTTGAGAATCCTCTCGTGCTTGCAGGAAGCACGGGCAGACAATCCTGAGGACCAAAGGTGGGAGTGAACAGGTGATTTGGGACAAACAGAATGCTTTTTTACTGATAAACAATTCGACCTGTTGCATGATACAAAAATGGGATTTGTCATTGGTCAATATCAAGAAAGGCACTGATGATTGATGGATTGATTTGGCACAAGTGGACTGATGAGCTTACGGTTGTAACACGTTGCACCCGAGGCTGTCCCTTTTGATCCTACGAAGGCCTTCGATTTCTAGGATCTCCAGGATGTTGACAATGGCTCTGGGAACCTACCGCATGAATGGAAGGAAAACATAACCATTTATTAAAATTCAGAACGGAGTCTTTTTTTTTAAATGCTAATTTAAAGGGAAGGAAAAAAATGAAAAGAGAAGAAAAAAAAGAAAAAAGAAAAAAAGAAGCACATTCAAAAACTGTCTGTTTTGGCTCCAGACACCATTTTACCTCGTTGTAAAGCATATCCAAGCTTGTCATCATATGCTGGGAGTAGTTCTGAGGCGACAACGTGGCCTGGAGTAATGAAAAAAACAACAAGTTTACACACAATGTAGCAGGCTTTTTATTAATTCATAAACAGCACTTGCTTTTTTTTTTGTTGGTCATTTGCCCTTCTATCTTGCCGAGAAAAGCAGCATCATTTGAAGCGCGCTTCAGCTAAAATAACTGTCCAAGTTCGCAGCTGAAAAGCACATCTCGACCAAAAGTAGCCGACGCCATGCAACATGCATGAGCGTGCGAGCAACAACTAAAAACCTAAGCTGTCACTACCACAGTCTCCGGGGCTCATCTTAAATTGATGCCGCGCTTTGATATTCTGCTTCAAAGCACAAACATTAAAAGAGAGACTAACCCTGTCAGTGCAGCGGGAGGCGTAGTGGAGAGAGGGAGAGAGGGAGAGGAAGAGGGGAAATGGAGGCAAAAAACCGAGGGAGAAGAAGGAGAGGGATGAAGGAGGGAGTGAGACAGAGACAGGATGAAGAGAGTCTGTCTTGACCCCTTGCGTTGTTTATGCCTTCTCGGAGAACAAGGCCTGTCACTGTGCCCCCGTGTGCTTGTTTAGCGCAGACAGAGGCCGAGATAGAGGGAGAGGGGGTTGAAGTGACAGAATGGTGCTCATTGAAAAGAAGCCACGTCTGCTCTCATCTTACTCTGACACAATAAAACAATTAGGGGAGGGCTGTTCACAAAGCTCGAGTATTCTGCTCCAGTGCGCAGGCCCATTTGGGGAGTGATATCATGAGACGGCTCTGTACACAGGGCATCACACAACACCACGGGGATGTTCAGCCACTGCGCCGCACCGGGAGACTGTCGCTTTTCCCGTGACGACTCGCATGCAGCAACTCACGCGGTCGTGGCAGTACTGACACAGGTCATTGCCTCCGATGAAGAGGGTCACCAGCTTCCAGTCGTTCTCAAAATCCACCGTCTGAGGGGGACGAAGAAAGGATCAGAACGTTGTTTTTTTTTGCACATTCAGACATTGTGAATCTGTGCATGGACTGGTGTGCTTGCAACACACTGTGTTTAACTCACAGGGTCGTTTTTCATGTTATCAATCAGGCGCCGCACCTGCCCCGGGATCCCTCTGTGCAACAAAATAAGAACAAAATGGTTCAAACGCAGCAAAAACAACCACATGAACGTGAACCACTTGAACCTGAAAACTCACGATATTTTAGCTCCTGACACAGCCACGTTGAAGCCAGCGTTGGTTGTCCCTTTATCCTTTGACCATCCTTTGATATTCGGATTAAACTTCTTCAGGATATCTGGTGTAAAAAGAGAAAAGTAGCAAAATTACTGCACAGGAGGCCAAATTCTTTTTTTTCCTGTGATCCAACTCTGTCATCTAGTGGTGCTCATGTGCATCGCAACGTCAGGACAGCTACAGGACTCACTTGGTAACGTCGTGACAGTCTCTAGGTTCTGGTCTCCTCCGATGCTTGTTATTGGGGAAAACGGACAATGAATAAAACGATCATGATGCAGATATGTTGCGTGAATCGTTTGTTTGCAGTCTCTCACCTCCACGACACCCCTCTGTCCTCAGTTCTCAGCTGCAGCAGACTCTTTGCCTTGGCGCCGAAGCCGGCCTGCATGCAAAGACAGATGATTTACCATTCAGTCATTTTCATCTAATTGATTACGCTCCCTCAGCTTGCACATTTACTTGATTTATAAGTACCTAGAGAAAAGGGAAAGGGTGACACGATCGATCCGGCCGGCGGGTCATCGTTCAATCATTTACCTCAACGTTATTCAAACCCACTGAGCTTCATTTCTACTGCTACTTTAGTCAAAGACAACCTGGATTTTTGCAGAAATGGCGTGTACAAGAAACTGTCGTCATGTTGGGGTTCAGTTTTATTGTTTCCTATTTTGTTGTGTTGCAAGGTTCATCCTGTCATCCCACGTGTCATGCCGTGTCTGTTTCCCGCCCTTCCCGTGATTGTCCTGATTAGTTTCATCTGTGGCTGGTTAGCCTCCTGTGTATTTAGTCCATGTGTTTTCCCCTCTTCCTGTTGTCACTTCTCTTCCCTCAGTCCTCTTGTACCTGGTTCAGTTTTTGTATGTTTTGTATTTCCATGGATTTTGCAATCTGCCTGTTTTTTATGTCAGCTTTTCATTAAAGCCTGTTTCTGTTCCAGCATGTTGCACAAAGTAATCTGAACCCTCTGTCAATATTACCATTACATCATTTGTTACAAGTGCCAGGTAGGGAAATAACGGTTTATTATTTACGTTTTTCTGGCATCTAATCTTTAGTCTATTAGCAAGGATGCAAGCGAATGCAACTTATTTGGCACTTTTCAGACCAGTGAGGTGCTTTACAGGCAGAAGAAAAATCTGAGAGATGTGCATGATAAATGCGTGCACGCTGCCTTTGACTCGCTTATATTATAGATGAACTACCAATTACCTCTGTGACATTCTTGCGTACAAACCTACCGTAAGAGAGTCTCCGAGAGCAGCCACCACTTTGATGTCTGCCGGCCGTATCCTGTGAGCTAAAAAGAGATCGACGTGAGCCTATTTCACACCTCACATTTCTATTTCCCTTGAGGTCAACACCTTGAATGCTCACCTGAAGTAGGCACAGAGTTGGATGGAGCTGTGTTAACACAGGAAAAGTCACTGCCCCAGTTCTAAAGAATGACAGAGACTCGTTTTAGGCGTTACGACGTCTTGCGGATATAACAGTTTCCATTTTAAAGACATAAATGATGACCTACTGTAACAGGCTCAGGGGTGGGTGTAGGGCCCGGGAAGGTGTAGTTGCTGTTGACAGCGGTCCGAATGAATGGGTTGGTCTGATAGAGGAACAACCAAAAATATTAATACACAACACAACAACATGTAATGTTTATTTCTGATGCATTGTGGGATGACGTTACCTCAGAGGGACACTTCAAATCAATGCCAGCTTCAAAGTCGTGTGTGAAAGTCTTGTCGCCCACTGGCTCCAACTGAAAGATTGTGAAGATCATCATTTGATCATAAGAAGAAAATGAAGTGCCAAAACAAAAATTGCGGTAAAATGTCTTCTGATAAACAAAAATCCTACCATGTTGTTCCAAAGAGCTCGAGCCATGAGGGTGTGAGCTTTCTGGCTGAGATGGAAGCAGTCGGGTGTGAAGTACGAGCGGTCAGGCCGGCCGTCCTGGTGAGGAGAGACGAAATTTTAAAAAACATTTACAATAATAAAAAATAAAAAAAACGGTGCCATGTCTTGCGGCTCTTACCTCTAACCTGGGAAGGTAAACCTCCCTGAGGAAGGGCTGCAGCACCACGGTGAAGTTGACGTGTGTGTCGTAGCGCCCAGTGTCAATCAGCTCTCTCATGGCACTCTGGACGGAAAGATAAAGACCGAAGAATGAGTGTGAATGATTGTTTGACTTCTCAGTAACCCCGGGAAGACAAGTAGCCACTCTGCTAACAGGGATCCCAGAGAATAAAGAATGGTTACAATGATGACTTAGCCCTTGAAATGGGCCTTTGAAGCCTTTTTAGGTATCAAATTCACTTTAAAGTTCTATTTTATAATGAGTTAGTCCTGTTAGTCATTCACCTGGTAGGCCCTGTTGAACTCGTTGACCTTCTGGAGTTCAACGGATCCCTCTTTAGGCTTCACTATGCAGGGGCAGACTATACTGAAACATAAACATCAACATCGTATAAATAATGTTTCAGAAACTTTTATTTTTTGCATCATTTTTTATTTTAAAACAACCAAAATTCACGTACTCCACAAACCAGGTGGGACAGCCCAGAGTTTTATCGGTGTGCAGGTCACGCAGCGGTACGATATTCAACAGCTCGATCAGATTGACGATGGCCCGAGGCACCTGGGTGACACAAAAACAAGAGGCGCGCAGGCCTTTCTGTGATTATGACCGGCCAACGTGCAGCGAGGTTGTTTGTCGGGTGCGAGAGGATGAAAAACTTACTTCATTGTGGAGGATGTCCAGAGCTTGCTGGATGCGAAGGGCGACATTCCTGGCTGAGTAATAGATCTGTGGGGAAAGAGTGTTTTCTCACTAATAGCCAAAAGCGTGAAGGTGCATGTGCATAAATTTGGAGCAAATCGAAGTCGAGAGAAGATTATTCAGTGAGTGCTTTGACGACTGATTGTCATTTGAGTAAGTGAGCCACTTTTTTGAGGAAACGTTTGATGGTTTCAGCTTCTCAAATGTTAGGATTTGCTGTTTCACTGTATCTTTTATGAAGATTTTGGATTCTTTCAATCTGAATATGTCACCCTCAGCTCTGGGAAATAGAGATGGGCCTTTTCCTCTATTTTCAACAATAACAATTGGCAAATTAATTCAGATGTAAATGATTAACATCATAGCTGTAGGTTTGTTACAACCATGAAACATATTGTTTAATAGGATTTGGATGATCAATATGACCCATATGATAATATGATCCTAAATCTCTATTTGTGTCCTAAGCCAGTTCAAGACAGATCATAGTAGTGCAAAATATTAAAAGAGTGCTCACGCTGTCTGTGCAGAAGTCACAAATGTCATTGCCGCCAATAAACATGGTGATCACTTTCCAGTCGTTGTGGAAATCGATGCGCTGTAAAGAAGATAAGAGTTAAATCTTCTGTTTATTTGGTAATTGTGAGCATAAAACTTGCAGCAGAGGTTACATGAGAGCATATATCTGCATCACGTGGCTTACCGGATCGGCTTTCATTCTGTCCACCAGGACGCGCACCTGCCCCACCATGTCGCTGAAAATAGAAATAATTTAAACAAGTGCAAATTCTGTCTTCCGCCAAGGATTTGTGCATTGAGATCCAAAAGGTTACGATCGGGACTGACCCACTCTTCGCTCCGGCTACAGCCTGATTGAGGAAAGCTTCAGGAGAGTCCTCTTTACAGATTCCCTCTGAGAAGCCGGTCAGGTTGGCGTTGAACTCCCTCAGGATGTCTGCAGACCACAAACACAGAGGAGGTCAGAAGAAGTAAAATGGAGATTTGATGAATATACAGGATTGTGTACATTTTGTGTTTTGCGGTGAATACAGTCATCATGGTTTTTTTTTATCTCTTACTAACATTCAGAGTTTCACCACCAATACTAACATGTTGCATATTATTATGGATTATCAAGGGCATCCTGAGGTTGTCAGTTGATTCATGTGACTGTCTGTCTTTATTTGATTGCCTATTTTTTTGCAGGGAAAGTGGACAATTAAAAGAAATCGCACCAGAGTTTGCAAGCGGCTAATCTGCATCATTTGTCCCTGGGCAGGTAGACAAAAAAAAAAACTACCACAGACCAGCAAATACACTACATAAGACAGCTCATTATCAGGTCTGCTGGAGAGCGAGGCCTATAATGATGGCGATAAGGCAGCATAATCATATATATGAAGTAAGGGAAAAACATACTCGGCAGCGTTGTCACATTGTTAATGTTTTTATCACCGCCAATGCTGAAAGACAAAGAAACAGCTTGTTAGGATTAAATCCAGCTCACAATATAACCAATTGAACTGTTGAAGTATTTTCCCATTCAGTCCAACACCTTTGTTCAAATTCGGATAGCTTATCTCACCTCCATGACAGTCCTCTGTACTCATTAATCACTAACAGAATGTTGTCTTTCTTTGCGCCCACACCATTGGCTGCCTGCAGCGAACATCAGAGACGGCAAGGAAATATTAATGAACCAATCAGAGGTACGATGTACAAGCCACTGTGAAATTATCTGCAATTTATTTCTCAGTATTTAAGATAACATTTGATCGGGTCCGTATCTTCAATCTGCTTACATGTTCTTTATACGTAATGTGCATCTGATCTTTATCTATTCATGTTTACTGGGACGAGTAGATTTATAGCTATAAATTTGACTGCAGCAAAAGAACACTCACTGTCAGAGAGTCGCCCACTGCTGCCACCACCTTGATATCTCCAGGTCTGAGTTCATGTACTGCACAGAGAATGGAGAGCTTGAGCTTGGCTGGATTGAACTCTACATCCCACAATATATATCCAGAATAAGAGCTAAAAAAAATTATATATTTTACCTGAAGTGGGTGTAGTGGGAGATGGACTTCGGTCTGTGCAGGGCATCTCAGTGCCCATATCCTGCAATCAAACAGTAGTTTTAATTATACTGCATGTTGTGTAATTCTGTAGCTCTGAAGTCGAACTGAGAGACTTACAGGATCCACTGAAGCTGCATTCTCCTCTTTTTCACTCGGAGAATTTATCTGCGTCCGCAGGAAAGGTCTCTCCTGGGATGAAAGATCAAAAACATATTATTAGGTTGAGAGTCTTGCGTGGTTCTGCCACATTTAGGGTTAACTTTTTTTTTAAATAAGCATTATGGGATGGTATGCCTCACCTGAGAAGGGCAAAGAATACTAACAACGCTGCCGTCCATGATCTCTGTCTGACCTGTCGGCGGCTGAAGCTGGAAGAAGAAAGCCGTGATTGGTTAAGATTTGAGGTTTAAGGTTCGAGTGGAGCCACTCCGCGTGCTGCCAATGAACACACAGCGTCTAACAGTGCTGGTTACACAATTCGTTGTATTGTCCTGCCTGTAGACCCCGAATGATCAAAGCTGGAGAAAGCCCTCATCAAGTTCATCTCTCAGCACAAATCTTATCTAATCTCTCGTCGGAGTCGTAAATGTTCCCCACTATCACCGTTCCATCTTACTTTTGCTTTGAGGGATTATGGCGACTCTTCCCAATTGGCTAATTTTCTTTTCTTTACAACAGAGACACAGGGTCAATTTCAAGGTCGGAACAACATGTGGATCAGTGCCGGAGGTTTTCAGGCAGCTCCACATGCAGCGCACCTTAAGTTTAAACGTTACTCTCAGAGGGGCTTACCAGGTTTGTCCATAGCTGAACTGCCAACTGGTTTGGGTCGGACCAAGTGTTCTCCTACAAAGAAACACACAATATTATGCTAGTTACACATTAGCCATTTCAAGGACCTTTCATCCATTGTTACCAGAAGGCAAGGCTGTATGATTTACAGTTCTGCTGATTATAACTGACATCTGGAAATAGCTTTTTCTTTACATACAGAGATTTGTTCAAGGATGACTGGAGCCGACTGCAGCACCGCCGTGAAGTCTGCCTCTTTGCTGTGCCACTTTGGATTTCCCAACAAATTATTCAAAGAGTCCTGAAACCAAGACAACAAATAGATTTGTGTCAAGGAAGTAGCCAAACACGATTCAGGTGAGCACGAGGCACTAAAATACAATGTCTTTACGTGTATTGTACCTGTAGTGTTTTCAGAAGAGTTGCTTTAAGTAGTCGCCGGTTGATGCCTTCATCTCTCACACACTCACACTTGCTACAAATAACAAAGCAGCATATGTATTACAATTAACATGATCACATGGGAATATATATGTAAATATATATATATACATAGTAAAAAAAGTGAAAGCATGAAAGAGTTATAAAATGTCACAATGAATGAGAAAAATGCAAATTTGCAATCCAAATTTCACAACACTCACTTGTCCTGCTGATGATCTGTGCTCCAGACTGCCACGTGAACTAAAGTGTGGCGCAACTGTAAGCACACAACCGCCAATTTAGTTAAATTGAATTAAAAAATGTTTTTCATTCTATTTCTTCAAAGTACAATTGTTTTGTTTTTTTTAATAAATAAGCACAATACCCTTTTCTGCAACAGCTCCAGAGCTGCTTCCACCTCCTGCACAACAGCATTAACATCTACAGCAACCTGAAGCACAACAGAAACAGTTAAAGCCTCTACAAACTCTTAGGTACGCTACATCTAAAATGATTTTGTTGTAGTAATTAAATCTTACATCTGGCGAACAGGAGCACATGGAATCTGCCGGGACCAACAGCAGCACGAGCTTCCAGTCCGTCTCCTGCAAGGAAATAAGAAAGAGCAAACTGAGCAAACTCCTCAGATGTGGGATGGAGGCCTTACACTGGCTGATGTCCTGTTGAGTCAAACTCTGATTAAAGCTTGTGGCAAAATGTGAGTTTTGAATTCACCTAACCAAACCTCCCTCTGTTTGGACAGCGGCAGAAGGCTGAGCAACCAGAGGAAACTCACAAGAACGTAGGGGCTAACATGTAATTTAATACAATACAAGGTGCCACCCAATCCAGTTACAGAAATGTGGAGAACCCGTTGTTCTTTCTGACAATCGCTGATGGTCACACATTTTTCTTCCACTTTCAGCTTTTCTGCCACTGAAATGAAATGGGATTTGGTAAAAGGATAATATTTTGATATACTTTAGCTTAGCTTAGTGTGGCAGGGGAAAAGAGCTAGCCATTTTGAGCTAGAAGGATAAAAGTTAGAAAAGAAGAAAAGAAAAAGATCATCCTATGTCTCAGTGAATTTTGATTCTTTTTCGAAATGGGTTTTTGAAATTTGTATAGTTTCAGACTCCCCCATGTTGACTTCATGGCTACAGATTTGGTCCAAGGCACAACATGATGTCTTATGGTTTTATGGGACTGTTTCATAGCCAAGCACAGTGACTTCTTGGAGTCTTGTTACAGCCAAGAAATAGCCTCAGACAACAAAAGTGTCTCATTTTCTTAAGTTTATCTTAAATAGGGGAAATACTAGTCATATTCTCATTTACTGTGGATTTTTTTGTCCACCTAAATTGTTTCAAATGTGTCTGATGGGAGGGGAGTATCATGGTTAATATTTTATTTGTATCTATTTATTGTTATATTTCTACTGGGTGTATTCCCTCAGTGTGGCCTTCTCTTCATAAAAATAATAAGACAATGCTGTGAACACGTTATGTAAGGGGTTAATGTGTACCTGATGTGAGAGGGAGTGAGACAGCTCCTCCGCTTCCTCCAACAAGCGCCTGCAAAACACACACACACGCCTGCATGTGACACACACTTACAGTCACATACATAACTGCGGTACACTGATGTTCTTGCAGGTGTGTTTTATGTGTGTGTGTCTGTGTGTTACCTGGGCTGTGGTGACGTCTTATCCACATGCGGAGGGCTCACTTCAGGGTTAAACATGGACAGCAGCTCTGTCCAGCACACACAGACACACTTACGTTGAGTTTATCTACAAGTTGTATGACGCTTACAGGACAATCACACGGTGGATTATGTACATTATGTGGTAATTGCTGTTGCGAAAGAGGAAACAGGTGAAAGCCTCCATTCATGTTGCAGGTCTTGCTCACTTTTACGTGAAATGAGGGTCAACAACCTCTGTTTATGGCCCACTCTCTTATCCTGACTGATAAACGAGCGCCCAAACTGTGACAGAGACTTGAATGCGGCCTCCAAATGAACTCTTGAATTCTTTCAGCTATATGGTGTGATAACCCTCTAATAGTGTGAAAAGTGTCTGTTGTGTCTTTCGACTCAAATCTCCCGTAAGTCAAGAAGTGACAGAGCAGGGTAACTGTGGTGAACTTCAACAAAATCGAGGACTCGAGATGAATTTAAGAAATTACAATAAAATTAAAAAGTGCTGATACTGACAGGTTCCATTAATCAATACCATTTCTAGATAACTATATACTTCTTTCTTGTACATGACCGTAGAAACATTCACTTGGGAGTTTATAGACTTACCAGCTACTCTACTGACGACTCTGAATGCTTCATGCCTGATAATAAAGACAGATAAGTTGTTAGAGCGAGGTTATATAAAGGCTCAGGAAGGCATATTGTTGCTTCCAAATCACATTCGGTTATTTTTTGGATGTCTACCTGTGTGACGGTGGAACTCCCAACACATGCACAGCTGAGATGTCATCCGGCCTGAGGGTGTGCACTGATGGAGAGGAGTCAGGGTGATGAAGATGCCAGCAATGTCACGTCACAATAGACACATTGTAAAATCTAATTGCACAGTAATCGGTTGACCTTGAAAAACAGATAAATGTAATTATTGATAATGTTTGCAGCCTGAAGGGTACTGTACCTGAAGGGGGCGAGGAGAAGGGGGCAGATATCGGCGAGCAGAGCACTGGCATGTAACTTTCCGCCTGCAGCAAAGAAAAAAAAATCTTAGATGCAGTAGAGTACATTTTTTTAATACAAATATTTCATAACGATCACCAAGGCGTCATAGCCGACATACTTTGTCTGATTCCTCTGCTGAGGGTCCATTTGTTTGAACGTCAATGCTGACAGCATCTGAATGTGACATCAGAAACAAAACAAAAGAGTTTTTGGAACAAGAGTGAATAACAACCCTTTTTTTGATCATTCCACACATTTTCCCCCCAAAAATACAACAGCTTATTTGAATAGAAAATACATAAAAGGGCCGTTTTTTTTTTTTTATCAAGCCATCAGAACATTTTCTCTCAAGAGTGTGTTTACTTAGCCTTACGGGTCATTACTGACTCGTGAAGAATTCAATCAATTCATTTGTGTTATTGCTTGTGTCTGCTCTGTCTGTGTAATATGCCATATGTGTATAGTTGACTTGTTTCAATATTTGCATCCTTTTGTCCCGTGTGCACAGTGGATATTCTACTATATATGTAACTAATACAGATTAGTAAACTTTTTCCCTTGATGACTCTACGTCATCATCAGCACAACGAAGAACTGGTCTTCTTTGTGGGGTAAAAAATGCACACTTTGTACTACATGAGTAAAGCGATCAGTAATTGTAAGTAATACCTACTTCCATCCACATTGTTAGAAATGAATGCACAACGTGTCCACAGACAGTGTGCACATGACCACAACTAACGCAGACTGGTTGTTCATTTACCAACTCATTCTGATCTCACCACATGACTGTGTCGCCTTCCACTTAATGGTCACTGACTGCAACAATAATGCGCAAATGTCCCGTAGTTTACCTGTAAAGCGAGCGCAGGATCCAACAAGGGCTGCCAGAATCAGAAGAGCAGATGTAGCCATGATGCGGTGAGTTAGTGGGAGCCGTCTGCACTGAGGGGGTTTGTGTAGTGCCCTCCTCTTTTTTTTTCTACCTCAGAGAAAGAATGACTGTAAGCTTTCACTGAGAGTAAGAGTACCTGTAAAGGGGGTGGAGAAAGGAAAAGAGTTCCCCGGACGGCAAAGGGAATGGAAGAGGAGCACCGCTCATGTGATAAGCAGAGTGATCATCCTGCAGCGACTTCCACTCACACTCTTATATTCTCTGTCATATCTTCATCTTATCAGTTTATCTGGATAACAAACAACAAAACTACAAGTCATACCGCTCTATGGTACATTCTCCCTATCGCTGCGTTTTGTTTGTCAGTGTGTATCTGTGACACATGCAGTTTTTGAATAACAAGACATTACGGAAAGTCAGTGAGATGGTAAGTGAAGTTTATGGGTCTCAGAGAGCCAAGTAATCAATAACTCTTCATATAAGACATTTAATGAATGAAAAAAAACAGACAGTAACAGTGTTCATCCAAATATCCACAAAACAAATCGGATCAAATATCGTAACAAATACAAAAGATGTATGTGGTGAGATACTATCGAAGCTTTCCGTTAATAGCTATAAAGTTTTTTGGGTTGTTACATTGAGATTTACTCATTTACAAGTACAGCCTGTATTTGGTAGAAAAGATTATATCAAACAAAATATAATGATAAAGATAATGACATTGGAATTTACTGATAAAATATCAAAGATTTACATCACACAGCAGTATGACAAATTCTAAAACAAATATTAAAGAATACAAGAAATACTATAAATAATAATAATAAACAAATATTAAATCCATCAATCAATCAATAATGAACAAATAAATAAATAAATAAATAAATATTACAAGGCATGAAAAATAAAAAGGTCAGCCTGAGCTCCCCCCTCGTTTGAAGGAACAGGACAGAGTGTGTGTGGACACAGCGATAGTAACCACAGTGATTTTCCAGGGAAATGAATTCATTTCGAGTTCATGATAGCACTCGTCTGGTTGTAAAAGCTCAAACGAACACACATTTTCTGCTCCTTCATTAACATCTCTCTTCTCTAGTTTATGGGGACTACATCATCAATCATTAATATTGACAGAACTATAGCAACTCATTAGGATAAAGTATTTATTTATCACCAAGTATTTAACATATGTTGCTGTATAAGTGATGGTCACACTTCGCTGAATGCACATTCATGAAAGACTTTGTAAACTGTGATGATACAAGCAGCTTCCTGGGGTTTCATACATTTCACCAGGGTTATGCAATTTTATGTTAACAACCAGCAATTTATGCTCCATTTTGGAGATGAGATATGATTAGATTGCTGGATATTTTACGAGTTTGTCCTTACAGTAGATTGGCTTTGCAGATAGCCTGACCCTTGGAGTCAAGACGAGTTAAATAACAAGTTATCATGATGTTGTTGAGTTATCAGATTCCCATCAAGCAGCAGAGAATGTTTGCAGTTTATATTCTTGTGGTATGTTGCATTAAAACAAATGAATGCATTCAAATGTCAATGCCAACACTTCACTTAAAAGACTTTACAATGTTTTGGTTTTCCCTTTTATTTGTCAACCTTGTTCGTTTCCTGATTTTGTCCGGCCTGTTTGGGCAACCCGCTTCAAACAACTGATACGTTCTGTACATGTTGTATGTACCATGTCAATATTTGGTACTGTATGTGTCATACCACGCTCATTGCATGTTTATGACCTTCATATGGGGAGGTGGAGGGGAACGTTATGGAGTACAGCTAGGCAAGGACGCCACCGGATATTGTGAAGGAGACTATGGAACATTTTCCAGCTGTGTATTTGGTGACAAAAAGCAGTTATCATCAGCTAAAACACGATATTTTCCATTGCCTTTAACAGTGTTTTTGGTGTCTCGACCTAACCAGATCACGAGTGATTGAAAATTGAACCTTAAGGAATGTAAAGTTGCAATGTAAAGAAATGTTAAGTTTCAACAAATCTCTGGCTTTCAGAAACCAAAATCAAGATTCATTCCGGCGACTGGGTTGTACACTTTGCATTACAGTACGTTATGTTGCTGGTCTGGTTAGGTTCAGGCCCCAAACCAACTTTGTTAGGGATAGGAAATGATCACGATCTGGCTTGCTTGGTGTTGTCACAAACACAGCTGGAAATTCTCCCGATGTCTTGTTAAAATTGCCTGGTTTTCAGCTGGAAATTGTCCGGTTGTTTCATCAGAAATATTTGGTTTTGTTGCCACTAACACGGCATGAGAACGCTGCTACGTCCGGTTGCGAATATCCAGTCGTTTCGCGCTTTCAAATGGCGTGACGCTGTCTTGAACTGTGGTCCCCCATTTGACAATAGCAGCCGTTTACTAGTTTATTAGTTTATTATTATTTTTATCATCACAACACACCTAACATTTCATGTGATGAATGCCATATTATTGTATTTTATGGCTTTGTATCTGATGCTGATCAGGACTTTCACCTTGGCCGACCTGTGTCTGTGTTGGAGGAGACCCAAAGATCTTGTCTTCCATCATCATCTTCATGTAGATAGATAGATAGATAGATAGATAGACAGACAGACAGACAGACAGACAGACAGATAGGCAGACAGACAGATAGATAGATAGATAGATAGATAGATAGATAGATAGATAGATAGATAGATAGACAGATAGATAGACACTCACAGTGTGTCTGCTTCATGGACATTAAGTTGCCCTCTGCTCTGCTGACACCTGGTGGTGCAGCTGCAGCACATGCTACTACGTCACGACCGGATGTTGATACTAGCTGGTAGCAGAGCGCAGACAGGAACAGCTGAAAAAGAACAACAAAGCCGCGACGACGACGCTCCAAAGAAACACAAATGTTCGTCTAAAATACAGCCCAAATATCGGTGACATCATCGCAGGTGGGGACGTTTTGCTCCGCTGAAGCAACGTAGAAAAGGTAGGGAGCCGTCAGGCTGAGCTGGGCAGAAATAAACCTGTTTGTTGCCCCGCTTTCTTGTTCCCCGTCTTGTTGTCGTTATCGCCGTTAGCTTGCGCGGCTAACGTAACGTTCGCTGGTTTTATTCATCGTGACGACACCGCTCGGACAAAGTGTCCGTTGAAACACGACGGAATGTGTTTCCTTTCGGCCGATTAGTGAAAAGTATCGATCTCCACTCGTGTTTTATGATGTAACGTTAGAGTTTGTGATTATAATGGACCTGCAGCGTAAACACGACATCCATTACATGTCAGTCCGTCCTGGCAGAGGGATTCCTGCTCTGTTGCTCTTCGTGAACTTTCTTCCATTTCCTTCCCTGTTGAGGAAAGACGCTGTTCTGTCAGATATTTTCCAAAGACAGATTTTGTTTGCTGTAAAGATCACAAAGCCCCTTGAGGATAATTGTGATGTATGATATTGACTGTATAAATAAATATACGAACATACAATTTAATTAATTTAATTTAACTTATTTGTTTCAGTTATTTTTCCCATGAAGACTTTTATTTTCAGCATTATGTAAAGCTCAGCGCCATCTGCAGTCAACAGTCTCATGATGAGGCGGGCAGGAACAGAAAGTACTGAGATCTGTGAGCAGGGAGACACCACAGATCACGAAAAAAAAACCCAAATACAGATGTAGAAATTTAAAATTGAGTTCATGCTGTTTGCTTTTCAGTTGGATTTTCAACAAGCCTTATATTCCCGTCGCTTGCTAAGATGCTTTATGCTGCCTTGTAAATTGTTTATTAAAGAAGACTGCAGATGTTGAACTGCAATCTATGTAGTTCAGTGTTTGGATGGAGGTGGTCGCTGCTTGAATTTCTGCTGTATTGGAGAAAACACACAACGCGGTTAAAAAATTACAAGAAACAGCAATGAGGACAAATGTTACACACAGGAAAATTCAAATGTAAAGGAGGATTGGCGCTCCAGAGTCGATTTGCACAGGGACACTGGATGTCTGCTCAGTAACATGACAAAGAATAATCTCAGAAGTGATTTTACACCTTTAACAGTATCATCCCTATATTATAAAGTTATTTGAAGAGATTTGGATAAAATCTTTTCCAACATAAGTATGCTTTTTATTGGGTTTTGATACAGTATTTATCACAATTTAGTAAAAAAAAAAAAAAAAAAAAACATGACCAGGAAATAATTTAGAATGCGTTAATTTAAATAAGAAGTATATATATATTTAAGTGACCAAACAGGATGTCTGTTTCACACACTGATAAATCGCGCACAGGAAAATGCAGTTCAGCCACGGGTTAGCACGTCAGAAGATCCAGGTGTTAGTGCATGATTTTTATTTTTATTTTTTTGCAAACAGGGCATGTTGTTTTTGTTTCGGGGCACTGTTCTGCTCTATTTATCCTCACGAGCACAACTAAAAGCCTCCCTACATTGTTAGAGACCTGAGAAAGAGATAAACAGATGGGAGATGAAAATGAGCTCGAGGGCGAGTCGAGACATAAAAGAGAAACCAAACAGAAGCCAAAATAACTTCACTTCGTCCTTATTTCATTAGAGGTACTCACTTGCCTTTGACTGAGAACTTCTGTAATTACTGTGGCCTGGATGACGGAGAATCTTCGCAGACTTCAAAATCCAGTCACTGATTTACAACATTGCCTATAATAGCCTCACACACACAGCTATGTTGAAAGAGTAGCTACTCATGTCAACAGTATGGAAAAACCTGTAAGATACATTAAAACATCACCATGTATGTATGTGTATATCTTTATTTTTTAAAACGCATCTTAAAACCCATTTTTATTCCTCGGTGTTCAACCCAGCGTGAGACTCTGCTCTTGTTTTAGTGTTTTATTGTTTTTATTGTTTTAATTGTTTTATTGTTTTTAGTTTTTATTCTTGTTTCCTATGTTTAATGTTTCATGTTCTATTCCTTTTAATGTACAGCACTTTGTCCCAGCTACGGCTGCTTAAAGCGCTTTATAAATAAAGTTGAGTTGAGTTGAGTTTATTTAACTTCCCAGCAATAAATAGCCTTTTTTGCTTGTCTTTTTGCTTGTCTGTGTCTCATGTTATAGCCTTAGTTCAGTCACTCCCAGAGATTTGACGATGGGACGCATCTTTTTGGACCACATCGGCGGAACACGCCTCTTCTCCTGCGCCAACTGCGACACCATCCTGACCAACAGGTCCGAGCTCATCTCGACACGCTTCACAGGAGCCACAGGCAGAGCTTTCCTCTTCAACAAGGTACGGAAACATCAAGGATGCAGCTACATTTGACATTAGCTGTGGTGGTTACATGGACAACATTTCTTTAACTTGATTGAAATCTTTATAATTAGAGCTTCCAACTTCACTGTCGACATTGACACTAAACAAAGTGATCTGCGTGTGTGTTTACATGCGTCAAACCATATAACCATTTAATTAAGAATATCCTAATACCGAAACGCTTATGATAATGCTTGATAAATGCTTATCAATCAACGTACATATCTAACAGATTAAAGCATGACGACTTCTTGTAAATTACATGAGTTTCTGACATAGCCATAGTTATTTATGTCAAACTTAGATGTGGTTACATGAGGTGTTTTTAATTCAGATTGTCAGTGGAAAAGTAGGGTCCATGTAAATGTAGCTATTAAATGTAACTACTCGTAAAACAAACGGGCCACACACATACAGTATCTAGTTCCCCACTTCAAAAATGCGTGTGCATGCCTGTGTCTGAACCCAACAGGTGGTGAACCTCCAGTACAGCGAGGTGCAGGACAGAGTGATGCTCACCGGGAGACACATGGTGAGGGACGTCAGCTGCAAGAACTGCAACAGCAAGCTGGGCTGGATCTACGAGTTTGCTACTGAGGACAGTCAGCGGTACAAGGAGGGGCGGGTCATCCTGGAGAGGGCGCTGGTTCGGGAGAGCGAGGGCTTCGAGGAGCACGTCCCCTCAGACAACTCATGAGCCCACCCACCCCACCCCCAACCTCAGATGAACTCCTCTCCCTCTCCTTTATCCCCTGTGCTGCACACCAACACCTGCAGACTCTGTGGTCAGTGAAGTCTTGTCTTCACCCTCCTCCTCCTCCTCCCAACCACACCCGCCCCCGTCTCCGGCCTATGAACCTTAGACCTCTGCTGATTTAGAAGATTGGTTTGCTGGCTCTATTCTTGCTGAATAGACACCCCTCCCCAAAATACTTCCTGATTTATGTGTCACAGGGCACCACCCTAAAAAAAACAGCTGGGGACCTTAGATAGGGAGTTCACTTCACTTTGTTTAAGTGTTCGTGCACGGTCACACGGAATTTTCACCATCTCTGCACAAGGCATGCTCCACAGTTTTTTCATATATGCATGATTATAGACGTGGTCCGTCACTTGGAGAAGAAGAAAAAAAATCACCTGGTTGTTTTGGTTATTCAAATAACTGGAGGTAGTAGAGCTGAGCACAAGCTCGCTCTCTACACAGCAATGTGACATGAACCGATGGAGGTGTCACTTTACATGTTGCTTTTAAAAATGGTTCAAGCGCTTCCGTGTTGTCAAACCTTGTCTCAGTGTATTTGTCACTGGTGAGCACCGAATGCAACTAAGACCACTGTAGCCGCTATTTCTATATCAGTTACCTTTTTTATTAGCTGGTAGTGTGATGACTGTAATAGTGTTTACAATCTCTGTTCTTCTCATCCAAATGATACCGCACAGATTGATGTCATATTTAAATATTTGTTGCTGTGTTTTTAGTGATGGGAGGTTTATTTACACCTGGCACACATGATGTGCGTTTACTTTGATTGACATGCGCGCAAGGTGGCTTTTCAAGTGCAGTTCATAGTGTGAAAGCGATCTCATGTACATAAGACAATCGCGCAACTGATCGCTACAATTTTGAATTCAGCTCGACCACTCTCCATCTGTTAGCGTGGATTCTGTGCCTGTGCGATGTGCCGTGTGAAGCGCGAACATGTCACTCCGGTGACTTACGAGGAGCGTGTACCTTCCAGCCGCGTGTCTCGGTGTGACGGAGGAGGAATGTGTGCGAGACGTGATGGAGACATTCTCTGGCTGCCTGCTGGCTATTAAGGACAGGATTATGAGAGGATGGGTCACGCGAGCGTTTGGAAGTAGCCAACATTTGGAGACGAGCTTACAGACGTCCGCTGGAAAAATAACCCACGGCAGAAATTCTTTTGTCAGTGCCTGAAACGACACGCTGACAATACATTTAAATCAGGCCTGAGTTTGACTCCTTTTCTTTAAATGCAGATGCTGTCCCCTGCTTTCGGAAAGTGACCCATCCTCTTGTTATAACCCTCAGCTTCAGGCGTATTTGGTCATAAGATGACTTGTTTCTTACAACACAAAGCCAAACGAGCTTTAATGGAGTATAAATCTTTAAAGTTGAGCCTTTCTCCTCTGACTATGCCAGAGCCTCCATTTTATATCGTCAGCGTCCTGTGAAGATTTCAACCCAAATGTCAAATTGTTACAAAAAAAAATAATAATAATCTTGATCTTTGTGACATTTGAGGTTATTTTTGGAATGCACAGCGTCGTGGCCCTGATGCAACATTGTGCCATTTTCAGAGTGTGCATGCCTGCAGGCGTTACCATACTGGTCCAGCCTTTACTGGAGGCAATGTTAATGTTTTTTGCGCGCCTTTACAAGGTCATGCAAGAAAGTGCAAGTTGACATTTCTACAAAAAAACAAAAACAAAGCTGAATTAGTTATAAATGGCTTCTGCGGGACACTGACATCCATATCCCCGAGTTAGTGCAGTGTACAGTCAATGGCCGTGACCGAGTATTATCATTTTGTCGTTCACTTTTACCATTTTTATTGACAGGCCATGGCTTTTATTTTCTTTATTCTATATATGACTATTATTTTATTGACTGATATGTTTATCTTATTGTATATTTTCTCGATTGGAGGTTTGGAAAAAAAAAATGTTTTCTTCTTGTATGGCTATTGGAGGGTTTTCTCTGATGTGGTTTCTAAATAAAAATGTAGTCTTGCTGGGTTAAATGACATCGTCTTGTTTGTGATTTCTTTAGACCCGATTCTTTGTCAGCGAGTGCAATAGAGTCAGAGAATGAGTCATTTAACGAGCTACAGATTTCCAAACTTAAGCGTTAAAATCTTACCATGTTCACGTCTATGAATGGATCCAGGGGATCAGAACTGGATCCCTATGCCTGTAGGTGGCAGCAGGACACAGAGAAAGCGGATGATCTCTGAAGATGTTTTCCCTTGGATGCCTCTGACGTGAGCCTGCTTGGCAGTGTCTGTCGAGCCCCACTGCAGTCTGAGTGTACATGTCAGTGATATTACTCTGAGGCAGAAACATGAATTAAGTATACTGCGGTGAAATGACTGTCCAAATACAGGCAAATACTGAATGAGCTGTTTGGGAAAAGGCAAACAGTTGTGACAAATACATACCACATCAACTATAAAGTCCATTCTGATCCGATTTATTCAGGACTGTGAATCACCCACGATGAAGAGGTTTTGACTGCATTCGGGGGGTTTTATAAATAGGCGGTGACGATTCGCTCCTAATCCACCCACTAATATTGCAGTGCTGAGTTATTTATAGCCCTGATCCTGTTGGAAGGCTTCTTTGTGAGTGTGTCTGTGTCACAGTGGTGGAATCAACAAACAGATCTGCGTTTTTCTGCAGTCACTCCTGGAGGCGACCAACACGCAGCACTAAACTTAGCTCGCACAAATATTAATTAAAGGCCGGCGGAACAGACGAACTGTTCTGGTCAGGGCTATTTTTGTGTCCGCTGCAGTTGCTTTTTTTCTTTTCCCGGGGATTTAGAGCATTAATGGATCCGGAAGATTGATGCTTTTATGACCATATCTAGAGCCATATAAATGCCGGACATGACTCGGGGCAAAAAAAGGAGGCTTCATCTCCGCAGAGCTCACTGGCCTGCTTTATAATTCATAGTAGTCTGACTTTGTCCCTGCTTAACCTTAGGATTATCTGCTGTCTCTATTGAAAAAGCCATCGGGGTTGATAAGGATAATTACATTGCCCTGTTGATCCTATTATCCTGCATGTAATTGGATAGACGTGGCACAAATCTACTTCTGACACAATCTTGACGTGAGAGAGAGAGATTTTTCCGCTACCTTTAACTTCCACAGTGCCTTTGAGCAGGACTAGGGAACATTAAGATTCCTTAAAGCACGGCTGCCGAAAAGTGGGGCAATATGGTACGTCTAATTTTTTTGAATCTTCAAATGCATTTAAAGGTCCAGTATGTAGGATTCAGTGGCATCTAGCTTTAAGGGTATGTATGCTGAAACCAACTGAATACCCCTCGTCTACGGAAGCATCAACCAGTTGATGCTTACTTCGGAATTAGTCTGCAGCACTCTACAAAATGCTCATTCAAAGGTAACAAAAACATACTGATTCTTGGTCTCTGGTGAATATACAGAATTGGAAACATGGTGAATATTATACAGGCAATAGATCCTCCTTAATCCTGCCAACTGGACCTTTGATGTTAACGTATGATTTTAATTTGGAGTCGGGGAAAAGACTGGCTGCACTTAAGCACGCATGTAATGTGGATCCCGATAAATAAACCATGACCCATAAACCTCAAGTTCTCATTAGTGGATCCTATACATCCATTCTGCTATCCTAGTCTTTTAGAGCCATATTTGATGACAGACAGCATCCCATACTTCACTCGTTTTCCTATGTGCATCATCCGTCTCCTCTCCGCCCACAGTCAAACCTATCAGAGCCAATCTGAAGTTATATTCAGACGCAGATGATAATTTGGGAAGACAAAAAAAAGGAGCCAGGAGTATAATTGCACCCTTAATTGGCCCGTGATTCATCGTCCCCAGACAGCTATTTTAGTTTATCCTCGCCTTTTGTCTGTCTCTTGATTCCACGGGATGTCAGCACTACGCCCCCTCACTCTATCCTCTGGGGAGAGCGGAGATATAGGATGTAGAAATAAACTTCTCCCTTCACACACCGAACACACACACACACACACACACAAAAGGAGTGACATCATTCTGTCAGCGGGAGAAAATAGCATGCTTTCCATTGACATCACTCCACATCCCGTTGCTAGGCGACAGGGGAGTCAACATTAGTTACTATGGCGACTGCTCTTCACCTTCAAAGCTCCTGACCTTTTTGGTTGACTGTGGCAGACAGGAATATGTGCATGCGTGTGTGTGCGTGTGTGTGTGAAAAACAGACAAGGCAAACTGAGGCCCTGGTGTTGTGCAACATGAGCATTCAAGGTCCTCTTGACTCATTCACTGCAGTGTGGTGATGATGGTTTATAGTAAATTCTGGATTAAAGGACTGCAGAGACAATCGTGCTGCAGCGGCTGAAAATGTCAGCGTAAGGAGCATGAAAACAGCGGAGGAGCCTGATGACTACACAGAAGAAAACCTGCCGTCGCAACTCCTACGTGATGCGATATCACCACGTCAGCCACATCTCGCATTTTAAACCGGCGTTACCCTCATCAGTTATCAGTGTTTCTGCAGCTTTTTAAGGGTCATGTTCATAAAAAAAATGAAAATTCAGTCATCTCATCATCCTCATGACGTTTGAGAGCTGTGTGACAAAACATTTCTGTAGCTTCAGAACTTAACAGCATTGCAGCACTCCCGAACAACTTAAGTAAACGGGGACAAAACGTAAAAAAAAATAATAATACAAAAATGTAAATCATGTCTTTTTAAATTTATTTGGGATGTCGGGGCCTCTGGTGACCTGGATTACACCAGACAGCTGCATGGAGCCATTTGTAAAATTCAAGCAATTTCAACGTACCTCAAACAAAAGTTTCCAGACTTTATCATCATTTTGAAACTAGAGTGTAATTATTATAGCTATAGCCATAATTGCTTGCATATTCTCAGAAGAAATGGTTGTTCTCATGAAGCCAAGTCTTGCCAGACAAGACAGAGCAAAACATCCCCTTGTTATTACTGGTCCTCCATGTCAGTCAACCAGTCAGGTTTGCTCCAAGTCTGGCGTGAGATGCCAAGAGACAACGAAGTACGACTACAGGTTTCATTCAAATATTTAAAGATTATCTGGTTTACATGAGTGATGTATGAACCCTGTATTACATAATTTCCTCAATACTTTAAAGAGACTTTACAAGTAATATCAGCAGTAAGTCCCCGAGATTCAAGAAAACAATGACTGGAAACGTGAATGAGTTGATAGAGTATATTTATTTAGATATATATATTTCCTCCTTTAAGAGCCTGACTCGAACAGTGTCCACTGCATTTACCTGAGGACAGTGACTTTGAAGAGATCCAGCATCAAAAAGTGATTGTAAAATGGGCAACAGAAAACAGCACAGGTGACAGATTATAACATGGAGATTCTAGCTGGTTCAGGTTTTTAAGGAAACTGAAATTGTACCATGTTTGGTAAATTACTACATGCTGATGATAAAACTGGTTACTCAGCTAGATTCACAGTGACTGGAAACAGCCCCATTTACACTTTTAACTACAGGAGCTTCAGATTCATATAAACAAATAAAGAGGTCTCCGTCAACCTTCTAACGCGTGGTTGACATCTGTCGAACAAAACAGGGCTGAAGTCAGCTAGATCGTACATTGCACAGTGTTACATAAACTGCTAAAGACTGTCTGACACATATGGTTCCTGACTCAATGAATTCACAGGGTTTGAATGGTTTTGAGTGGCAAGGTTAGTCAGTGGCTAAGTGTGGCTGAAGCGCCACTCCAATCCTGTTTCAATTTCTGTCCTTTTTTGGCACAATTGGAGTCGCTTTCTCAGCTGTCATTTGCTAATTGAGTTTAGCAGGCGCATCAATGCCAGTCCTCTAGAGAGGGACACAGGCAGAGGTGGGCATTACAGGGCTTTTTTGGATTAGGTTGAGTTCAGGGCCAGTTTTCCACTCCAAGTCTGGTCCTCTGTGCCACCCAGCACATCGAGGGGTAATGTTGTCCCAACAGGACATTCTTCCACCCCAGCACCACCCACATCCTGCCTGTACAAGGCATCCCTTCACTCCCAGAAAGGGCACAAAGCTCATCTGCTTCGACGCTTATCAACACTTGAGATCTTTGATCTGGATGAGCTGATGACCACAAGTGTTGCCTCGGCGTGGCTGTCGTAACTACCCTTTCCCGATAAAGACGGACTACATTCTGTTTGGTTGTTGTTTTTAAAATCACACCTGTTTTTCACACCTTTGGCTTTTATGGAAACAAGCTGAATAACATATTTTTATGTTTACAGACCTATACAGTAATAAACATTGTCACAGAAGTTATCTCTAAGGACTAACTGGGAAAGGTCCGTTCCCCAATTTGTATAAAAGGGTAATCATACCCAATAAAAGGTAAACAATGGTACACATATATACCTGTATATTCCTTAATAATTCTCTGTGAATTACATCAATCCTTTTCACACCTTGCTAGACCGGAGACTTCTAATGGAACCGATTAATTTAACTAGTCCCATCAGTCTAATCCAGCGAGCTACTGTGCTGATTTGAATATTGGTTAGAGTCAAGTCATCATATGTACAGCTTGTCTGTACTATGGCTCTGCTCCATAACTTATGACACCGATATAAAACAAGGGCAACACATACGATAAAACCAGTTACGAAGACATGGCAACTGCGTAAAACAAACACTGAACAGCATTGGTTCATGACACAATGAGGTTCTGAACAAACAATTATAATAAAACATAATAACATAAATGGCTAAAATGTATGGACAGCAGGCTAAATAACAGTGATTATACAGGTAGAGACATACACGTGAGACATTATGTGTGCTGAATTCCTGGAATCCAACACAGATAAATGTACACAACATTCCTCTTTTTCTTCTTCTTCAACAGGAAGATAAGCTCTTTCCGCTGAAGCCATGCATACCGTCAGGAGGTCAACTCATTACTCCCTTTCTAAGGCATCAAGCACCAGGTTCCTCAAAAGGACCCTCTAGCCCTCCTCAGGACAACTGAGTCCTCAGTGTCCTTGCTAAACACATGTCATTGTCCAGTCAACCCTGTCCTCCATCCTCACTGCATCTTCCCATCCAGCACCTTACTCTTCTCACCCACATCAGCGGCCATGGACTTCCAGTATCGATGGCAAGACAACTCCAGCAGCTCCAGCCCTCCAATAAACTTCTGCTGGGCCACAAACACTCCAACCACGACCACGAAGTAGAGCCTGAATGGAGCCCACAGCCACAGGCCGGTGAAGCACAGAGCAATGAAGCTGGTCCAGTAGAGCAGTGAGGCTGCTTTGATGAGAGCCACTCGCAGCTCTGTCTTACAAGGGGGCACTCGAGCGACACCCTCTCTATCAAAGCCCCGGGGCTGGGCTGAGTAGAAGTCCCGCAGACGGATCTCCTTCTCTGCCCAGCGCTCTCGACACCAGGACTCCAGGTCAGAGGACGAGGCAGGAAGTGAAGCCACTGGGTAGCGGTGGACGTGGAAGTGGATCTCACGAGGGAAAAGGCCCAGGATGAGGTGGCGTTCTGTCTGAGGGATGTTTTTGGGGTATGCCACTGTAATATCATGGACGGCATCCAGGTTGTCTCCTAGGAAAAGGAACATAATTTGAAACAAATTAGCAAAGGAAAGAAACTTGCTAATTTAATAGTCTTATATGACCAGAACAAGGCGTTAAACTGAACTATTTACTTTCTGTAAACTATGTAGTTTCAGACATGACAGCATGATACTGCAGGGAGATTTAATATGATCCCTTTTCCACATCCATTGGAACTGTGTTATACACCCTGCAAAACCCCTGCTCTTAGCTCTATTACACATGTGCCTCTAATTATCCAGGATCTTAAAGTTTCATCCCCTCCCTGCCATCAAAATCGACCACAAGCTTCACACCATCTTCACTGATCTGCAGTGTCCTTACAACGCACAGACAGAGCTGAATTAAATATCAAGTGGACAGGATGACACCTGCCAGCGCCTGCTCCCGTACAGCTCGGCTTCACCGTGGTAAAAATAGAGCTGAGAGGGGCACAGTGGACTTGGATAAAGAACAACATGCACACCATGTCAGTCAGCGGCGCAGAGAGAGGGAGAGGAGAATTAGCCAAGTCTGGTGACATCACATTGATTCACAACACCTGCTTGGAGAGTTAGTGCCGTGCTCAGCATCCAGGGCGGGTGGGAGATGTGACAACAGGGCCAGAGGTGGTATTTAAGAACCCTGGAGGGCTGCCAGAATTAGCTCATAAGGAAACATGAGAATCTCAGGGGTGTTGTAATGGCTGGCAGGAGGATGAAGCAAAGGTCTGCGAAAATAACAGGTAGGATCCCTCCTCTGCAGACAGCGTCAGTGGATTAACTACAATCATCATGATAGCATGTCATTTCCCCCTGGTTCTGCTGATAAAATATTTCCATCACCATGACAGCCTTTGAGTCCTACTTATTGTCTTTGCGGTCAAATAAACACACACACACACACACAGCACACGTACTCAAACTAACAATAACATTTGACTATTGGCTGAAGTGGATCACACCACTACCTTTTCGTAGTCTGTCCACAATGAAGGTGAATCCGGTGGTGCGGGGATGCAGCACATACTCAAATTTTGGCAGGCTGTTTTGGACAGCAAACGCATCACTCCTTGCTCTGGTATTTTCTGCGGGAGACACAGACACATGATGAACCTCTGGCATCTACAATGGCCACATCACATCAGGTTAACTTGTAAACTACGTTACACATGTGTATGTTTCATGTGGTCACCATTATGATTGGAGAGAATGTACATTTTACAAGTTGCAGGTAAGGAGAGAGACCAATGTATGTTTATTTATAAAGGCACAACTGAAAACAAGATGAGACTGTTTGTGTTATTTTAACAGTGAGGGCTGCAATTAATGACGATTTTTATCTTCAGATAACCGGTTCTGTGTTACTTTCTTGATTATTTTGGTGCCAGAAATGTAAAATGTGTTCCCCAAAGATTAAATCTAAAACTGTAGACTTTTTACTGGACAGCTACTGACCCAAAAATAATCACTAAATGTACAGAAACTGTGCTAGAAAAGTTGAAAAGAGATACAATTGGAAAAAAAATCTGTGTACAATTACAAAAATAGAACTGTTACATAATAACACTATTGGTCACGAGATATGACCACACTCATGAAATACATCCAGTGACAAATGCTTACACATTTGTAAAAACCACCGGGACGTAAACACAGGAAAGATGACTGTTTATTAAGCAAACATTTCCCGGGAACTTGTTGCAGGAACATGTAAACTATACCATGACTCATTAGTCATGTTATGTAACGAGTAACTGGGGCCAGCTTGTAGGACAAAGAGACTATGGACAGACCTTTGTTGATCAGGTCTCTGCTGTAATTCTTATACAATCTTTCATTCAATTCACACAGGCTCTGTAAGCTTCGAAAGGGGTCATGGAAAATTGTAGAGGGGCTTAAGCGCACCCTGGACCTGATCCTGTGAATGGAGGTCTGTATGTCAACTCTAGAAGTGTTATTAGGAGAGTGAAGTACAGGACAACTTCAGCACACAACGTATACATCCACTTGATTTTGCGCCAAACTAAGCCTGGCAGTTTATGAGGCTTAAACGCGGACGTATGTTCACATCCAGGGGCACAAAACACAACACCAAAAGTGTAACAATCTTTAAAGCTCTAAATCTGCTAACTAATTGTGACGCAACTTTACTGTGCCTCCCATGACATCATGGTATGCAAAGAGAGGTTAAGCTTCCCCCAGTAAAGTTACTCGGGACTTTGATTGGCTTAATGGTGATCTGCGAGGGCTTTAGACACTGGTGTCGCTGTTGCTCGGATTGAAACATCAGAGCATTCTTGCAGAAAAGGCTGTGTAGAGTGTGCGTCAAGGGATCTGGCTATGCCTTATCACTTGGAAATAGTGTTTGCATAACAGTGTCAGTGAGAAAGTGTAAAACAGGTGCCACACTGAGCTCTGAAGACTGGTTGGAGGGTAACAAATTCTGAGATCAACAAGTGATACGTGGGCAATCTGTCCCATGAATGGATGGAGATGTTGCATGATTTGCTTCTCACCAGTGAGGTCTGTGCCCTCTGGGAACAGGAGCAGCTGCAGTGGCTCTCTGATGTCACAGAAGTAGTCCAGCATGTTCTCCATGTGCCTCTTGTCGTCCACCCAACGACGCTGAATGAAGACGAAGCAGGCCACCTGCATTGCCCAGCCTGGAAATAACATACAATATCTTAATTACATCTCATGCTCAACTCATTTTTAAAGACCAACTCGGGCATTGTAGCAACTAGCCCAAGAGGAAACAACTAGGAAAGTATCATCATTTAGTCCAGAAACTCCACCTGGATAGCGAACGCATTCCAACTGCCAGCTGGAGAGCAACAACTCTTCCAGAGAGGCTTTCTCCCTCCGCAGCAAGTTTGCAGAGTATTTCTCTTTTCCCTACCAGTGCAGTCTCCTGGCAGCACAATGTTGTTTGAGGCACCAGGCAACATAATAAAAACTCTGAGCTAATTGGCAGACCTCTGAATCTATGTGCATGTCTATTTTTTCGCCATTATGACAGCATGTGTTTCGCTCCCAACAATGACACAAAGTGACATGTCAACCGGTGCTTTTAAGAAAACCTGAAAAACTTCATTTTCAAGTGTTGTAGCAGGCAATACTGGTAGCGAACAACACTGCTGTTGACCAGCCAGTCTGATCACTGGCTGATATGACTGGCAGCTGCAGCATGAAAACAGGTTGCGTTTCTCAGAATGTTGATTCTGTTGTTACATTATTTGCTGCAGGCACTACCACAGCATACACACAATACTAGTCTAAATACTTTCCTAGAGCCTATGTTTACGAGAAAAAACTTCAGACATTGGACCGTTGCCATCAGAGTACCAGTGCTCTGCCTCTGTAAATCATCTGGAAATGTAAACTATTTTACCTCTATTAAAAGTAAGATGCTTTGGAAATGCTTTGTAGAATACATATTATATTATGCAAAGGAGTTCAAACCTTGTTGTGTGTGTGTAAAGGAAAAGAAAGGAAAATGCATCCACTGTATACCCACCAAAGCCAGGCACAGCCTTCAGGCCAGCCTTCAGGCAGATCTTCTCCAGACGCAGGTAGCTGTACCTGAGCAGGCAACACCACAGGAACATCCAGTCCAGACGTGTGCGGTGGTTCATGATGATCACACTCCGCTCCCCCGGAATGAAGCCATCACCCGTTATCACCACCTTCACCCCGAACACCAGCTCCAGCAAGGACTACAGAGGGGAGAGACGCCGGGATGCAGGGGGGATGAAGAAGTGACAGAGGGAAGAATGTAAAGAGGCAGTGAGAAAATGGAGAGGTGGGTGATCGAGGGGAGACAAGAATGATCATTTAAAAAGGATGTAGAGGGAGAGAGGAGGGACTGGGAAGAGAAAAGGTGGAAAGATAAATTTCAGAGAGAGGCAAGAGTGAGAGGAAAATAAATTAATAATGCTGTCAATCCATGCAGTCACTGTAAACAAGATTTGCATAATTCTTTTCAAGGGTAATCCGAGTAAATTAAGTTTACTTCTGACAAAAATAAAATCTTATTTAATAGGGAGACATAAAATAGGCTGACATGACGCAGGTTTTGGTGACTGCGTCAAACACAGCTAACTTAAGACCATCTGGCACGCTCAGAAGTAGGCTATGTAAAGGCTAAGCTGGTGTACACACCACAGGCAGGGTGAGCCAGGTAGCCACGATTCGATCGGTGATCCAGCGGTACCACGCGGGAGACAGCAGCATGAGGGGAAGGACTGGACCCAGCATGAAGACACTTCCAAAGAAACTACCCAAAAATAGGGTGACAACAAAGTACAGGCCCCGCACCGAGACAGCCATCTGTGGACAGATGAACAACACAGATTAGATTAGGTGGAATATAAATCATGTATAAATAAATAAAGTGGTCTTGGAGCCGTCAAAGCGCGAGTTGTACTATGAAAGGGTATAAAACATGATGATGTTCATGGAATTTATTCCTGACTTGGATTTCCACTATGGAAACGAGCTGAAGTGGAGCGTCTCGGTAACATGAAACAAACGGGATTATCGACAGTCTCATCAATAGCAAAGTCTGCTGTTCTGTTGTTCCTCTGACATATTTTCCCACAAACAGTGGAAAATCCAGGGCAGACATTCCTGGTGTGGAATGTAAATAGGGGAACCTTTCTGACTGTAGCTAACAAATTGTGGGTGCATGGTCACTAAATCAAGTGTGGCTGTGGCTACAAAAGTATTTCACAGAATTTAAAGTCTGTGCAGAAACATTAACAGTTTCTGATATTCTTAAAATGAGGAAATGTGTAGTGACATGCCCAAGCTACATCCTCTAAAGCTGAAGATATGACACTTATATTTGAGTTTCATCGACCCTGACATTAGGAGTGAAACTACATTACATTATAACAGACTAATGAAGTGATAATATGCAACCATATAACGTCACTCTTGTTTTGATAATCAGCCTCAGTCTTATGATGCATTACAAGCCTGATGACGCAGCGACTTTGAAACGAAAGCACACACACATATAAACATCACACACATTAATGATCTAGACACATGATGGAAATGGAAATTATTTTAAGTAGATGGAATGCTGGTTAAGGATGTCCATAACATAGCAGAAATACCACACGGTCATCGGATGCCTGAGGGGAAGTGAACTGAGCCTGCGATCCTTCTGAAATTCAAAACCAAGTAACGGGACCTTCAATTGTCCATGACATATTATACAAGTTTACAGGGCTCATCCGGACATGCCAGTGGGAATCCCTTCTCATTTCAATGACATCAGTGGTGACCACTTCAGCTTTCAGTTGTGATGTTACACCTGTGGAACAGTTCCCTTTTTAAAATCCCCACATCCCCCTTTTTAAAATCCCCACATATGGTATAACCACGCAGGTCACTTCCTAGACTGACAGATATAAAGGCAGCACATGCACACATCTCCAGGACAGAACTTGCCAAGTTCAATTTCAACAATGTAGTCTAGCTATGTGAACATGCTAACCTTAAGAAGATCTAAAATAAGTTGAAATGGTAAATGTCATACAATTATCACTTATTTTGCCTGATTAGATGTCTTACTTTAATATTAAGGGCATTTAATAGTTGCTTTTGTAAAAAAGCGACTTACAATAAGTACATTTGTCACAAGAAATAAACTGTCGATCAAGTAAAAAAGAAAAGAAAGAACTTCTCAGGACTTTGTGCTCAACTGGAAACTCACTCCATCATTTTTTAATTTGTTGCACCTTATTAGGCCTTTGGTGACCTCATGCAAAACCTAGTATGGCTACAACGAACCTGAGAATAGATCTCAGTCACTAGTATGATGTAATACACCTGTTACACGGAAGGTCTAGGACTGCTATTATCAGTTATTTTCATTGTGGATTAATTTGTCTTAGTTTGATTAATTTGTCAGTTATTTTTCTCAAATACATGCCCAAATATTTTGAAACAACCCAAAGATGTTCAGTTTACTGCCACAGACGGGTAAAAATACCAGAAAATATTTACATTTCAAAAGCTGGAATCAGAAAACCTTCCTTAAATCCCTCAAAAAGGACTGAAACCAATTAATCAATGATCAAAATAGATGGCAATTAATTGAATGCCCAAAAAGATGAATTCATTTCCATGGAGTCAAACCAAAACTTTAAATTGTAGTGCAAGTGGATGAAAAACACTCTCTATATAGCATCCAAGAGAACCACATCGTTTAAATGTCAAATGTTTATGTGCTGCACCTTTACATGCTGAGTCACATGATAAACTGCATTTTACACTTTGAAAAACAGTTCAGATATTTATTTATTCAAGTTGCATCTACTTTCTGTAACTAGATAAGGATCTCACTGGTGTGAAACAACACGCATGTTCAGAAAACCTCAATAGCAAGGTTTTTAAATATCCAGATTGGCTCATCTTAAGCTTAGCCCCGGTGGAAGTAATTTACACTCAGGTCCCACGAGAAAAAGGTTACAAGGGGAAGTACAGCGAGTCTTGATTTGATTACACCCTGACCTTGCTGACACAGGGAGTCTGAGCTGATGCTACACGGAGAATTTTCGTCCAGCACGTGTTTTCCTCTCCTGTATGAACTGCGGCTCTCACCTTTCCACCTCAATTACTGTTATGATTGCACAAGCTTTCAGTTCACACACTACCTGCCCCCAACACTCCCATCGTTGCCACCCTCTGTGGCACCGTGACGCAGCAAAAAGTCTCACGGCGGCGGCCAAAGTGGCTGAAGGTGCACTTAGAAGAAGCAAGCGTGTTTGCGTGCATGATTATGCTGGCAGTAAGGGTTTAAGGGTTACCGGTTATAACGACGGAAAATGTGAGGCATGAGCGAGGTGAGAAAAACAGGCTTGCTCAGCACAATTGCCACAATTAGGCTGCGTCCCCACGAAAACAAGAAACACACCCTTGGGTGGCTGCTGGAACAATCAGACGCGCCTATTCATACATACAGTAAAAAAAAAGGCACCTGGAGCCGGAGATGTGATAAGTGAATGGAATTATGGACATTAAAGTGTTAAATAAACATGTTTTTCTTCCGCTTGGCGTGCACACCTGGGAACGGAACACTATTTATTTAAAGCATCCACGGAAATACTTTTTGTTCCCGTACTTCAAAGCACGAACCACTTGTGAGGCTGATGCAGTCCCATCCATTTGGGCCGGTTCAACATTTATCCAATCACCATAGTAATGATTATGAAAGCACTTCCCCAAACACGCCGCCACACGCAACGCGCAGCATACTCCACATAGTCCGAGTCTGAATTATCTGGCAATTGTTTTGCATTCCTGACTTTAAGACAAGACCAGACATCCCAGCAGAGCGAGGAGGTCAAGCATGTCTAGGCTAAACAAAGAGCTTAAGTGGTGTGTATGTGTGTTAAGAGACAGACGGAGTGGGAGAGACGGCAGGAGGAAGAATGAAAGACATAATGCTGTAAAATTAATTGCAGATACATTTTAGTGCAGCTCTGTTTTACAACCTGGTCCCTCAAGTGGAGAGAACAAACCTCCGCCTAACTCTCCAACTTGCTACGATAACCAAAAACATAGTTGCCTTCACAATTTTATTTCATTTCATTTCATTTCATTTCATTTCATAAGCTCGCAGACTTGGATACAACATTTGTATAACAAGTCTGTGGCTTCTCACAAAGCTTCACTGCAATGTCTGGACAAACAAACAGGCGAAATAGCAAATAAATTAAACATCAGGGACGAAGTATAAACTGGTCACCGGCTAATGGCTTGACAACTACATAATTCATGAATCGGCAACAAGCAGTAGAGAGTAGAGCACTAATACTGTACCTGGCCCAAACAGGCTTGTACCGGACAGGCCGGGCCGGACGCGGACAAAACTATCCCCGAGAAATTCTCTTTGGGGTCCAACCACATTCAAGCAGCACCACAGATAGAGAATATAGGGGTTACATGTGTTGTAAGGCTGCAACTAAAAAATATTATCATAGATTCATCCTCCTGATTTTTCTTATGATTAATCGACTACCCGTCTAAAAACTGTCAAAGAAAAAGTGTGACATTCATTCAAACCTTTATCTAAACTCAAACAGCACCGATGTTGCCTCTCATACCCACATCTTCGAATTGCAAATGATCAAAATAGTTGGCAATTACTGTCTTTCAATCAACCAATGGATAAATTGAATTGCTGCAGGTCTTGTGTGTTGTACATATATACAAACTGCACGCAGGTGGGGAAACTATTGCGATATGGCTTTAGCAACATTGAACTCTAACAGTTATCCCAGTGCAAACAAGAGTTTGCACAGGATAAGGAAGTCATTTTGTTTACAAGAGACTTACATTGTGCCTGAACAGGTCGGGGTTTTATTAACAGTGACAGCTTCATAGTAAGCCTATGGATGAGTAACGAGCTTAGGAGCAAGGTGCATGTCAGTGGCTGCTTCATGCGCCACCCTCCCAATGCACTGTATCGATTAATGCAATAACTCCGGGTGGTTCGTGTGATTAAATGAACTTGCACGGGGGAAACAAGGGTCTAAACCAGGCCTCGTGTGTGCGATCTAATCAAGCCCAATAAAATAAGCGACTAATGTGCCATTAATTGACGTGCACACATTGTCCATAACTTCCCTGTGGGGTAACGTTACAATACAGAGCAAGGACTTTAACCGGAACGACAACATGGGTTCATCATCGTTTAACTTTAAATCAACAGGCACCTTTAACGAGATTTTCCATGATCTGTCTGTCTTAGTAAATAATTACTTAACCCCTGTCTTGCATGCAAATGAGTGACAACCATGCAAATAAACAGTGGGGGCATAATACTGACTGGCTAATATAAAAGCTACTGCTGTGATAAGGCTAGTTTGTGACCATCGTAGCATTTCAGACATTATCTCATCATCGGAAATAAGAAGAAAACCCGCTGTCATTTAAACCACAATGTCCACTTGAGACGGCAGGGTTAGCTGCTGTCAGTGCAGTCTCTGGCTTCAGGTGCTGTTACAGCAACAACGTGCATGCCAACTTTGCAAGCCAAATCTCAGAGATAGAAACTAGCTTGTGTTAGCCGCCGCTATCATGGGCGCCACAATTCACCACCTACTGTCGAATAATCGACCACACACTGTCGGGTGACAGCATACCCACCTTTCGCGTTTTTCCTCCAGAAGTTAAGTTTCTCTTAGGTGAGCTAGCTCTGTTAGCTCCGATGAGTCCGGACGCTTGACTGCGACATAGCAGCCCAGCTAGCAGCCTGCTAACGACGGCTAAATAGCAGAAGCTTATCAACAGCAGCGTTGCAAGCCCACAAAGCTGACGCCTCCCGATGCCCTGCGGCGAGCTGCACGTCTTTCAAGAGATACCAGTCGTGCCAGCGACAAGCCCGAGACAACTTCTGTTTCTTTCGTTGCATTAAACGCGACTAACTGTGACTGCAGCAAAAGTGTAGCCGCCTTACCGTTCTGCTAACACGACCTCTCAACTTGTCACCTCTCACCTGTCGTGCGAGCCGCGCGCCGACAGGGGGCGCTGCTCGTGCAAGGATGCATAATACACGAGAAGGGGGCAGATGAGGCAGGCAGAGCAAAAGTTAACCGGGGCGATACTGAAAGCAGTTTATTTTTAACATGTCAGTCGTGACTGCGGTTGTTGTAATCAAATGAACCATCATTTGCACTCATCAAGTCTTTTGTAGAAGGTGCAAAGGGAGAGAGTTCGACAGCGGAGGAAAAAACTGCATGCGTGAACTCCTCATGCAAATATTAGTGACAGAAGAAGCAGGCAAATCATGTGTTCACACTGCTTTCAGAATTAGAAATGCTTTATTGATTTCCTTACAGTTTACAGATACAAATAGAGAAAAATAAAAATGACATAAGTGCGAGGAAGAATAAAATATATAAAGTAGAATAACATAACCGTAAGAAAATATGTGCATTAAACTTAACTAAAGTATGTGACAGCTTTGTGTATATTTAGACTATAAACATATAGATATAAAAATAATACATGCAGATTCTTGTGTCACTCAAGATACTGCAGTCTTATCTGCAGTGTAAAGAGTAGAATGTTATAAAGAGCAAAAAACATTTATTAGTACCTGCCTTAGCCTAATAATTATATTATTGGGCAGGTGATCTAACTTGCTCAAATAAGTGTGATAATAAGTTGAATTGATTGAGATTCAGTAAAATAATGTAGTCAAAAACAAACCAAACCGACTGAAATAAACTGAAAATCATTTGAGTAATCATGTCTTAAGTCAGATCAAGTCCCGAGACTTTAGTTTCCAAGCTCGAGACGGGCATCAAGTCATTTATTCTCTGTCAAGTCAAATTGCAAGTCAGCTAAACAGTGATTTGAGTCAGTCTGCAAAGTGGCGTGTAGCTATATCTGCAAAGTACAACATTTCCATTCAAATTGTAGTTGAGGGGAAGCACTTCATCAGCTGAACCCTTCAGTGTCGACAATCTCCTCAGAGGCGAGGAGGAAACAGGTAACTGCCACATTTAGTTCTGATTCACATTTATATTTGTCACCACTTCAGAATTTTTGAAAAGTTCATGCATCCGGTTAACAAATCACAACACGATCCCTTTTAATCATTGATGCATGTTAACGATGAACGAGGCAAGTCTGAACGTTGGATTGACGCGTTTGGAGGGGAGCGTGTTCAGTCACTTCACAGCTAATGGCCTACTTCATACCTGGAAGTTTAACCTTTCACAAATCGTGTTTGAAATCATAGACGTGAATCTCCACCGGATAGTCCTTTGTGACTGCTTTTGTGCCCACTAATTCTCCATTCAATGCTCAACATCCCCCGCCGTTTAATAAGAAGCCCGAACATGTTCAAATCTCAAGCATTGGTGTTGATGATGTACCGAGTCCCCCAACATAGCCTTTTAAAGTAGTGTAAATCCTCGCATGTGTCATTTGTTTCTTTTACCCACAGTTATGAGCTTGTTCTACTGTTACAGATTACCTCAGCATCCAGTGATGTGTGTGTGCGCGCAGGTCGGTCAGTGTGTCTCGAGTGTATCCGAGCGTGCACATGCACTCGCCCCGTGTGTGGTGAGTGAGGCAGAGACGGACTGACGGACAGGGTAAAAAGAGAGAGTGCACTTAGTCAAACTCGAGACTTTTCCATGACCTGCTCCCCATGGCATGCACTCTATCTGAGGAGACTGAGTGAACTGTATAGCTCTGTCAGTATAAACTTCTCAAGGGTCAACGCATCACTTCAGAGGGGGAACGGAAAAAACTTTGAAACAACCTCTCTCTCCTTCTTTCTTTTTTTTTTTTTTCGGTTTAAGTTCGGTGCCAGCTCACCTTCAAGAAGAGAAGCACATCCACATGATTAATGACGCACGTCCGAGATAATTTAACTAAAGCAACTCGATCAGGTGCTACTAATCATGTTGCCTTTGAGAATTCCAGACATGTGAGCGCTCTGGTCGTGAAAAAAAAACAAACACATTGTTGTGTTTGCTGATAAAAAAATAAAAAAGAAGACATGGGAGGCGAGCCAAGTCGAATGCAACTTCTCTTACAGTGGAAGTCGGGGCTAAAAGGTAGAGAACAGAAACAATAATTCACGTTAGACATGCTGTTCCACTTACATAAGTCCACGTGGGAGAGAGACAGGACGACTTTTTTTTGGGGGTTTATTTTCAATGGGGTCTATTGATAGCGCTTTAACGAGGCTTTATTGAAAAAAGAAAAACTCATCCAGTTTGTTTTTCTTGAACATTCTTGCCTCTTGTGACCTCTTGTGCTTTTATGGCGGTTCAAAGACTTGACATGGATGATTTAGCTCGAGTCTTCTTCTCTCTCACTTCACTTCCTCTTCACCTCTTCCTCACACCTGTAACAGGGCACACACAGTTTTTTTGCATCTTCATTTTCTGCCTGTTCATCTCCCCCCTCTCTCTTCCCCACTTTTTTTTTTTCCACCCTGGTCTCTAGACGGTGAGGATTAGAGTGGCAGGGGCCCATAAGCAGTCTATTTATATCAATGACAGCCTATGGAAGAACAGCAGGCTTTGGCTTAGCACATTAACACACAAAAGTACAGTGTAAAGCGGATGCCGGCGGACGTGTTATTGATCAAAGCTCTAAAAGCTGGAGGGATGAGACGGAGATGTGCCTTACATCACCCTGTTAAATAGAGAATGAGTCCCAGGGCGCTCGGACTCATCTGTCCAAATATGTGCTGTGGTTGTGAGTCCAGCAGTTGCATTATGTCTTCAAAGGCCGGTCTGCTGACGTGCAGGTACAGAGAGCAGTTTGGCAGAGTTCGGAGCATGCCTCACTCTGATTAATGGTGATGCTGCGAAGGCTTTGTTTTGAATACCAATCACTACTTTGCGGTCCCCCCTCGTTCTGGACCGGTGTATCACATGGCGCTGTGGGGTTCTCAAATGTCAAATGCTCCCGGGGAGGGGACAGATCGCAACCACGGATGGGGGAAAAATCGACGACCGGTTACAAGTTGTCCGATTCCATCAGCATTGTATGCCTCTGAGGTTTTTCGGTTCCTTTCGGTGTCTTTTTCTGACGTCAAACTCATGCGTCTCCGCTGATGGGAACCTGAAACAAAAAGTGTCATGGCGGAGAGGAGGAAACGGTCTTAAAGCACTGTTTTATTTCAGGAAGAGGGATCCCATCAGTGCTTCCTTTAATGTACGCAAAAAAGTAGTATAAAGCCTCTTGTGGCTCCAAAAGAAGCTGCATGTAATCTGATAAACTGCCTCCAGTGATGTCACGCAGTGGCTAAATTGCATTATGGCTAATGTAAGTTAGTTGTTAGTAGGTTGTGAGTTAAAAGATTGATGAAAATTGCTGACATTAATGTGTAAAATCTGTGGAGTTACCCTTTAAATCAAGGAACGCCTCAGTTTTGACCCGTACAGTAGCAAACGTGTGCCGCTGCTTCCCATCCAAGCAGCAAACATTACAGATGACAAACAGATGCCACAGCTAGCTCTAGGCTGCAGGACGCTCGGCGAAAACTGATCAGAGATCAATAAGGGGAATGAAAACGAATAAGCAGAATCTGTGATGGCACCAGTCTTAAATAAATCTTACCAGTTGTCACCCCTACTGAGTAACCCTGACAGTCTGCCAGAGGTCTCGTGCGTTTCTTTCCGTTGACGCTGTCATTTGGAAAGTACATGAATTAAGTTTTATGAGGGTGCAGTGACACTACAACAAGTTCCAAAGTGTCATTCTTGCGACGGTTTGCATTTTGCTTTATCTCGTCCAATCTTATCTAAACTGGCCACTACGAGAGACAGCCAATCTGTAAACCTGTGATTTATCCACGTCAAAGTGCAGGTGTTCTCTGCGCTCGGCCTCCTCGACATCCCTTTGTCTTCCCTCGCCTGACCCCCTTCCCCCCTTTTTAATCCTCCCTCCTTGTTGTATGCCTCTCGGCGTATCATACTCTCAGCTCTTCCCTTGTTGACAGTGCCAGATATGTGTCTGCACTCGGTGGGCCGTCTCCAGACAGGTTATAAATAACTATCAGGGTTTTTTTGCTCCGCGTCCTGAGAGCTCTACTTTCTTCTCACACTTGAGGAACCATGGGAAAAGAATCTTTCCCTTACGCACATGGCACTCATAATAACAGACACGGTTATACATAAAACCTCCGAGCACATGCGCCCCGTTTGCAAGCTCTGCACAAACACACAGACACAGCTATGCATGCACACGCAGAATAAACCTCGGCGGCTTACACTGTAAGGCTGCAGCACTAAAATAGCAAGGTTAAAAGAACAGGGCCAGTGTTTATAATGAAATGTTAACTTACGTTACATAACGCGCACTGTGGGAATGCGGAGCGCAGTTCTACTGTCATGTAAGTATGGGAAAACTTGCTGAAACAACAGAATGGGAGAAAAGTCTGGGAGAGTGAAAAATAGAAGGAACAAGAAAACAGCCACATCGGAGTAGGTAAAGTGAGGAGAGGGTGGAAAAAGAGTTCATCGGATGAGCATTCATTTGCCGCCGGTGATAGATTGCACGGGGAAGGGGTCATGTTGTGGGTGCACGGAGGGGTTGGTGTGAGTTTACATGTCGAGGAGCGACGGTGAAACGGCGTTAATGTGGACTATAGTTGGGAGTCGGGGGAGAATTCAGGGGTTGGCAGGTCAGTCTCTGCTGACACACTGGGATCAGCGATGGGATTGTTTCCACTGGAAAGAATTCCAAGAATGAGCTAGAAGAGCTATCAGTGACTTCACTCGCAGGGCTCTGACAACAGTTTCAATACAGCGCCAGGCACACACGCTCTCGCCACACATTCGAAGATACTGTGTACCATGCCAACAATGGTGTGCGAGACACACTCCTTTCCCCCCCCCCATGTCACCGAGTACACGCTGACTCTCGCTCCGCTCTCAGCTTACCAGTTTGCAAAGTGAGCGCTGTCACCTGACCGCCGGCAGAGTGGAAAAAAAAGTATTTGCTTCGCACAAAGAGGAAAAGGTGGGCCCGCGTAGGATCCTATGCAGGATTTTGCCGGTTGCTGTTTGTAAACACGCCCGGCGCGGCGAGCGCTCCTGGAGAAAGGTGGAACTGATTGCTGAGTTTTTATTCCCACAAAACTCCTTCAGTTTGTGAGTCACCGGCCAAAGGCGTTGTTATTCCAGGGGGGAGTGAGACTCGGCACGATGACAAAAAAGTAAAGATGCTGAGTAAATACAGGCGGGAGGGGTGAAGGGTCTCTGCAGATACAGCTGAAAAGTCAGGGATTATTTTTTTGTGTGCCTTTAAACAGCGTTTCTGAGGAAAATCCTGCTTAGCATACATTTAAAAAACATGTTGTAAAGTAAGGCAAAAAAGGGGATTTAAACGGATGGAAACTTACAATGAAATGTAATGTAAGGAGACATTTTGGGACATCTGCTTATTCTCGTATATAAAGTAGCTGCTTAGCTTAGCTTAGCAGTTTTGCATGGATTATACAAACGAGTTCTAACATGTAAATTATCTTATTTCAAGGCGCAGAATTTAATTTCTGCCGCTGATGGTCTCTCAATCAAAACAATTAAAAGCAAAGACGGAACATGATGATGCCGCTAAGTAGCCTGGGATCATGCAAATTGTCGGCCCTGAACTTTGCTTTATCACCTGCTTTACCAAAATTACAACAGTCAGTCCTTACTCAGCTTTGCTCTTCCTAGCAGCGTCACATTCAGTTCCCAGAGTTGGACTGTTTTGCTTTGTCATCCAAATGCTGTTTGCAGTGAGGCTTACAGGAGGCCGAGGTGCCGGCTTATTTTCTCTTCCCTTCTGGCCCTCCTCTCCAAAATGATTCCAGTGTGTTGCCTGTGCGTGTGTGTGTGTGTTGCTGCTCTTCAGGGAGCTGTGTTTTTGGTGTCAAGGGCAACAACAGGGCATCGCACATTTTAATTACCCGTTGCATTAATTGTAAAGGTTTCCTCGGTGAGTTAACCAGCTGAGAAGTGGCTGAAACACTTCCAGGAGCCGATGATAAGAGCCGCTCAAAATGTCAAAATGCTGCGGAAAGACGCTTCAGGGGCCTTCCTCTCGTGTCTCCTTACAGCCCCAGAAACACTTCTTTATTAAAAACTGAAGTATATTGCTTTCTCCAGTTATATTTGAAGAAGGACGCAAGGTTCAAAGGTTCCTGGCTGACGTCACATGATTGCGTGGCTGGATGAATGTTCAGCTGGTCTCTCCGAGGTCGTCCTCTCCTAACTTCGTCTGATTTCTTCTTTCCATGATCTCATGACATTTTCCACTGAGATCAAGGAGCAGTCATTAAAAAAAAAAAATAGAGAGGATAAAGGACATTCCTTTTCTAGCCTATTCAGGGCGAGCCCTCCGTCTCCCTGGGCCAGACACACACTCTGCTGCTGACCACCATTATCAGCTGGGGGGTATTAATAACACTTTATGCTCCATTTTTTCCAGGAAGAAGGAAGCAGGGCAGAATGTCAGTTCATTGTTCCCCTTCCAGGAAGTGACTTTAAGGCCCTGAGAGTACTACGTTGGCCGATCTATCAGGCCCTTGGCCCCCAAAGGCTCTACCGCAGAAACTCTGATGGACTATTCCCGGTACTCGGCAATCAAACTTGACCTGGCGGGTCACTAATACAGTACATAGCAGCAAATCACCTGAGAAGTTTCCATTGTAACAGCGATCAGAAAGCTTTCTGTTTATTCCTGTAAATCCCCCCTTTCCCCATTAGAACTTTTCCACTCAACCACATTTTATTAGCCTTGTATCATTGTGGTGAGTGTTTATGGGCAGAGCGTGAGGAGTTGCTTCCACAGGATTTTATACCCTGTCTATCGTCAGTATTTCTCCAATTGTACTTTTTAAAAGCCTCCAGAGGTCGGTAGGTCAAACCAATGTTCTTTACAACGCTGGACAGCATCATTTAAAGGTGAACTGTCGTTTTGTAAAAATAAATTCCAACTCAGAAAGATAATATTTGTCATGCACAAGTAAGAAATTCCATAATTCAATAAACAAGCCGTCCTCAGAGGAAAATAAGGTCCTCAGATCACTGTTTGAAGCCAGAAATGTGGCAGGGTCCGCCAAATATAAACAAAGTAAAAACAGCACAAACTTGTGTTGTCCTTGAATAAGGTGCACAAGGAATTTCAATCAGAAGAGAAAGATCTTCATTGACTGATTTTTATGCCTAAACAACCTGAATAAACAAACTTGTTTGTTTTCATGACTGAATAATACACCGGTCCTTAAAGGACAACACAATTTCATACCATTTTTGGCGGGCCCTGCCACCTTTCATACTGTGTTCTGGGGACCTTTTTTTCCCCTCTGAGAACAGTTTGTTTATTAAGTTATTGAAAAGATATCGTAAATGTTGTACTTCAGAGTTTGATTTTCTTCTCCAAAAACCTACACAGTGTACATTTAAACAAACATACATCTAGAAATGAAAGCTTTTCAGAGCATTGGAATAAGATTTTGTTGTAACCAAGAGTCAGATTGTGTGTGTGTTTGTGTGCGAGCTGAAGACAGGAAGTAGCATGTGGCCTGTTCTCGCTTCTACATTTGATACATGCGTCTGTATTCGTAGAGAGATTCTGAGCAGGAAGCACTACTGCTTTCCTCTAACCGCTGCAGGTGAAGCTCGGCGGGGGAAAAAAAGGGGGGGTTTACGTAGAAGGAAAAAGAAAGTAAACACAGAAGTCTCTTGGTAACAATACTTGAGGATCACCCCTGTAAAAAACCTTTACTCTACATTGTACCATAAAACAGCATTAACTCTTCACACAGTTGGATAGCAAATTCAAATGTTTATTTACAGCCTCTGTTAATTGTCACAGAGAAAAAAGTGGTCTAAATACAAAAAAAAAAAAAGAAAGATGGCGGCTAATCTCCCTGAGCTTTACAAAAACAACGTGGGACCTGTAGGTGACAGACAGGAGAAAGAGAGAGATGTTCTGTACACAGCCCTAATGCCACTCAACATGAGAAATAACAAAGAACACATCTCAGTCATGCTTGTACAACAGTATTTCATATTGCAGACACAAAAGTGAACGTTTTTTTTCCACAGATTGACTGACAACACTTGTTCCACAAACAATAAGCTGAAGAGTGAACCAAAAACAAGAGAACACCAAGTTTTGTAATTGCAATACGAAAACAGAAATGACAAACGTTTACACCAGAGAACAGTTAAGATTTCCCATAAAGAGCTTTTTTTTTTGGCAAACATCAGGACTAACTCGTGCTGTGAATGAAGAGTTTAAAATATGTTGTCTAACTTATTTGTGAACGCTCCGCTACAGTGTCAATTCATTGTGACCTGAACTTCACGGTGTTGTAAGTATGGCTGTTTTAAAAAAGAAAAAAACAAAGAGAACAGGAAGACGAGGAAAGACTTTCAGTTCGGGTGTGGTACAGCTCAGAGCGATTCTCAGTCTTTGTCTTTCTAAAGAGATTAAACCAAACCCAAAGTACAAACCGAGATCAGAGTGCTAACAAGGCCTCGAGGGGTTGGCTTCACTGGGAACAAGTATTTACACATCCTTCATTGGGTCTGTACATTGCTCTACCATCTGCCTTTTTTCAGGAAATCACAGACCTTACTCAGCTTTGCCCTTCTGCTCAAGTCACAATGCAAAGTTCTCAATGTTACTGTCATACAAGTATTGTTTGATAAAAAGGATTACAGAGGCCGATGTGATGAGGAGCATGCCTGCAAAACAAGCCTTTGTACAGTGAAGTTATCTCGTAAGCATAGCAGAGCATGCTGGTCTATTTTTTTTATTTTGCTTTCTCCTCACTTCTCTAAAATTATTCCCGGCGTGCCTGACGTATTGTCACCAAAAATATTTGTCAGATTGTGTGTGTGTGTGTGTGGGGGGAATCCCAGTAACATTTCTACACAGAACACCCACTTCTTCAAAAACAAAAAGAGACAAATCACAAAACATTCACTTCCCAGAAACCCACAAATCTATAAACAGCAGTGGCAATCACAAATATTCAACATATCAATCCAGAAACTGAACACAGGTGTGGACGGTGCACTGTAGACGATAATCCCCACGGGTAGCACAATAGTTCTGTATGCGAGTATGAAGTCTCTGGGGTCATGACGCCAGCCATTTTTTGGAGTAAAAGTACAGAGCAGCCGTGGCCCCCCCGCTGTGCAGGAGCTGTCCGTGGAGCACTAAGCTGCCGCTGTCCGACAGGACATCCGCTCTGGGCCGAGACACACGCGGTGATGGGCATGGTAGGAAAGTGAAGGTTTTAGAGGTGTGCGTGTTCGTTCTTTTCAGGCCCGTTTTGATGTGTTTTCGATCCAGAAGGGTGAATCATCTTATGAGAAAAGAACAAAAAAAAAGTGAGTATTGCTTTGTCTTGTGGGAGTGATGCTTTGGTGTCGAGGGTAACGAGATGGCGTCACGAAACACTGGATGTGCTTCTGCCAGTCGAGTCTGTCGGAGTGCCGAGGTGCAGTGGAACCAGTGTGGAGGGTAGTGGGTAGAGTCAGACAGAAAAGAAAAGTATGGGTGCTGCGACACAGCCTCTAGTGCTGAGAATTCTGCATCGGCTGTCCGTTTGGGATACTGCCATTATTCTGCTCCTCTTCCTCTTCTTCCTCCTCCTCCTCTTCTTCGCTGACCAGAAACTCCTCCGGGGGCCAGCGGAGCTCCCCGCTCTCGACCTCTCCCTCCGTCGGCTCGACCACGATGGACGGCAGGCGATCTTTGAGCTTACAGCAACGGTCGAAGTCTGATGGGTCGGGGAATATCTGAAGAGGAAAGTGAAATACTGGTTATTAATCTTTCAATGTTTTTTTTTTTTATTTTAGCGACCCCTGTGGACAAACACAATGAAAATAAGTAAATTGTTTTAGTTTTGTCCCTCAAATTGCAAGACCCTAAAAGTGAACATCCAATCATCTCACTCATGGTCTCATAAAAGAGGCCTCAGTTATCAAATTGAGCATGTTTCATAGCTAGTTTAAAGTTCCTTGTTGTACATTTAACTTCAGGAAGTGATAAAGGTGATTTTTTGAGCTGCAGAGCAGAAGTTCTCAAGTTTGGAGAGTCAGCTGTCCCCTATTTTAAAAAAGGCAAGAAGTTATTTGTGAGCATATTTCTGATTAGTGTTAAGTATGCGGTTGGCTTCAGGATACCAGAGCTTGAGCCTTGCAGAAGTGTCGCAGGCACGTCTACAAGGCTAAACAACTGTGAAGGAAGTGATGTGAAGACTAAACATCTGTGACGCAAAGTGGTTGCTTAAAATCCTAGTGGCGTACCTGCTTCTAGCCCAGCCCACATTCCTCTCTGACAGCCTTTTCCACATAGGTGCTCACCCAAAATACAAAATTGCACAGGGGGACGAGTTACATCAGTGGCTGTGAATGGGCAAATGAGGCATGTCTAGCGAGACTTACGGCAAATGCTGCATCATGTTTAATCTAAATGCTTCGAGAGGCATGGTGCCAAGCAGCTCGTAGCTGCTTACGAACTCATCCAGCTCCACGTCATCCCGCTACTCGGAAGATTATACAAGAGCATAATCGTGGTATTTCAAATCAGCAGTGAGTCGAAAACACAAAAAGGTGAAGGTTTACGCTGACATGATTTGTGCATAAATATCCGTCCGTCCCTATAACAGTGAGCATTTAGTGCTGAGTACTTTATTTATATTTCGGTGGAGATGGAGTTGGAAAAAAGGTTTAGGAAAGAACACGAGTTATCTGCAAATCCAGGCTGATACAACTGCTTATAAACGCAGCGTGCCACACTAAAAATGTTTGGATCTAAACTGAAGGGCATGAGAGACATTCTGACAAGAGCGATTACATGCATTCCCTGTCCTGGCAGGATTGGACATCAACCTCAGACTTTCTCTGTTCTCAGGAACTGGAGAAATGGCCCAGGGGAAAAAATGCCTGCCACTCCTGGTCCAAGAACAGCCTTTTTTTTTTGCTGTTGTTTGGATAAAGTGGATGAATATTTTTAGACCTGCATATTTCACTCCAAGACATCGGGGGGAGGGAGGGGGTGGTTGGGGGTTGGGGGGGGTGCTGATGTCGCTGTCTGGGCATAGAGCCGAGTGGAAAGAAAGCATTAGATGAGGCAGGAGAGAGACTGACACAAGGAGAGAGAAGAGATAGAGGGGATCCAGCTGTGTCCAAGTCTCCATGAATTCCATACGAGACAGATGAGAGGGGAGGAGAAAGACAAAAAGCTATAAATATGCCCTGTGGATGTGAGAATTTGTCAGGTTATGAAAGCATGTATGCGTCCATGGGAGGATTTTCTGGTCTCTAAAAACAGCTGCGTTTAGAACCCTGCCAAGAGGTGCGATTATATGCGTCTAAACTATGTGTGTGTTCATGTCTAATGCCTGCGTGTAGCTGCATTTCCTGGCCTGCATCACCAATCCTCCCTGTGCGTCAGCACCAATGGGAGTTGGGCAGTGAATGACCTTGCCTTTGGACCCCTAGCTAACACATGTCATAACTTGTTTCACTTCCAGTGGCAGGAAGCAACGACACATCATCAGCCAGGCACAATGCTAGCTATTTTAGGATCTTCTGGGGTGTGTGGTGGGGTTGGGAGGGGGGATGCAGACTATACACACGAATCGTGACATTGCCTTTTGATATGATAATTCAGTAAATCTGGAACTATTTGCTCACCCTTACATTTCAATACCTTTTAGGAGGTGCAGCTGGAATTTAATAGTCACACAATGTGTCAAAGCCCCCGGCACCAATAACGGAGGAAGTGACTGGTAGCAACATCACTGCTTCATAACAGCGCTGCTTTGAGGAGTGGCTGGGACCTTGGGCAAATGGCCGAGTTGAGGATGGAAAGAAAACGAGTTGGCAACCGCCTTTACTCCCGTTTCACCCCCTCATCCGCTCCTCTCATCCTCTCAGACAGACTTGCAGCTGGAGTGTGAACTGTGAGGAGAGGAAGCCAGTCTTTTCCTCTGGGTCAGTCTAAATCCTCTCAGAGTCAGAGTCAACGTCTACATACAGCATGGCATAAGCAGACTATTGTTTTTGATTTTATGAATGTTTGCCTTTTTCTTAAAAAAAAAAAAAAGAAAAGAAAAGAGATTTCAAGCAAGATTTCTAACAGGAAGCAGCCTTTTAGCCCCGTGAGTTGTAAAAGCCTCAGCAGGAGGAAGTTGCCAGGAAATGTTGATACCCATGACCTCATGACACAGTTAACTCTGACCAACCAGTTGAGATGCAGCTTCGCTAATTATCAAACTTCATGTAGGAAATCATATATTCTTTCATCATCTTTTTTACCGTAAAAAAAAAAAGCTGTTGCTTCTAAATTAGAGTCCTTTCATTCTTTTCTCACCCTCGATTCAGATGTGATGCTAATATAAGCAAGCAGCTGTGTGTTTGAGTAGTTTTGTTTCCACCACGGCCCTGTTGAGCTGACAGTAAAACAAAGCCTCTGGCAACACCTTGTCAAGACCACCTGATGGCCGCTTCTCTCATCTCAATCTGCAGTTTATTTTTGTCACAGGCTGCAGTGAATGACAGACCATTTCCCCAGATATACATTTACTGCGTGTGTTTTAACTCGCAACCTCAAATGTCATCTAAAAAGCAGCGAGGGATGGTGAGTTAATATGCAATATATTATCAGCAGTGTTAATTATCTAGCTTTTAAAAAATTTAAGGAGACATTATGCTCATTTTCAGCTTCATTTTTTGTATTTTTGTCTCTACTGGAATAGGTTTAGAAGCTTTAAATTATGCAAATGAGTGACGTGGTGACTTTGAGTGATGTCACAATGTCACAGAATTAAAAGGCGGGACTACTGACGAGGTGTTACAGGAGCAGTGTTTTCTGTGGGAGAGAGGAGCTTCCGTTGGTATAGTTGGCACTTGACCTTTCAAGATCTTTTACATGAGCAAGAACAAAAAAACAAAAAAAACAGGAAAGCATGATATCTAAATAAATATCAGATCTAGACATATTTATGCCATTATACTTTCATGAGAAAATATATTTGTTGGCCTCATGATGGTAAACACGATCAACCTGTTCCCCATCTGAAACAACTAGGCTAGGGTTCTTGCAGCATAAACAAAAGTAAATAGAACACAAATATCTTTAAAAAATCCAAACTTAAATTCCTCTTTGACATTCCCACCACCTTGTAGCAGATGCAGCCGCTGTTCCCTAATCACAACATGCAGCGACTGGGTGCCTCCTGTTCACGCTGATGTCAGTCCAATTGACAGTAATAAAACAGATGAGGACCGGTGTAAAATGCCCATGCCACATAAAAATGTACGGGCAGGGAATTGGGATGGCTGTGGTGCGTCACTGTGTGCATCTGTGTGTCCTACCTGGAAGGAGAGTCTGTCCTTGCTGGGGCTGAGCCTCATGTCCTCCATGGGGGTGCTGTTGATCATCACCTCAGTCATATCTCGGCCGGGCACAAACACTGGGCTGCAGGGTTGATAAGAAAAGAAGTTGAGTCATTGGAGAAAATGTATACTACACACATCCTTTTAGTGCTGAAAGAAAAGGGATTCATGATCTAATTAGCGAAAATGTTAGAGTTGATTTCAATGTGCCCCCCTATTTGTTTTGTCCTAAATACATCAGGGGACAGTCGGTTGCATACGGTGAGGACAAACGGATACTAAAAGTCATGGTAATTAAATCCTGTCAAAACTGCATGTACCAAAAAGAGAAAAAACAACAAACATGGACTTCATCAAACCTTCCTCATGTACACACACTGTCAAAATCTGAGGGTCACTGTTGTTTTACCTGCACATGTTCAACAGTTTTGTTTACACTCTGCACATCTTGACCACAACACTGCTAATGCACTGCAAAGCTGCACGGCTCAGGCTGCGGCTTGCATAAAGGCGGCCGTTTCTAAATACAGGATGATGTGATCTTGCTCTAGCAACCGGAGAACAGTCATTGTGAGAGTGTGCTGGGGGCGTGCTGTGGTATTTGACTGGGGTGGAACTCAATGCACTCAGTTCCATCAAAGCTTGGCCAAACTTTCCATTTTCGATTAAAGTAGCAAGAGTTTGTTTATCCACGCTCAGTGCAGTCGCCATTCGGCATTGTCGGTAGTAAAGCTTTAAACAAATGACTCAAAAGCAGGTCCCAGGACTGACATGGAACGCCGTCTTGAGACAAGATGCTGAGCAGCCTTCTCACGCTCTCTATTTAAAGCCCGGTGCCTTGTGGTGAGTGGCCACAGGCTTGTGGTTTCTGTGGTCACCGGCTAAATAGAACAAAGAAAATAGAACAGGACACTCACATTCTCACATTATCTGAGTCAATGGATTTGTTTTTGTTTTGTTTTTTTGGGAAGAGATGAGTTTTCTTCGCTTGACCTACTTTGAATATTTAAAAAAAAAAAAAAAAATGTTTATTTTTGGATACAGCAGAATGGCAAAAATATTGTGGTAGTGATTAAAAAACAGGGTTTGATTATGTAAACATGTTCCATGGAATTCATTCTACCACTCATCGCAGTCTTAATCATCTATCAAAAGCACCCTGGCTTCAAAAATGCGATTAGATAACATTTCTGAAAAATCTGAAAATACTGAATCATGTCTGGGTTGGATGAGTTGCGCAAACAAGAAATCCCCTTCAAAAATAAACAGTGTCACAACCGGCAGTATTTTTTCTTCATCTGCAAGAATGAAGCATATTTTCTGGAATTTCTAAGTGCAGTGCCATCTTTCTGTCTCCGTGTATGACTCATACTGAGAATACTCCTCAAGAAGCTATCTATAGATTTCCATGTTTACTGGCACATGAATTTCCTCAAATCAAAAAGATGCTGTAAAACCGTACATGGAAGTGCAGTTTATATTCCAGGACAACTGAAACCTGCACAAATTGGGCTTTTATTTTATGTAACCAGGGCTCCAGACTATCTTTTTACACAGGGGTGCCTAACTTTTAAATTGAATTAGCATGCAAATCAGCAACACTTTAACAGTCTTGGTCCACAGCTCCTTTACTTACAGTGTAAACACCAACACGCTACACTGCCGAGCTCTCAGTCTGGTGCTCTAGATGCATAGCTAACCAAACTAACTAGCTAACAGCAGCTACAGGAAGCAGCAGTTAGCCGTTTCTCTGCCTCCCATTTGTTGTGAGCATGATGACAACAGCTGACCAACTCTTACATATTGCACCTTTAATAGAACAAACAGAAATTTCTGATAAGGCCCTGCAGGATTTCCAAACTTCCACATTGGGCATCTACAACAGTCAATCAGTGCAGGAACAGAAACACACACACACACACACCACATACATTACAGTCTCCATGTAGCACACTCAATAAAGACACTTGTTTAACACAAATTCAGGAGAAGAGAATGGCGTTAAACGAGATCATTAACCCCTGCAGCATTTATCACTTTTTCCACTACTGCCTGCATTAACACATGTCCCCTCGTCTCCATGAGGAAACACTGACATCACAGCGAGGTGTGCATTGTGCCTTTAAAAAGTGTGAGGGAATCAGAAAAGCTGCTGGCTGAATTCAAGCGAGGTAACCTTTACTGCACCAGTCAGACGACACGGCATACTTGGCCGAATACAATACCCGGATATCCAAAAATAAAAGAAGGAGGCTCGAAGGATATGCAATGTTTAACATGGAAAAAATTATGTCAAGCGGGGCTGCACTAGAAGTCATTTCATCCTTGAGTGGGGTGCAGAGAGGGTGAGGCAGGCATGCAAAAAGGAGCAGTGGAGGAGGAGGAGGAGGAGGAGGGGACAGAGGGATGAGCGGCGACAGTGAAGACCTGAGCCGAGGAGGAGGAGGAGAGGGGAAGAAGAGGGAGGGAAGGGAAAGAAAGATAAACACTCGGGTCTTGCCAGTCATATTTCTGTTCGGGGATCGTATAAACATCCTGCTCGGCTAAGAATAACAGAACATCGGCCTAATAAAACATAAAGGGGGCACAATGAGGAGGAAGTGGGGGGCGCACGGGTAACAAGTCAACCTGTGAGGAAACAAACATGCAGTCACATCTATCGCGGCCTCGCTGAGTGGCATACTTGATTCCTGGAGGGGAGAAGTTAAGTGATCTATAAGTGAGATCAGCAATGGCGCACGGCTAGTTAACCAGAGGGCCCAAGAGCACATAAACCTAGCAGGAACGTCTGAAGGATGACGCTGCAGCTGCGCCATAAGGAGGCAGGTGATGAAGACGCATATATTTAAAATAGAGCCTTGATAGAATAATGAGCGAGCCTGGTGAGGCAGATGGCTCTTTACCTCCTGACCCTGTCAAGATATCGCATACCTGACCCGGCCAGACTCCTAATGCCACATCCAGTCAGGGCACAGATGGACAGCAGGTACAAGACAATCAGTCAGTCAACACACACAAGGATAAGAGTTCAAGAAGGAAAGATTTGAGTGTTGGCATTTATTTGCGATAATACCGGTTATTTCGAATTCACTTGGCTACGATAATCGTGCAGCGAATAAATCTGACATTGCGATAGCCCTACTCCAAATAACCAGTGGGACAAAAACAACATTTGATAAAAGTATTGCGCCGTGCAGAGACTTCACAAATCTTGCTTTCCAGATGCAAGACGACAAAAATCCCAACAAATGTGACGACATACTGATTTTACTAGTTTTTTGCTGTGAAAAAAAAAAAAAGATTTGGATGCAAAAAACAACCAGCCTAACTAATCCTGCTGCTCGCTGCCACTGGAAGAAGAAGACATGCTTTATTTAGCTGCCTCCTTGAGTTCTGCTTTGTAAAACATCTACCTAACCTCATTATACGGCAACCCTACTTCATGAGGCGTCTTACCTAATCATGACACCAGGTTCATCCACCTGTCTCCTCTACACAAGACTATACAAGGCCAAGGCCGTGCTAGCTCCCACATATATACGTCTGCACACTGTAGAGGCACTGACAGGAGCCCCGAGTGGTCCCTGCAGCAGTTGTGGGGGGGGGGGATTGCATTATCAACATTGTTTCCCCTGCACTACCCCACACTTCTTACTACTACGATCATAAATCTCGGCCCTGTGTAAAGCTTCTGGCGTTCGGTGCCAACTGCTGCCACGGCTCTCGCAGGTATGTGGGCGGCGCGGCGGACTGAGTAAGACCCCCAGGAGCGTGCTGCTGGAATGAATGGGTTGCATCCAGATTCCTGTGGGTTGAGTCTGCCACTGAAAGCACATCATGGATCAGTTACCGCTCCGGTGCCTTAAATGTAATCTTAGCGATGTGTGTGTGTGTGTGGGAGTGGAAAATGAGTCTAAGAAACTTGCAACCAAGTTTTTTTTCTATATATGCTGTTGTGCAGAAAAGAAAAAAAAAAACGTCTTCCTGTTCACACTGAGAGCCACAGGAGGGTTTTAGGGGAACTCGCAGCATGCAGATTGAAAATAATGCTCAAAGGGTTTCTGGTCATACTTCTGAAATAAAAAAAAAACTGCAGTAAAAGTGAAACCCTGCTTGTGGATGTTTTCTCACAACATTACAGCAGAGAGAGGCTACAGTAGTCAGGCACACGAGCGATAAGGCAAACGTGTGGTTACAGTTAAACAGGTCGATTCTGAACTTCCTGGTAGAGACAGCCCAGAAGCCTGCTGAGGTTTGAACGAGAAAAAAAAACAAACAAATGTTTCAAAGCGTCTCGCATATCCTCTCTACAGACAGGAAAAACACTCGACAGATAAGAGAAGAGAAAGGGCTCGGATAAACAAAAGGTGCACTCAGTAGCCCTTTGCGTCAAGAAGTAACTGAAGGAGGCAGGGTGCAGATTGTGGAAAAAGACACCGATAATAGACAGAAGTAATAGATAGGAGCAGAGTGCATCCTTCTCCAGTTGCACTGCACCTGCAGCACCAAAGACCAAAGAATGAAAGCTACCAATATGTTCAAGGATACACAAAAAGATGCCTTTAAAAAAAATAAATAATTAAATAAAAAAGGTGGATTAAGGTGAATTTTATCCCTCGATGTAATAGCTGAGAATGAATGACCTTTCTGACATGGCACACGCAGCAAGATCATCAATCTGAGGGCTGACTGACACACAGAACTGTCTTCTTTTTCCAACCTGTTTGACATTTCTGCATATTTCAGGGGCAATACCCCACAGAAAGAGAAAAAAAAAATCTTAAGAGGAAACAGTGGGTGTAGCAACAAAAGATGGCTCATTCTGAGGGAAAACACCAACCTCAAAAAAAAAAAAAAAAAAAAAAAAAAAAAAAAAAAAAAAAAAAAAAAAAAAAAAAAAAAAAAAAAAAAGGGGGACATCATTGTTTCTTACCTGTCAGGTGCAAAGTCGACAAATACAGATTATTGATTTAGACTTTTTTTTTCTTTCTTCTATCAAGCAATTGACAAAAAAAGCAAACCGTGTGAACAGGTGAGAGGGGGGGAAAAAAGAAAAAGACGAGGACTCACCAGTAGATCTGCGGAGAATATACAGACATGAATTCACACCTGCTGTCAATCCTGCTGATGAGGGAATGTAAATGACCAGCCGCTGACTTCTTCTCTTACTTTTTGTCTTTTTACAGCCTCTTACTTTTTCTTCTCTCGGCTCGCAAAAAAAAAAAGCAACACAAAAAAAGCAACTGTGCGACGGCTCGGGGGGGCGGCGGGGGGGACGAGAACTCGGCTCTTTTTAAAATTGGTCGCGTCTGATCATCCACACGGTTTGTGTTGAGTATTTATCCGAGAGGCGTGTGCTTTTCTTCCCCAGCCGAAGACACGCCCCCTTCCCTGCACAGGGGCCAGAAAAACCTCAATGGCAGCTCATTACCGGCAGCAGCCAATCAGAGCGCAGGGTGACTCTTGCGCACCCTCCTCCCCTCCCCTCCCTCGGCCCCCTGATGACGACAGCAGCCGCTGAACGCTCTCATTGGGAAACGGACAAGAGAGATACTGCATGATGCTATTGATTTGTAGTCTCCAAGGCAACAAAATGACAAGTCTTATCCTCTATTTTTTTTTTTTTTGAATGAAAAACAAAAATAAAAAACACACTGATTCGTCTGTGAGGTGATCCGTGACATTTATCCAAATGAGGAGAGAGACACAGGAGGGGTGGGGAGGGGATGGGAGGGGAGGGAGCTCATCTTCCTGGGCTCATTCACAAATATATTCCAAGGGCAACTCAATGTCTGCATGTTTCACTCACAATGAATTGTCCCTCTGCAGGGTTTTTTTTTTTTTT